>JAUESH010000008.1:9293539-9308159 GCA_032275165.1 Synergus magnus | reverse complement strand
CCGGAATGAGAATATTCTCGGTAATATTCTTGAGAATTTTACCAAATTTTATATGATCGAGAATTTTACATCTCTAAATTAACGATTCGGGTGCTGAAAATTTCATATAAAAACTTGTGATTTATATATCAGCAGTAAATCTTGTTATTGAAAATCTGTAAGTCGAGATTCGAGATGAAATTCTTCTGCAATCTTGAATTTTATTATTTTGAAATATTTTGTATTACAAAAAATTGAGTAACGTAAATGCTAAGCATCCAATTTTTTAAGAAAGTCTCTCCCCAAAGTTTATCAAGGCGAACTTTTGTTGTAAGGTTTTTACGACAGGAAATTTGTTTCTGTTTGTATCTGACTCAAAGATATTTTTAGATATCTTAATATTTCACGTGGTTATGCGCAATTTAAAGAAACTTGTTGTGACTGATTGCTTGTTTTCCACTTTAGAAAGTGTAATGCCTGAGGGAACAAGTAAATAATGCAAGTGGGTTGAACTCTTATCCAAATGGGACAATCATTGACAAATCACGAAATTACGTCACAAGACAAACGAGAAAAGGGCACGCAATGACTTCACCTTCATGAATGTCTTAATTCTTAAATAAATGATAGTTATCATTAATAAAACGTCTCTGCATTCCCGAATTTCAATCGATTTATTACCAAAAAATATAAATTGTATAAAAACAATATTTTACAAGCAAAGAAACAAAATATTTTTTTACAATAAATTATATATCGGGGCTTTCGTGTCAAGTTGGGCGGCAAAAGCGATTATTTTTATATTATCACCCTCTAATCTTCTTCCCTTTGGAGAAAAAAGAATTGTCGAATTTTCTTTAATTTGAAAAAATGAGGACGATTAAATGATTCAAAACATTTTCTTGTGCTAAAATTGGAATTAATAATGAATGAAAAATAAAATTGTAAATTAATTTAAAGCTCTTCTTTCGCTGTTTTAAAATATATATTTAAGTTATCTGAAACTTTTTAAAACAGTTTTTATTTGATATTTTATTCACTTGACCCAAATACTGCATTTAGTACGAAGAACAAAGTAACAACGAGAAATACAAATTTCCAATTTGTCAATTTCCATCTCTCGAATTTGAAGCAATTACAGATTTTGTATTCCAAAGGAATATCGAATTACATTTAGCAATGTTGAAATATATTGTCTCTAATGGTGAATCTCTCTTGAAATTGATACCATCGATAAAAAGTATGAATTTCAAATCATTTTTTATATTCAATAAAAGATAAACGCCACAGAAAAAAAATTTAAACGGATATAAATGATTCAAATAAAAATCTATATATGTCAGAATCGAAAATATTGTATGGTTTGAAGTGGGCTCTAAAAATCGAGTTGAAAGAGACTCGAAAATATTTTCTGAAGCTAATTTTAAAGAGGGTAGAATTTCACACTAAATTATATTAAATCACAGCTCGGATTACGCCCTAACAAGGAGGGTCCTTTATGATTTCTAAATTACAAGACTTTAAATTTGGGTGGATAAAAAATGTAATTAAAGTCGATTGGAAAAATCGATTAATTATTTTCATAATAAATTTAAAATTATTTATAACTTTTGCTTGGTTACTAATTTAATAGAAAAAAATAATTCATAATTCCAAGAATTAAATCTCTTTCTCTATTTCCTTTGAAAAGTTTCATTCATATTCGCTAGTAGCATTTCTTCTTTAATCAGAAGAAGATATAAAATTTCCTCTGATTATCTAGATTCTAGATCTTGTCTGTAATCATTTATTCTTGTAGTTTCTTTTTGGTCAATTACTGTATAGTTTCCTTACTTTTAAGTTTTTTTTTTTTAATTTTTCTAAACCATCATTAGACATTTTTATTATTATATATACAATTAATAGAATAATAAACGATTTACAGAACCCCTTCTACAAATTTTTTCCAAATGAAAAATGTTCATTCCTAGTTAAAATGCCAGCAACTAAATGAAAAAAGTTTTCACGAGGACAAGTTTGGGTGATTTCAATTGTATTTCTTTTTTGTTTCAGACGGGGGTACTTCCAAGACCGAATGGTGGGGTATTCCAAGACAACTAATTAAATGGCAGTTTAATTAGTTTTCATATTCAGCTACACCTTCCGTTGCGTACTTTGTAAGCGTCATTTCACTAATTTGATATTCTTTGCCCGATATATCTCAGTTTCATCAAGAGTCAAATTGATATTATTCCGCCAAATTGCTAAAAATATTTTTTCAAACTCTTCGCAGATTGTTATCACCAAAGAAATTGATTTGAAAGCTGAAACGATAAATATTTAAAATTATAGGTTTTACTTTATTTTATTTTATTCAAATAAAAAACCTTCACCTTACAAACTTAAAAATGTGTCGTTAAGCTTTAGACTGTGTCTATTAGAAGCAGAAGTTGTACTAACGCTGAACAAAAAGAAAAAATGTCAAATATATATCCTCAGAAATTTGTAAATTATCCTTAACTTATGGAAAAAATGAGTATTAAAACTTTATCTTGCTAGATGAAAGTATTGATGAAAACGTAATTGTGAACCTTATTAGACCAACTCCTGATAATTCGTATCTAACTTTTCAACGGAATAGTACCTATTTGTATGGTCTCCATTTTCTCACTATAGACATTTAATAAGTAAAAAATCATTAGTTTTATAATATGTTTTCAATCTTTGCCGAGAGCATTTTTTCTGACTAAGAAAAAAATTATTAACACTATTGGAAACACAATAATAGATTATACTCCTATTTAAAAAGATTGTTCTAATCAAAAGTGAAATAGTTACAACAATTGATAATTAGAATATTAATCTTCACACTGTAGCCCACTCAGTGGTGCAAATAATTTTTTTCCAAAAATCAATTAAAAGAAAAGAAAAATTGTTACAACAATATTTTCGTAGATCATTCTTTCAATTTCAACCTCATACAATTAAGAATGATTATAAATGTCAGCTTATTTTACTTACATTAAATATGACAATCAATAGATTTATTTATTTTTTTAGTGTAAAAAATTATTTTCGATTTATTTAGGTAAAATAAGAATTTTTATGCTAATGATTTTGATAAGTAACAAATTAATATTGTGACAAATTCTATGTCTCTAACAATGTTCTAGATCTGTCTGAATAATATTTCATGTGTAATTATTTTCAAAAATTATAAATCATAATTTTATACTAAACCAATTACACATTACATTAATTGATAATCAATCTAATAAATGATTTTCACTATAGAATTATTTGAAAAAGAATTATAAATCAATGCTAAATAAAAATGTCTATATTTTAATATTCCATTAATAAATATAAGTTGTAAGTATATTAGCGTTGCGCAAAATACAGGCGATTGGCCTAAATGTTTCCCTTGAGTGTATTAAAATAGCAATAACTGTTGTTTTTACTAAAAAAAAAAAGAAATTCAAAAATTTTGATTCGCCTAATTGCCGAAAAATAGTTATTTTTATACATTCAGTTGTAGCTAATCAATATAGCAAAAACTACCCTTTAGATTCAATAAATGTGCCAAATATTGTGATCGTCGTGCACGACAGAAAATCACCCTGTGTATCACTTTTCTTGCACTTTTGCACTTTTTAATCAAGAAGAAGCGAAAATGAACATTCAGATATTGAAAGATCCCCAAAATCTGAATGTATGATGATTTACAGAAAGCATTATAGATAGATGTTAAAAATATTGAAAGTAAACTCCTAAGTATTAACTGATGTGAATAAAGTAACAGCAAAACATCTGAGAAAAAATAAGGCAAATCACTATTGGAATTAGAAAAATTAAATTTGAATCCCTTATTTTTGAATTACGAATTATTTTTTAAATTACCGTTGACAAATATTAGCAATAAATTCAGAAATTTTGTAAAAAATAAATAGGTTTGCAAATAATTTGGGAAATTATTTGTGAACAGCTTTTTCTAATTCGATATTGACTTGTCCCAGAAGTTCTCAGTAATTCTTCATTCTGCGTATTAAATGTATAATATTTAATCAGTTTCGCGATTATTTTCACTGCACTGAGGCGATATCTCAATAATGTAACTTTTTCTTTTTCAATACACAATACTTGAAAATGTTAAATGAAAAAATTCTTTTATATGGATGGGCGATCTCCTACCTCTTTTTATTTGAATCTAGCAGACCTTCCGGTGGTGCAGAGTTGCTTCAAAAAATTTGCAACTTCCTGCTCGTCGGATGTGAGTCGATCGATATTTCTCAAATCCGGTCTAACGAGCAATTGTCCGCGAATTCGTTCCGGCGGAATTGACAGAGGAATAGAAAACATCCTTTCCCAGTTTTTATCGTCATAACCGATCAGCAGCTGAAATTTAGAAAGAAAAATGAATTATGATTGAATTAATAATTCCTAACAGTAGAGTATTAAATTTTTTAAGACATTATGTTTTTTAAACAATTATTGTTGTTATAATAATTAGCAAGTTTTATATCGCACCTGATCAAATGGCTTGTCGCCAATATGAAACATGATGTAAGTCAGAGTTTTTATTTTTACCGGAACACTAGCTGGAATAATATCAGTCGCATCTTCTTTTCCACGATTTTTTAAAGCTTCCAACACCAAATCTGATCCACGAACTAAATACTCGTGAGCGATCTAAAAAGTATAATTTAATGAATCCAATTATTTTTTTAAATAGAAAGTTAAAAAAAAAAAGAAATAATCAGAATTGATAAAATAATCGAACCCATTAATAAACATAATTTAAGTATTGTTATTTGGATCTGTATAGTTTTTCTTTTGTTGATGAAATTCTGTGTTTGTAAAAATGACCAAGTTTGTAAATCTTGGAATACAAAAGAAGAAAATACGAAAATTAATCTTTCAATAAGAGCCTTAATTTTATTATATTATTCAAAGTAACAGAAAAACATTAAATATACTGTATACACGAAGAAAGGAAGATTATGTGAGAATAATCAATCAAAAGATTCCCCTAGTAATCTTTTTTAATCTACTAATTAATACTCAATAGAAAGATAGTGGATAGGGGAGAAACTCACCTTTAGAGAACGGCGGCCTTCTGCCTGGAATAATAATTCATCCGTGATGACCTCTATAAATGATGCCATATCTTCTATTTCGGCGTGTTCTGTATCTGGTTTCCTCGAATCAATACTGTCAATAAAATAAAAAATAATTTTGATTTAAATACAGGTAACAGTAAAAAAAGAAAGTTTCAATTTAAAGTTTAAATTTAAAAAAGTTCTAAGAAGATAAAAAATGTTTCGCAAAAGAAATTATTTTACAAAATCACCTGTTTTTGACAATTTTCAATAAATCTTCAATTTGAACAGTATGTTTGTTATCTTCATCAATACTGCAAAGTGCTTCCGCCAATGCAAGCGCGGAAGCTGATCTATCATTGGGATTAAAAGAACCAGGTTCCGTTTTAAGTCCCATTGGATTTCCTTCTGTTTTTGGATTTATGGGGGCAGATACTTCGAGTAAAGCCGTGTAAAGAGCCGCGCACATAATTTGTAGTAGCACAGATCCACCGATAGGTCGACAGTGAGCTGGGATTTTTTCGTTCATGGCAAGAGCCGTTCGTAAAACACCGAAAGGTGCACAAACATGCAATTCCATCAAACATGCCAGTGCTAACGACATGGCTTGATAAATGCTCGCCCCTGTCTGAAAAAGCAAATGAATCCAAATAATATTGCTTGCCTGGTGATCAAAATCGATAGTTGTCATAAATAACGAGTGGGATGAAAAATCTAAAGAGAACTAAAGAGACTTGATATGTATGCTTTATAGCATATACATCAAGTCATTAATTTTGCAGATAATCTGAGAATTCTGAATATTAAAATAGAAATATCCAAATCTGGACTTTGCCCACTGGCATTATTTATTTATTTTTTTTATTATTAAAGTTGTCTTTTCTTACTTTTATTTTATGTTTTAAAATTGCAAAACTCACTCTGACTGCTTCAAGAAGAGTTTCGACAATCGGAGTCATCATCGATTGCATTGGGGATAAAAGGGCATTTAACCAAGGCGGTCTTAATTGATTCCACACCTGCAAAAAAAAATGATTTAAAAATTAACAGGAAAATTGATATTATGTAAAATATTTAGTTACTTTTTTAAGATCTCACTTGCTGCCTATCTAGATAATTGGACCAAGTCGGATCGAGTTTCAAAGCTGGAACTATGACATTCAACGGATCATTTATAGTATTAGCCAAAATGTAAATGAGACTGTACAATGCAGAACTAGATGTAATGGTCAATATTCTATGACAGGAATTGCCAGTGCACAAAAAACCTCCACAAGTGTCTTCAGAATTTTGCGCTTCTTTTGATTTTAGCGGATTAGCATCAACCTTTTTTCCAAGACATTGTTGAACCAATGACTTGAGTAAAATTTTTGATACAGCATAATTGTTCATCAAAAACACCTGTTGAGAAATAGGAAGACATTTTTTAGTGAGTTCTTTTTTTTTAAATTTTAGTTTGTTCGACTACAAATTATCTAGACCTTCATTAATTGTGGCCAATTTGGTTGTGGCTGGGATTTAAGCACATTTATCTCTAAAATAACAGCTTGGTCCTTAGGAAAATTTTCTTCATAAGAACGCTCATTCATAGAACCCAATAAATCAGGCGCAGACATAAAGAGCCAAGGGGAAGGTCCACTTCGTGGTTTTGAGATCGGTAGATCTTCCAATCCATTTCGAAAAACCTATAACGGAAAACAGAAAAATTACTTGTATAATATTTTTTCAAGTTATTTTCAAGTTTTTCTTTATCCTTTTTTTTCGTCGTCTACATACCTGATAAAGTATTTTGAGAGGCGTCCCTCGTAGCAAAAGACAAACTAAAAGTTCGTAACACTTGGAGTGAATATCCCTCATGAGGACAGGCAGTTTCATTTTCTGGGATCCAATCATTTCTTTTCCATCGAGGCAGGCACTTAATGTTAGATAACTAGTGCAACAAAGCACATTGAAAGCATCTGCCCAAAATTGTTCCGACCTCGCCAAACTCGGACGACCCTGTTACGTGACATTAATGCTTAGTGAGAAATAATTCAAAGAATGGAGGGTCGCTAGAAATTGATCAAAAGGGACAAACTTTAGTTCCCATGCTGTATTCTAATTAAAATCATAAATTAGGTTCTTGACATTTTTTTCAATAATCACAAAGTTATTGCTCATATTAATCATTATTTTTATATCACTAGTATTTTGGATTCTTTTAATAACTATTTCTTCAGAAAGAACATTTTATTTAATTTATACTGTTAAAAAAAGAATAAGCAATGGAGTTTGAAGGTCAAAAAAGCTTTCTATAAAATAAATTCTAAGGATTTTTATATGGCTTCTTTCCAAGATCATGCACAGACTTCTTTGAACCCACAATAATACTATATTCTACAATAACCGATACAAATTTTTTAAAAAGACATACGTGAACAAAACGAGTTGTAAGAATAGTCAGTGATTCGTTTAGCATCCCGGAAAAGACTCTTTGTGCCATTTTTGGCGAAACGGTACTCCATAAATCAGCTTTAGTACCTGTAAATATAAAATAGGTCAAGTTTTTTTTTTCTGTTTATAATTATTTATTAAATTTTACCTTGCATATAAAGCCACCACATTTGTATGACATAAGAAGAACGTTCCTTTTCGAAAAATGATCTCTCGCTTTCCCAATTTAAAGAATCAGCTTCGTTTAAAACATACAATGATATCAAACGACAATGTAAATCAAGCAATCTTTCAGCTACCGCCTCTGACATTTCTTGAAACGATTTGTAGCATTTATATAACTTTTCGCTGTGAACAAGAAATCATTATTTGCAGGTACATATTTATTATAAGCTAAAGCTTTTAACATTTTTCAATTTTTTTAATACAATAGTCACTTATTCGTAACATTCATTCTCATACCTGGAGTCTGCTGGAACTTTTTCTTTCGCTCTTTGGCTATAACACCAAAGGCAATTTCGAATCAAAGCTGCAGCTCCCAAAGTTGCTGTCAACACCGTCAAATCAGCGTGATCCAAAGATTCTTGAATTAGCATGTGCAAGTGCTCTAAAAATGATATTAAAGTCAATTTTGAATTTTGAATTTCCCACTCGCAGACTGTCAAACTCCTGAGGATTTCCAGTTACTTAAGGAAGGTAAAGGGATTAAAAATAAAATAGATATTTGAAAAAATTACCTATTAATTGTTCCGATGTATCAATAACCAATAATATGAATTCGGGTGGTTGCATATTTTTAATGACGCCCTCACTCTCAATAACTGAATCATTATCTGGATTGGCAGAGCTAAGACCAGATGGACCCTTGAAGGCTACAGTGAATTCTGCCTCCCACCAGGTTACAATTTTAATTGCAGCGAAAGAAGCATGCCTGGGAAAATCTAATTTTCCGCCGCTAACTCTTACACAAACAGGTTCACGAAGAACAGTCTGCATTTCCTAAAAAATGAATATTGAGTTACTAAATAATTAAAGTTAAATTTAAGTTAATTAGTAATATACCTGATAATATTTCATATCTCTCTGTAACAGAATTCTAACTCGATCCACCAAATTCCCATCTTCCATAATCTCCATGATTATTATTTGCTAAATAAGTAAACGAAACGCAATATAAGAAAGTTATTTTCTTATCTTCAGAATTTTTTTTAGTAATAAATATATTAATTGAAATTACAGAGTTCTAAAATCTATCGCGTGCATCTTTCAATTAAGGTGCTCAGACGTGTGGAATCGACAAGCAATTATTTATTTTCGAACCTTAGAAGAATTTTTATCAAAATAGTATCATGAAATACGACTCTGCAACCTCAAGGCCAGAGTACAATGAGATTATTAAAAATAAATTCAGCAACGTGAAAAGCTTATATAACACTCACGTTCCTGAAATCAATAAAACCAATGAATTCTCGCACATGTTTATTTTCACAGTACACTTTTATTATGTACAAATAAATTCGTTTTACTATAGGTAAACTCGCAAAAAAATATGATTCAATTTAAATAATTCGAATATTTATTATTTAAATCTAATCTAACTTAATTAATTGAGATTTTTCTCTGAGTCCAGTGCTGTACAATTTATACAAGATTTTTTCTACCACGGTTCCTTACTTCTAGTTCAGATCGTGATAAATTCAGTAGCAATAATAATTTAATACATAATTAATTGTCTTTTCCACTGTATGAACACTTATCGAATGACACTGAACTTTTAACGATTGCTGGAATTTCGGTGTTTAACAATTCATGTAAGGATATCCCATCATGCTTGTAGATCCATTTATTGTTGATGAAATCATAGCGTTTCGGCCCAGATGTTGGAGAGGAAAGCCATATTTGTTTGTTTGGAGTTTGTCGATTTATGACGTAAGTACCGTAAGGATCCCCAAATTTCACTGTTAAAACTCCATCCTAAAAAATAAGTATATGTGTATAATTTTAAGAAACAAAAATTAAGATACAAATTTAAAACATACGAAGATAAGAATGATTAGAGCATTTAAAAATTCAGCCTACCCCATAAGCTACATCTGCATCATCTAAATGCTCAGCTCGTTCTATAATTTCATCAAAATACTCAGTCAATGACTCAAGAGTTTCGTTCGAGATTTTGTCATATTCTATAGCACTGAGTTCTCTAAAACAGAAATTGATACCATTACAAGGCTACTAAGTAGTAAAAGAAATGTGCAGAAGTAGAATATTGTGCGTTCGAAATATTTTAGTGAAACGCACACTATTAATTTTTAATTAAAACTAACAATAAGTTCTAACTATAAGGAAAGACAAAAATGAAAATATTACGTCTTACTTACTGTATAAATTTCATTCTACTTCTGAGCATTTATTTATTTTATTCACGTTTCACACAAAAGCATTTGTAGGAAATATTTAGATATTCACTTTGAATAAACAATTTCAATAATTAAAACCGTACTAACTCCTACAAAAATTAAGTTTGGAGTTAATACCTATGGTTCAATAATTAGATAATTAATCAATTTTGCAACAATATCTAACCTCTACTATTTTTATAAATTATATGCATTTATAACTACAAGTAATACTCACTGTTCTGAAGACGTCGAATTCTGAATTTCAGTAGAAAATTTCGACGTTAAAACTTGATATATCACCCAATTATTATTAAAATATTTTAATGCTTTATCGCAAGTCGGCACGACATAACCTCTATTCCAAGATGCGTGCAAAAACAGGATATTTGAATTAAATTTTCGCCTCACAGTAGCCGAAGTAAAATTTGAAACAAGTCTGTTCAAATTCGTGATCCTTTTCGCTGAACTTAGCATGATAAACCTTGTATTATTATTTTAAATATTGATCAAACAAAACTTGCGTGATTCAGGAGGTCAGAAATGTTTGGAATGTCAAATACAATCATCTGCGCAACAATCCACGAGCAACATGTGGTCACCGACCAATCACATTCTTCTATTCTGGCGACATTTTTTGAATTTGAAATTTTCCTGACATATTTTCCTGAAAATCGAAAAACATAATTTACATACCTTATTAATATTCCCTTACTTACTGAGTATCAATTATGCTTAGATATCTCTAAAATAACAGAAAATAATTTATATTAACGATATATCCAGCTGAATTACTTAAATTAACGTAAAATAAAATTCCGACCATGGATCGAATTTTAAATTGTCAAATTCGAAATTATAAAATACCTGGAATTATAAAATGACTGGTTTTATAAAATAAGCAAAAATTATATAAAATTATTGTCCGGATAAGCTTTAATATATGTCTATCATAAATTCTATTATAATAATTTTTAAAAGTTGAAATAATCTAAAACCAAAAAAGAATCCTTTCTAAAAAGGGAAAAATATCTAATTTGGGGATACAATTTTTTTTCAAATAGGATTGAATGTAATTCAAAATAATGTGAAATAATGAGCTTATTTACTTTTATTAAAATAATAATAAAAAGATTAAGATGAAGCAACAAATATAGTAATACAATTTTTTTAAATGTAACTATCTAGAAAAAAAAAACAGTTTTTTAAAAATTCTTTCTGTGCTTAATAAATTATGTTCTCATTTTAATTACGCCCCTGTATCTATAAAAATGGGACGCATCATTATTCAGATGACCAGTTTTACTCTTCGATCGTTCGGATGAGCATGAATATTTCCTAGTTTTTTTTCTTCATTTTTTTATTGCGCTTGATAAACGACTATTAAATTACGAAATGTGGCTTATGCAGAATCACGTTATTTCAAACTTGTTATTGACAACTGTGTTATTTATTCAATCATATGTTCATGAAACTGTCGCAAAATCTAGAAATATCGCATCTGGTAATATTACAAATTTAATTTTTTAAATTATAGTATTATTTCAATAGATAATTGGAAATAAAAATAAAAACTAAAGAATATTTCTGTTTAATTATTTATTTAATAAAATTTAATATAAATAATTATTTGTGTTTAATCAAAAAGATATAAAGAATTCCTTCTTCAATTTCCGGGAAAATCTAAAGAAATTATTTGAGGGGAATTCCCTACAAACTGTAAGGAAATTCCCATTTTACGTTAAGAAAACGTAAAATAATTTAAATAATAATATTATATATGTAATTTTTTAATCACATTATTTTATTATTTTTACATTATTTGAATAATTACTTTCTTATAATACCCAAAATTCAATAATAATTTGTGTGTTTTCCATTTTATGTAGCGCAACAAGAAGTACAATGTGAGGAAAGTATAACTACTGTAAATAATGCAAGAATAAATTGCAAAAATGAACTTATTTTTGAGGAGGGATTTGAAAGTCTAAATGAATCGATTTGGACACGAGAAATAAAAATACCACAAGAACCAGTGAGTAATTAATTTTAATATTAAATATTAGTTATGGCATATAAATAAATATTTATTTTAATAAAAGGATTTCGAATTCTGCGTTTATCGTAATGACGAAGGAATTGTAGAAGTAATTCAAAATACTTTACGGATTACTCCACGAATTCTAGAAGAAGCTTATGGCGATAATGCTGTCTATTTTGGAAAAATGGTCCTAGCTAAGTAAGTATTTTTCAATAGAGATTAATAAAATCACAAAGTATTCAAATTTTGATGAAATATTTTATTTGATAGCGTATAATTAATTTGTTTTCAGTTGTAGCAGTAATGTCGTTGAAGAATGTCAAAAAGATGCTACTGCCTATCACATTTTACAGCCAGTAATTTCGGGTCGCATAATAACAAAGAATTCCTTCAATTTTCGATATGGAAAGATTGAAATAAATGCCCAATTTCCCCAAGGGGATTGGTTATTTCCGGGTAAGAAAAGAGAAAGTCAAATTATCGAATATACACTTAAAGAATTTAATTCATGGTTTTTTTTTTTAATTAGAGACATTATAATTAAAAAATAAATTAAATTTCAGAAATGTATTTGCTTCCTCGATACGAAAGCAACGATGACAAATATGCATTTTCCAAAGTAATTTTAGGACTGGCTCGAGGTAACGATAGATTGTATAGTGAAGAAAATTATTATGAGGAACTTGGTGGTAAACTTTTGGAATTTGGGCTACGATTTGGAATATCTGATCAATTTCAATATAAAAATGTCACGAAATTAAGACGAACTGGTTCGTGGTCAACAGATTTTCATAAATATACAACCATCTGGTCTGAAGATGGATTTTCATTCTTAGTTGATGGCTTAGAAATTGGAATTATCCGTTTTGAAGATTTAGATCAGTTTTCTACGAGGAGGAAAAGAGTTGCTCCTTTCGATCAAGAGGTCATTAATATTTTAATAAAAAATTTTAAAATATTCAATAATCTTTTTATCAAAATTAAAAATGATAAACTGTACTATTATTTTTTTATAGTTTTATCTAAGCTTTGGACTGGGAGTAGGAGGAATTCAAATTTTTCCAGATAACACAACCAATGGACAATATTCAAAACCTTGGAAAAACGTAGGAGCTAAAGTAAGAATTAAATTATTAAAATTAAATAACTTTTAATGTTGTAAATTAAATTAATGTATTTTCAGGCCATGCTAAACTTCTGGAAGGCTAAAGATCAATGGCTACCAAGTTGGAAAAGACAAAGTGGAATCGAAACTGCTTTTAAAATAAAATCAATAAGAATTTGGTCTATTTGAAAGGCTTAGAAAATTATTTTGAAATACATACAATTTTTTCAGTTTAGTTATTGTTAATTGGTAGTAGTTCATTTTTTAATGTTATTGATCTCCATATTCCTATTTATCATCAAATTTAAGAGTTATTGACTCTTCACTCATAAAAAATCTGAAATCTCTAGGTGTAAATAATATTACCTTGTTACTTGAAGAAACAAGGTAATAAAAGGATCTTCTGAATTTACAAGAATGTGGTTGTAAAATTTTCTGAAAGCCAGCTGAAAGGGGCAAACGACCAACCGAGGTCGGAGGTGGTTTCCTTCTACAATAAAGAAGCTTTCACACTAACAAAATCTTGAATTTGTGTATTTTTAGTTGACTTTTTTTTCGATTATAATACCATATTGCGAATAATCATTTTTAACTTATTTTATTTGATATCTTTTTTTAATTGCTGAGCAATTTATAAAATTAAAATTGATTACCATTATAATAAAAAGTATATCGCTACTGATAAATTTTGTACTTGAATTACAATAGAATAACAGGAACGATTTATAAAAAAAAATTATATATTGTTTAACTATGTCTATGATTATAAAATAATGAATAAAAAAATAGTTTATACTGATGAATCGTATTATTATAGGCTAACTTTTATGAAGATTTATCAGCTAGCACAAATAATCATAATTTGATCAATTGAAAATATGTAATGAAGAATTAGCAATGAGTTATATTTTAAAATATTGTTTACAAAATATTTATGATGCTAAAAAAATTTTAGTTCAAAATATTGAATAAACAAACAAAATTAAATTCTTAATCTATTTATATTTATTAAAGCAATTTTATAAAAATTTGTAAGAATCTATATATTACATGTTATGGAATCTAATAAGTTCTAATAGTAACAAAAATCAATTAAGTCACAGTCTTTTACAATGTTTTACACCCTCGACAAGATTTCACAAAAATTTGTACACATGTATCTATCTATGTATCTATGTCTGGAATTAAAGACAAAGAAATACTTTACATATTTTGAGAATTGTTAGTGGCATTTCTTAAAATATTTTCACAATCGTGGTAGTGGAGAATTTGAAATTCGGAACATTGAACGTGTGTCATCATCCAACTTTTAAACTTCAAAAAGCCTTCAAGTGCTTCTTTGGCTGCAATATTTTCGTTTTCGTCTTTGTCAATTCTGCTCTTGAGCTCCTCATGGCTATTTTCGGCTTGGTCAATCACCATACTCGGACTTTTAATGTCAATGTTCTCATATTTTTGCTCCTCATGGATATTTTCGTCTTCATCAATTCTGCTTCTGAGCTCCTCATAGATATTTTCGGCTTGGTCAATCACCATACTCGGACTTTTAATGTCAATGTTCTCATATTTTTGCTCCTCATGGATATTT
>JAUESH010000008.1:9258460-9271536 GCA_032275165.1 Synergus magnus | reverse complement strand
ATTTCTACAAAGTCTATTCATCCTAAATTATTTCCGTGATATCACTTGATGCTAAGCATTAATAAAAATATAAATTTTAATTAAAAATGTGCATTATTGACTTATACTAGCTGGAAATAAAAAAATATTTAACAAACTTTAGACAAATTTTAGGTTATGTTAAACGGTTTGCAGACACGTGGCTTTGAAATGTAGTTTTACGACAAATTATATTATATTCTCCCTAAAAAACTTCCACTACACATAATACTGATCGAGAATTACAATTATTTTAATAAAAGATTAGGATATTTGAGATATTAAATTGAAAAAAACGGATAAATTGACACTTACCTCGACTGTCGTTCGTCGAAATAGCGATCGAAAACAGAAAGAAAGTTTCCAGACAGACAGACAGTGTGGCCAACATTTGAGTATGAAAGATGAAATTCTTGGAAATTTATCCAAATCTAGGGTTTTTTCTGCTAAAATGCACTGCCCGCGAAATTTAAATTTCAGAATCATTTAATTTCTACTAATCATTATTAGACTTCGCATCATTTTATTATGTATTTCCAAAATTTGAGGTTTTTAAATTGTTTTAAATGTTTAGTTTTTTATGCTTTTAATTTCAAAAAATAAAAAAATATGAAAAGGTCTAGAAAATTAAACAGGGAGTGGAATAAGTTACACTACACATCTAAAAATTCTAATTAAAAGTTTGAAATGTATTTATCATCTGTACATACGAATGTTATATCTACCATAAGCATTACGTTACGCCTCTGCAGGAGCTTTGTGAATCGGAGGTTCACTTATTGTTGTTGGTAATTTTCTTATTTCAGTCTGGAATAAAAATCAATAGAATTAGAAAAAAATATCTTAACTTGCTACTTAATATATTCAGAAAAAATGTAAATTATATTCTGCACAAACCTTTGTCACTTTCATTGCGACACCTTCGGGCAAATTCCTCTGCAAATATTCAAGAAGAGTGTCAGCAGTGGAGCCAGTAAGTTTTTCAAAATCGATGAATCTAAAGTAGGTCCTCATCTCATACTGAACTCGATGCTTTTTATAAATGTGTTTTGACTTGAGTAAAGTCAATCTATCGAAGATAGGTTTCCTAGGCGCTTCACTGTTAAATGGAAAAAAAATTAATTCAATTAATTATGTAGAATACAAATCATTATAATAGAAATTTTAAGAATATCGAAAAGGTGAAAATTTACTTTCGGGTGACGGTAACTCCCAAGTGACTCGCTGTCATTTCTGTGAATTCTCCGTAACTTTTCATAACCGCCTTATCATTCGCCCTAAGTTCCACTTCTATCTTTTTGTACAATTTGTCTGGAACAGCCTTTGAAAAAAAATTTATTAACTTGAAATGTTAAAACAGTCTTTTTTAGGACGTTAAGTCTTTTGAATGCAAAGACCAAAGACATTTAAACTCAAATTATTGAAATATAACGCTGTATAGTTTGAAAGAATTAACAGTCTGCACATAATAATATAAAATTTTGTAGTGTTTAAATCAGATTATAATAAATTTGATAAGATTATTATTTGAAGGATAAAAAATTAATTTACCTGTTCGGTGGAAAGTACATTATCTGACATAAATCTGCATGTTAATAATCCGCTTAATCTAGTTTCACGAATTGATCCAGAAATAATGTTATTGAAACCAAATGTAGCCTGTTTAAAATATAAACATTAATTAAAACCGCAAAAAATGTTAATTTATTTCCTAACCTCAAAATATCTGTTTTTGAAATTACCTTTGATAGAAACATTTTCATACTTTTAATTCGCCAATAAAATGTTCATATAAACTTTAATTCTTTTATTGTTGCACTTTAAATGGTGTAAACACGAACAGTTATTTTTTTTATTGTAAATAATTACACAATAAAATGATCAATGCAATCAACTCCTCTGTCAACTCAACCAACTCAACGCACACAGGCAACGGTGGCTTCACAAGTTTTCACTTTTTGGCGCGCGAGTTCAAACTTAAGAAATATATTTTCCTCGAAATAAAAGGAAACCAAAATTTATTGAGACCATGTGTTTAAGCATTTATCATATTTGACAAGGTAACAAAAATTACATATTTATCTTACTGTATACCTAAGAACGTTAATTATAATATTCTAACGCAAAACTAAATTGTACGACGCTGCGTTACAAAATCTGGAATAATGGAAAATAATTTCAATGTCGAATATTTCACTTATCATACTATCTACGTATTTTAATCGTGTATCACACAACATAATGAAAATCTCAACCACTCTGTCAACATTAAAATTATTCGTTTTTTACAAAACGCACTGAAAACAATAGTGCACTATAAGTGTTAAATCAAGACAATCATTCCACAGGCTAATTACAAAAATCATAATTCTTCCTGAAAAAGAATCACTCATTCTAATAAGGCTGTTTTTACTACTGTCGTAAACAAGAATGTATTTATTATAAGATAGCGACATTTAATTATTTGGTTGATTTATACAGTTTTATCAGTTCTTTATTCAAAAGTGATTTTGGTTTTAATTCATGTTTACTTTTTAATCTTCAGATTCATTTAAAATATAAAAAACATAATAAAAAAACTTTTTTTTTGTAATCACGAATTCATGAAAGGCTTCTATATTTTAACAGATAAATTTGCAGTGAATATAAATGCGATCGAAAAGTAAATTTAAGGAAAAAGATATTTTTCCGAAAAGAGAAACGTAGAAAAACTTTGGAAACATAACTTGTATCTTCATAGTGAATTTCCCCGATTGAAATTAAATTGCAATTAAAAATCAACACTGAATTAATGAATTAGAATAAACTTCCCCCATTTGTTTTCATCATATATATTAAATATATTTCGTACAGAGAAATATTTCTCAGACACTTTTAAAAATTAAAAATGGATAAAAAGAAAGAAACCTTAAATAAAACTCATTAGAAGATTCCAATTTAATTATTCTAAGGTAACTTTCCAATTTAAATCCTTTAATTTTGAAAGCATTTCGACTGTCAGGCTTTAATGTTCAACCTTTAATGTTTCTAATTTTCCAAACTTTAGGTACAGAATTCAATTAAAAATATTGGTAATATTTAAAAAGTTTTATCTTAAACTGCAATAACAAATGCGTTAAATATTCCTCTTTCTTCCCATAATTAAAACCTTTCTCGCATGTATATTCTGCCATCAAAATCAAAGTCAAAAACAAAACCAAACCCTCTAGTGTCTGTCCGGATACATATTCGAATTCGGGTACCCGGGCCTCGGAGGATACCCCATCTCTGGTACCTGATGGTAAGGATTAATAACTGGTTGTTCAGGTATAGGCCATGAACTACCCTGCATTCTCTTCATGATTTCAGTTAGAGGTGTCCAGGGCATTCTGGATTCTGGAGGTGCAGCAGGTTGCGGCCACTGCGGTTTACCAGCCATCGGATGAAGACCAATCGCCGTTGGATGTGGCACAGGTTGTGGAACTGGATGCGGAGCAACATGGCCCATCATCATGTGTGACATCGCAGGGTGTCCAGGATGTCCAGGAAGTCCGGGATGCCCAGCTGGCCAACCTTCCGGCTTCGGTGTTTCTCTCTGCTTTTCTATATCCCTCTCCCAGTTCGGAGGATTAAATTTTGCCAGGATCTCCTTGCTACCATCATCAGTACCTCCTTCCTCTGCCCAAGGATCTCTCGCATCCTCTGGCAAATCGTTCCATTCTTCTTTTGTTGGATTCTTCTTTCCAGAATCCCATCTTGCTTTCTCCATCCAGGAAGGCTTTGTCGTTTCCTTAGGTCTTATATTCCAAGAGTCGGTGCTCAAACCCGCTGGAGCCGGAGTCCAGGTTCCTTTTGATTGGGCATAATCTGCCGGAGGTTTAGCTTCTTTTGAATACCAACTCTCCTCGGAAGTGCTGCTGAGCTTCCAATCCTGTTTTTCACTCATGTAACGTTCTCTCTCGAGTTCTCTTTCACGTTCTCGGTCTCTTTCACGTTCTCTTTCCCTTTCGCGTTCTCTCTCACGTTCTCTTTCTCTTTCGCGCTCTCTTTCACGTTCTCTTTCCCTTTCGCGTTCGACATCCCTAGACATAGAAAGCGTTCGAGTCGGCGAATCCCAAGATGATCTTTTTCTCTCTTCTTCGAAGCGTTCTTCAGGTCGCTTCCAGGTGTTGTCTTCTACTGCTCCTCTGGTCGGAATATCCCAGTCGTCTTCATATCTAAGCAAACATTTTGTATTTGTTGAAAATATTGTAATTATGTAATAAAAAATCTTTACATTATACGATATTATATTATTCTTTAACAAGAATAATTTTTTAAATCATACCTTGATGGAGGCGTAATCCTGGGTGGCGTCGCACGTCTTTGAGGTGAATGTCTTGATGGACCTGGAGATAGAATTCTTCTGGGAGATAATCCTCTCGGAGTTGGGGACATGTACTTGGGTGATCCTCGTCTTGGAGAATGTCTGGCATAAGGCGAGACTCTTCTAGGCGAATGTCGTCTTAAAGGTGAATGCATGGGGGAGTGATGTCTAATAGGTGAGTGAACTATTCTAACTTCCCTTCTTGGAGGCGAAATCGATCTTGCGATTGGAGAATAGGAACGTTTCGGAGACGTAGATCGTTTGAGAGATCCATGGTGAGAACTTTGACGAGAACCATGGGGAGAATAAAAACTTCGAGAGTGTCTCGGGGGCGAATATCTTGGAGAAAGTCTTGATAAAGCAGATTGTCTTCCTGGAGAATGTCTTCCTGGAGAATATCTTCCAGGCGAATGGCTTACAATATCTCTTCTTCTCGGGGAAATTGATCTCGAGGGCGAGATAGACCTCTTTGGTGAAATCTTTCCCAAAGAAGAAATACTAGGGGACATAGATCTATTATAAGGAGAAAGTGATCTCTCTGAATAATTTTGTTGCCTCTTCTGTGCAAGTTCTGCTTTCATCTTGTTCATTTTTTCAAGCAAATGTTGTCGATATTGTCCTCGATATTTCTTTTTGTTGAACTTGCTAGTTGTTGAAGTACTGCTTGGAGCAAATTCAGCAGGCATGATAAGGTTGGGTTCCAAAGGTGGAACGTTGGAATACTTCTTGACACCAGAAGTAGTTGGAGATGGTGGGTGGAACTTTCGAGGCTTTCTGTCTAGAAGACCACGATCATCAAAGATGTAACCATCAGAGGTGTTACCATCAGAGAGTGCGGATTTGTCCGGATTATCTGGTGCTGGGGCGATTCGATCCCAGACGGAAACTTGATTATGAATCTTGGTTGTCTGTTCAAGAACTTTATCAAGCATATTTTCAAGTTGTTTGGCTGTGTGTTCGTCGAGGGGAGTGGAAGGGACCTTCTCTTTTGCATTGGTGATTAGTCTGTGTGACTCCTTAACTTTTTGGACAAAAATATCTCCACGTCCAGAATCTGCTCGACTGGAAGATTCTGCTCGATTTGCAGACAGTCTTTCTCGAAGATCTTGCGGCTCTCGTGATTTCTTTTCGTGTAAGGGATTGAGTCTTAAAGTTGGAACTTCTTCCTTCCATTGTGCTTTCTTTTGAGTCTCCCACGTTTTCGCTTGCGGAGGTTTCTCCCATGGTTTGTGTCTCTGAGAAGGTTCCTCCCAAGGTTTTTCATTTATAGGTTGATCTTCCCAGGGTTTCTTCTTGGATGGAGGTTCTTCCCAAAGTTTACGTTTCGATGGGGAATCTTCCCAGGTATATTGTTTGTTTGGTATATCATTAAAGCCCAATGCCTTTGTTGGAGGATCATCAAAGGATCTTTTCGTCTTTGGATCATCCCAGGCCTTTTGTTTCGATGGAGGTTTTGGTTTTGAAGTCTCTGGTTTTGAATTGAAGGTGATAGGCTTCTTGGGCTGTTTCGTGGGTATTTCTTCAATAATTTCGGGAGAGTGACTTCGTTTTGCTAGAAATTTATTTTTGTTTTCTAGAGTAGTTTCGAGAATATTGTTTCTGTTTTGAGAAGCAAAGTTTCTCTTGAGGGCAAGAGAGGGTTTGACGGGTTCGAATTTCTGAGGGTAAAGTTTTTCCTCCGCTTTGTTTGCAGCTTTTCCAGCAGCTTTCGCACCTGGGTTTTGATTCTGGTTTTTTGGTCGGAGATCCAGGGAGGGAATAATTTTCTCCATCACTCTTCGTTCCATCAGGATTACAGCTTCGAAGTGAGGACCAGCTGGCAAAGTGTCGACGACGCAAGCTCTTATGGGAATGAAAGGATTTCCCAGATTTCCGGATGCAGGTCTTGTGAGTTCTAGAATCGAACGAACTGACTGTTTGGTTAATGTTGTGACTAGAACCAGTCTCCGTAGGCTTGATATTCTCCGGATACTAGACATGACTTCGACACCTGAAAAAAAAATTTGATTAAATTCAGATTTTTGGAGAAATTATCATTTATTAATTAGAAAACATTTAAATGAAGAATATACCTCTGCCAATGTAAGAATTTGTGTTGACAATTGCAGACGCCCTACAATTCGAAAGTACGTTTGCAATCGTAGCCATAACTTCTGTAGGTTGTCCCATCACAAAAGAAGCGTTCTTTATATTATTTAATTGACATATCATTTCCGCTTCTTCAACTTCTGCTGGCGAATCCAAGCCTATGATCTTCTGGCATTTCTGTAAAAGGAAGTTTCACCAAATAAACTTCGAGAAAAGAACTTCAAAAGATTGTCATTAATCATTATGAAAAATTATGAGGGTCTCATAATGATTAAGTAGTCAATAAATTAAAAAAAAAAATGCACACTTACATTTGCCATCATGAGTCCCATCAGCCCAATTCCACACCCAATTTCAACGACTGTAGTTTTTGGTGTCGGTGCAAGATGATCGCAAATCGCATTTCCAAGACTCTCAGCTCCTGCTGCATTCGACCAGAAATTCGTCTTTGGTCCAAGTTGAAGTTTTATTCCTCCAACGACTTCTTCGAGAGCTTCAACTCCCATCACAAAAGTCGTATTCGAGTGATTAATGTTGTCAGCTCTAAACAATAAATAAATGATTTCAATAATTTAAATTTGAAAACAATGTGACCACCCTGTTTTTCTTTTACTTGATAAATAATAAAATAATATATGTAAGACCTTACCTCAGCATGGTTTTGCAGTAAAGGGACTTCACGTTGCAATCTTTACCAGCTCCTGTTTCAAATAAACATTTCAAGCGATCCATGATGTCAGCATTGAGATTTTTGGCAGTTACAAAAAACATGAGTTCGTTTTTGCGATTGCACCGAACTAGAAGCCATAACCAATCCAACTTTAATTTCGGAGCTGGTTTGTCATCAACAGCCACTACATCAGAAATATTAGTGATCGTTTTTGGAACCTCTTCTCTCGAAAATGTTACTCCTTCTTCACATTCTAGTGATGTGGTTTCCAAAAACTCTTCAAATATCTGGAAGCGAAAAAGAAATTGCAGAATTTTCTGATATTATTACCAAAATTCAACCGGCATCGCTCTTGGCAATATTTTTTTTGAGTTAATATTTTTATAGTATTTTGATTATTAATTGTTATTAACTCAAAAATTAGGAAGTTTACAAAAAAAATACAAACTTAGTTCCTCACAGTATACACAGCAACCCTTCAGAAAAACAGTGTCCTTAAAACCATCCAAAAAAAAGGTAAGAGCGAAGCCAGTTTTTAAAAATCTTATTTAAACCCTATGCCAAAATTTTAACAACATAACGTGATTTTCAACATCACACTCAAGTGCATGAAGAAATAAACAAAACTTGACCTTGTCTCAATATTTAATTAGCAGAATTACTGCTTCAATAATATCAAAGATACAATTGTTCGATTTACAATCATTAAAATCTCAAGTTACTTTTTTTTAAGAGAGATTAAAGATTAAATTGATCACTAGGTTATTAAAAGAATGTTTAGTTAAGTTGAGTATTCACTCATATTTGCTCATAAAGATAATCTTCCGAGTTGATTAGAGCTCCGGCATTTATTTTTTAATCTCAAATCATTTTGTAAATCATTTTTTAATCTCAATCTTTCACTAGTTCTCAATATCTTGAGCTCCTCACTGAACGATCTATGCAGTGTTGTGGATTAATTTTGAACTCGCCACAGGTGTCCTTTATAAAAAAAGGACGAACAAGGGACGGATGGAATCGATGACTTTCTTCTCTTTTCTTTTCGATGTTGAATTTGAATTCGCCTTGAGAACAAAAATCTTCTTCAATAAATTCCAGAGCTTCAAAATTTCTTCAACTCGAAAGTTGTCTCTTGTATCTTTTGGTGCAAAGAATACAAAAGTTTGGTAGAAAAGCTGATTATTGGATGCTGGTTCCTTGTCAAGATATGAATTTTTGTAGAGTAGAACAATATGATTGTTTTGATCTACACAAACTGATCCATTTATTTTGAACTATCCTTATCCTTGTATTTTTTATCCATTTTGATTGTAGTGTTGAATTTTATTTTGTTCCACTTTGATGCAATTGGATTTTACTTATTCATTTAAATTGCTGTGATTCATTTTAATTATAGTGAATCCACAATGCAATTGAATTTCTTGACATCGAAAGGACAATAGTTTTTGTTAATCGATTCAAGTCTGTTAAAAACACAAACGACTAGATTAGCCATTTATGCAATTGATTTATCAGGCAGCAGCAAATATCTTCCAAGCCTTGTATATGTTGGTCAAGCATCTCGTCGAATTTCTTCATTATAAATACATAACTCTGCTTCTCGTTCTCTTGATTAGTGACATTAAAATTTAATTTAGAATTGCATTTATAATTGTATATTGAATTTCAATTACAAACTGGCCAATCTCAATGGTTTTCGGAAAATGGATTCGAGACTCTCTTTTAATTTAGAGAGTTCGTTGAATCAATTCCTCATCAGATCAGGATTTTAAATTGCTTATCTAAATTGACTAAAGATAATCTAATCAGAGAGCAAAAGTTCTCCTTTCAATTTTTCAACTTTCCCCTGGAATTTTCATTATCCTTAAGAAGACTTTCTGGTATTTTTTCTGAATCCAAGTTTTCCTGGACTTTTTTCGTATTTCTTCTTTTCTCTTTGACTGCCTAGTTGAAGATTTTAGAAGACAAACACCTTTCCAGGTAGAGAGTCTTCGTTACATATTATTTTAAATCTCGAATCATAGTTTTTCTAGATTTGTTCTTGATGAAGATTTAAGAAGTCAAACATCCTTGCGGGTAGGGAATCTTCGTTTTCTAAATCTGCAAGTTCCAAAAAAGAAAATTTTCCACCCATCCCTTGTCGTTCCAATGACTACAGATATGATCGTGCCGGAATTCTCTTACGTGAACCTTTTGTCGCTTTGCGCTTTATGTATCAAAAATTGTGTGTGTGTACCTTGACAGCACGCATTACAAAAGGTGGATATTCGATGGGATTATTGAAATCTGAATCCTGGGCACCTGAAGGCTCCAACGTCCAGACTAATCGTCCCCTCCTCTTATTCTCGTCCTCCGAAGACAGCTGTTCGCGCTTTTTGTTGCCTAAAATGCCAAGAGAATTTGCTGTTTTGAGCTTTTTTGTTTTTTGGACTTTGACACGGCGCCCAACGCAAAGCTGGCACGCCGCGATGAGAGTCAATTAAGATTACTTGAATTATTTTTCATGGGGAAAATACCCATTTATATGTATAGTTTCCACCTAGAACATACTAATAAAACGGCGTTAATCACATTGACTATATTGTGTGGTACGTGGTTTTCGGGGCAATCAATAACACTTTTCGTAAGTCACAGTCACCTTGAAAACTTCTAACGGTTTCATTTTATAAAGACTTGTCGTTCAAGGTTCAATTTTTAATTGTAACCTGAATGCAAGACCATTTATTTCGGTTAAAATTTCGACTTGAGTCGAATTTAATTTAGAAATATAAATTAAGTATTAAAATTTAAATTAAAACTTTAGATTGAAATACTGGGCCCAAAAATATTGTAGATAGGATGGTAGAATGAAGCGGAAGAGAAGAGATTCAAAGAATGAAGATTGGTTTCTAGATTCGCTTCCGATGCACAAATTCAATATTCACTCAAGACCATTAAATTATAGAAGGGGATAAGTCACACTCATTACCATTCGGGAGTTTTGGGAGAAACTTATATAATTTATATAAATTTACACACGACAATTAAATTCGCAATCAATCAAATAGAATAAAAATCCCAAATAGCATACAAATATTCAGAAGTGGTTCGTTTATTTCATATCTATCTATGCTATTTGGATAATTAAAACACAGACACTCAGTGTACAACAGCCTCAAAAGTTTTAAAAATAATTAAAAATTTATTTGTAATCCCACAGCAGAAAAAGTCTGCAATCTAATTAAAAATGCGAAATTCACTCAAAGTGTAAAAATCATGCACACGTTCAAGTAAAGAGATTATAAATTTCGTAAACATCGCAATAGATTTCATCATTTCATTCCTTTTTGAAACTGTTTTTTGCCCAACTTTCCACATAGCACAAGTCCCAATAATTTCACGCACTTCATATTCCAAAGACAAGCTTATTTTCATTTTTAATTATATGCAGGAAGGGTTTTCGTTGATTAAAGCGATATGAGATAAATTAAAAACACCTAAATATCAACTTTTCACTTCACTGATTCGATTTGAAGACACTCTTAAAATTTACGAGAATCAACGAAAATTTCCATTGGTAAAATGTAAATGATGGAATTTTTTCGGTAACTAAATACTATCATTTTTGAAAGCCCAGTATTTCAATCAAATTACAAACCCATTACTATTCAAGCCTGCGATTCAGCTTTCGTAATTCAGGATTGATTGTATGTAAAGACAATTATTCAGTCCAACTTAACTATAACCACTATAAATTTTTACAAATTATACACTTTTAACAAATAACAATAACTTAAATTTTTATAGATGAAAACTGATTCTTTCATGATAGTATTAGTTTTCATTTCATAACTGCAATAATCCTAGAGAAACCATAAAATGGATATCAAAGTTGAAAATTTGGGCGAAAGATGAAGGAATCAGTTTAAAACATTTAAAAATCAGAGAATCAAACAGAAAATTATTTTTTTTAACTTAAAAATAGTGCATTAAACTTGCGAAGGAAATTGTTCTTACAGAATTCTGTAGCAAAAAAATTTGTTTATATATTAAAATTTTTAGAAAATAAGAAATAACCCATCCAAGGTAATCTAAAATCCCAATTGAGAGGGACATATTAAATTACTCACATGTGAACTTCCAACGATTCGTATGGGGTTGTTTTAAAGAACATCGTCTCGGTGGTTTTAATCTACAGACTGGAGTGCCAATGTTGGATTGGACTGCGTTCAACCATTTTTTGTACGATGGATAAGAATATTCCAACACTCGAGCCAATTTTGCCAAACGTTCCTTAACCAGTTCATGCTTTTCTTGTAACTGTAAAAAAAATAAAACCATTTTTTGCATTATAAATTGTAACGAATTATGTTATCAATTTGAGAAAAATGATCAATATTATAAACTCACTTTGGGTTCATACCACTCGTTCTTGTGTTTTATCACATTCGGATCTTCTTTCTTCTCCTTTTCACTGTTCTTATTCTTGTTTTCCCCGTCCACTTTAAACGACGATGAATTCAAAACTATACTCTCAATTTCATCTAAATTGTTCATAATTTCTTCATCCGTTATATCATGTTTCTGCCCACTATTCGCATCCGGATTCTTCTCCAGGTTGACAGTAACTTTCACTATATTCTGCTGCGAATTCTCTGAAGTATCTATCGTACCAGCACCCTCTGGGCTAGATCCAATATCTATCAATTCTCCAGTGAATTCAACAACTTCTGGTTTAATCTCCACAACCGGTGTTACTGTATTCGAGAGAGCAATTTTCTTAGCCACGTTAATTTCGTCATTCTCCTGGACTTCCGGATTAGATTCATTAAGTTTTCGTTTCTTTGATGTATTTTCTTGTACAGATTTATCTGTAATATCTCTAACTGCACCTGCAGATTCTGGAGTATCAGGTTTACTTTTAGAAGTGAGAGAACTATTAGTCTCAGTTAAGTTACTATTCTCTACTTTAACTTTCACTTCCGTCTCTTTATTTATCATTTCGACAACTTCAACATCGTCAGAAATATCTACCACCATTGTTTCTCTTGATGAAACTTTTGAGCCTGGAGGTATTTCTTCTACAATCTCCAACTCCATTGGTTCTTCTTTAATCTCCTTTTCAGTAGATTCTCCATTTTTATTTTCAGATTCTTTTTCAGTTGAAATTTCATTCGTAAGAGTTTTTTGATTTTCTTTTGTTGCTGTATTAAATGAAGCTTTTTCTGTAGCAGAATTTGTGACTGAAGTTGGTGTAGCAACTTCAGCGACCTTTTGCTTTTCTACTACTATAGTTGAAGATTCAACTGTAGCTTTCACAACTTCGGTTTTATCGTTGCTTTCTTCCTCTATTACTGTAATTTCTTCAGCTGAACATTTTTCTTTTTCAAACGTCTTTTCTTCTGGTATCTGTTCTTTGGATGTTTCAAGCAATTTATCATCTTTCTCTTCTGCAGGGTTTTCACCAGATTTGTGTTCTTGCATTTTATCCTTTTCCACAGATTTTTCAACAGGTTTGGGTTCTTCTTTTTTATTTTCCTCAGTACATTTTTCCACGGGCTTTTCTACAGGTTCCGGTTCTTCTAATTTCTTTCCCTCTGTAGATTTTTCTATAGGATTCTGTTCCTTAGAATTTTCACCAGATTTTTGTTCTGTCGATTTTTCGAGAACTTCCTGTTCCTGTATTTTCTTCTCATCCGGAGATATCTCAACAGATTTCTGCTCTGCTACTTTTGTCGGATTTGTAGGTTCACAAAGTTTCTTTCCTTGCATTTCTTTGTTTTCAAAAGACTGTTCTGCAGTTTTCTGTTCCTTGGAATTTTCTACCGGGTTTTCAACTGTTTTCTTTTCTTGAATTTTCTTTTCCTCTAAAGGTTTTTTTACAGGTTCATTTTCAATCAGGTTTTTCTCTTCTGTAGATTTATCTACAGATTTCTTTTTAGTCGGCTTTTCTTCCGGATTATTTTCTACAGATTT
>JAUESH010000008.1:9218635-9229413 GCA_032275165.1 Synergus magnus | reverse complement strand
GTGGAATAAAAGAACCAAACAATTCAAATAAGACAATTTTAAATTTCGCGCTAAAATAGTTCTAAATTCGTTACAATGAGTTACCGGTAGCGCCATCTACATCTCCAAGTCTTCTGTCTTCGTCCTTTTGCAATTCACGGCGTTCGACCTTCGACGAAAAGTTGCGGTGTTTATAGATACTTTTGTACTTGTTTTTACTATAGAAGAAATGTTTTTAGTGAAAATTAGATAGTTCTCAACGAGTGCTTAATTAACGCTTAGAAAGTTTCTTTGTTGAAGCTTCGTCTTTATTGTTCGTTTGTCTTTGTTGCTACTTTATAGGTTATGCGTCTTTTTGCTAGATTTGCAACAACGACGCTAATTCGCAAATTCTCGATTGGAAGTTGAGATAAAATTACTACATCTTGAAAGCATTTGAGTTAAAAATAACTCTGCCGAATTCTTATATTGTAATCAGAATGGCCAAGACGAAAACGATTAGCAAAGGTTGTCCAAAATGTGAGCAGCAGGTAAGTTCCGATTTTTTTAAAGCTTTCATTTTCTCTGGAAGTATAGAGGCAAAATCTTCTAATTCTAAAAATTCTGAAAAATTGAATATTTTCTATCCGTTTCTAAAATATTTGCATAGAATTAGCCTAAAATTATTTTGTCATAATACGCACTTGAAATATTTGATTTTTTTTTGTCTTCTGACATTTGACCTTTGCGTGTTATAAAATAATAATAATAATTAGAATATATGTTTCCTTTTTAATAGGTTCCTGTTGCTTGCAAGGCATGTCCCTGTGGACATTCGTTTTTTAACGCTCGTCGCAATTCCATTAAGAGTCCACCTAGTCCTGATGGTGGTACAATGAAGACAAGGAGAACTAACCGTATTAAGCGTGAAAAGCCAAATTATTATGATGCTTTAGAGTACGACAAGCAGACGAGAAAAAGTGCGAAGGTTAGTTTTTAAATTTCTTTTGATTTATTTGCAGATTACTGATAATTGTTTAGATATTTTTGTGGAAAAAATAATTATAGACCAGATATATAGTTTTTATAAGTCAGCCTGAAAAAAGTAAATTACTATTATTTACTTTATATGTTTTTAATTATCGTATATCATGGGGACGATATATTTTTTTAGTATTTTAGTTGTACTAAAGATTAATTAAAATACTTTAACAGCTTAGGAGGGGAGTTGAATCAAGTTCAGATATTGACTGTAGACAGTTGAATAAGAAGAAAAAGAGGAAAGGAAAGGGTAAAGGAAAAGGTGGTGGGAGCAGTGGAGCAGGTGACGATGATGATGAAATGGAGGGTGTTAGTGGATTGTCACTTGAGAAACAACTCACCTGTTCTCTTATTTTACAAGAACTTAATAACAAAATGCAAATCGTCGCTTGGAAACCAACGTAAGTTGATTAAGATGGCCAAGGGAATTTGCAAACATTTTAATTGTAAGAGGCAGTTGAAAATATTATAACTGCCAATGAAATATTCAGGGTAAAATTAGTAAAACTTGTAACTTTACTCCTGGATATATATAATTTGTGATAGATATTTAACTGATATCAAATGCATGTTTATTTATAATAAGTAACTATTGTGTCTGTATATATAAATTCAGTACAATTTTTCAATTACTCCAAATGTCATTATTTCTATTTTGTATTAAACAATTTCTTTATTACCAAACGTGATCGAGTTAAGATGTGCACCCACCTTTTTATCTTGCAAGATTTAACTGTACCAATTTGAAATAAGTAAGCTGATGATTGATCAAAAATATTGTGTTTATCCATAATATTTCCTGACAATTCCTTGAAAATTGATAAAAAAATCTTATTAATCAAAAGCATTCCATTTTGAGAATCAAGAAATCCAAAACTCTACGTCAGAAAATGACTGAATTTTTTTCTGATAAGAGTTCATAAATTGATGAAAAATCATTTTATAGATTAAAAGAATTTAATTATGAGAACCGAGAATTTGGCATTGTAAAATCGTTTCGAAGGAAAAATTGAAATTGAAATATCGAAACGAAATCGATCTTCTATTGTTGGAACGAGCTTACTTATTTTAGGACCAGTTAAAATATAAAATTTAGAAATTCGATTTAATTATCATACGAATTATTTCATGAGTTATTTTAAAATAAATATAGTGCCAAAAGTTGTTTATAAAATATTATCGACGATTGACACAGTATCAAAGGGTGATATTAATTATACTATTAGATATAAAATTAAGTTTTAGTTAATTACTGATATAATTGATCATGTATTAAGTTATTAATGCATTATAGTAAGTCACAGCGATTCTGGGGTATTTCGACTTTTCTGTGAATATACTACTCTATAAAATCTTTTTCGACATTTTTCACTATTTTATAATCTCAAATAAAGTAGGATAATTTAATATTTAGCAAAATGATATAGCAATACGCTTAAGTATCAATTGTAATCAATAAAAATTAAGCTATAGCTTAAAAATCTTAATTATACTTAACTAGTATTATTAATAATAAAATACTTTATCGAGAATGTTCTAATTCTCTTTCAGATACTAGCGAATATACAAACTCTTTTTTATCTAAAAATATCTTGCTTCCCTAAAATATTAGTCAAATAATATTAATTCCTCTTCTTAAATATTGGTATTTATTAATTGGTTCTTAAAGTCTCCTTGTTTGAAATCATATCGCATTATAATAAAATTGAGATTTTTTGAAATTGTAAATACATACATGGTTCTCTGTTTCTCTTATCCACTATTTTCCATTGAATTTAATAATTAGTAGTTACAATTTAAAATTACAATAGGTTAGTTGATTTTAACAGGTTTTGTTTTTCATTGCTAACTTCGTTCAATATAGCTAAGCGTAATTTCTATCAAAAGAGTAGTAAAATAAGACTAAATATTTATTTCTCGAGTTGATTCGATTTTAAAAAAGAAGTTTATCAGCCTCAAATGATTGGATTTTATTATTATACATAGTGCATACTTTTTGTGAGTAGAATTTAAAAATCACCAAAATTATCACAAGTCTTCCTATTTGACGGTTACATTTTTGAATACATTTTTTTTATATGCATGCTTTATTTGAGATTTCCATCTGAGTTTTTTAATTGTTATTATTAGAGAGACACTATTTTAAAATATTTTCAATACGGAAAATCATGACGATTATAAATTATGGTGCATCACAAGTCACAACCAAGGTTCGTTTGTTAAATTTCATTATGATTTAGTGTTTGTTATCAATAAATTCAGTTTTTTTATTTACTCTTAATAGGTCTGTAAGAAGTTATTCTACTACTTCTAGTTCAGTATCAAGCAGGCGACCAGGAACTGCAAATTCGAGCAGAGTAAATAAATTTTTATTTAATTTCTTTCCAGAGCAAACTGAAAGTCAAACTAAAACTTAGATTTCCTTTAAATTTGCAAACTTGCAGACAGAAATTATTGTTGACCGAAGACCATTCAAACGAAGACAAACTCGTGCCTTGCATGAAATAAAATTCTTAAGACGAACGACAAAATTACTGATACCAAAAGCCCCCTTCGTTCGATTAATTCGAGAAATAATATACGACTTATTTCCAAGACTGGAGATTAAAAGGTACAAAATAGCAAACCAAGGCTTTTTCGTACTTTTCCTTATAAGTTAGAAGTTAGACTATTTTTACTATATTTAGGATTCAAGTACCTGCCGTGGAAGCTTTGCAAGAAGCAGCTGAGATGTATATAATACAATTTTTCGAGGATGCAATTCTTTTAACATACCATGCTAAGCGAGTGACCCTAATGCAAAGAGATATGGTCATGTTACGACGTCTTCGAGGACGTAATGATGTCATTAATAGATAGTATAAATATAATATTTATCTTTCACATATCTTTTCTACTTACAAAAGAATATTAATATTAAGGAAGGAACTAGGATAATATAGCAACATAATCATGTTCTATTCTCAAGAATAAGAAGATCTGATGAATTTTTGCTAAATAAAATCATTTATTTCTTTGAAGTATTTAACCATCTGAATAGATTTCTAACTTTTGTGAAACTTTGGTAAAATATACACATCATGGTTTTCGAATGAGTCTTACAATTATTGTGAAGCATTGATTGGTTTATTATTAGATAAATAGTTAAGAACATAAACTTCGACGATGACAAAATATAATACCGTTAAATAATAATAATTATTATTATTATAAAGTAATATACCTAAAGAAGAGGTTACTTAAAAGAATAAAAATGACTAACTGATGGGTTAGCTGTGTTGAAAACGTAGTTTTCGATCAACAATGATAAAAATGAAAATACTTAAGGCATTGAATGCCATAACGAACGAATACAATTCCTAACGTTATTAGAAACTAAATTCTTATCTAAAATGAAAGTATAATACAATGAAGAAATACAAAAGACACCTGAAAAAGCAGGCTACATAGAAATCGTCGTTCGAAATTTAATTCGAGTTTTTCGATTTCAGATTCGTTTGAAGACACTCTGTTACATCAGGCACAATTATGATAGTAGAAAAATGAAAGACAAACCAAAATCGATCACTTTTTCGCGTTTTGAATTGGTTATCAATTCGAAATTTTCTGTTACGTATCTTTACGTATAAAATAAAATATTCGTCTCGATTGTGAACGTCGTCTAGTCATAAGGTAAAAAATTAAATAATGAGTCTTTATCACCAAAAATTCAAGGTCTCGGATCCTTGCAATTCCTCTCAGTCATTATTACTTCTTAATCAAAGACCGCACTTTGTTTACGCACTTGTCCATAAAATTTTTCTTTCTTTTCGGCTCTGCTCCAGCAGGCAGCGATAATAAAGAACCTTGGCCCTTAATTACAGGCTTGTACTCTGACGAATAACTGTCGTCGGAATCTAACCCCGCACCACAGCTTTTGGCTTTCAACAAAGTCGATTTTTCATTTGCCGTTGATGACAATCTTTCTTGTCCCAGATCTTGATCGTTTTTATTTTCCGATCCTTTATTTAGATTCTTCAATTTTTCCTTAGTCTCTCTTATCATATTTTCTCTTTCCTCACTTTTACTTTTCGATCTTTCGATTCTAATCCTAACATCTGGTGTGATTACGTTTTCTTCCTTCTCACCACTTTCATCAGAAGATGAAGAAATCCTCATATCTTCCAGCTTTACTATCTTTGCAGCTTCTATTTGACCCGACTTTATTTCCACGCTAGATGTTCTTTTACTTCGAGGAAGAGGTTGAGGATCGGAATCGTTCGAATTCGTCTCGGAATTCCCAGTGTTCACTGGATCGGATTTGTCAATCTGAACAGAGGAATCATTCAGTTTGTTCTTTACGCTCTCCAGAAGTCCGTTTAAGCTCTGAGATCGAATTTTTATATTAGATGCATTTTCAATTGAAGAATTTTCCTTGGTCGATTCCTCATTCTTAAGATCTGTAATTATGCCATCTTCGTCGATCAAACCATCCAGGCTCCTGGATCTTGGTCTTGGGAGAGGCACAGGTTCTGCTGTGACGGGCAAGACAGTCTTTTTCTCGTTTTGATCCAGTAATTCTAGAGATCGAGAACGATTTGATGGCGAAGAGGGATGACGTGGTGGACGACGAGGCATTGGATTTCCTCCAGGATGAGTGTGAATAAACTTAACTCGAGCGGATGGTGGAAGACTCATCAACCGACCGGACGGACTGGATGACTTTCGAAGCCTGAAATCAAAATATTTTCTTTTTAAAAAATTGTATTTTTTTAAATATAAACAGACGAGTCATGCATTTCTTAATTTCTAAATAATCTCTAATTCGGTCTGCAAATATTAGGACAATTCAATCGGTGGGTAAGACTAGAAATTTGAGTGCATTCAAAATTTCAAGATCAGGTCAACAATTAACAAACGTGCAGATATTTTGATCTAGTGCTGGATAAACAATTAACGACATCGAAGATACATCGACTTTGACGACTAACCTAATCCTGATAGAAAATGAGATTTCTTAATCCTCGCTGCAGAAAAGGAAGCAAATAAAAAATGAGTTATATTTTTTCTGAGTTTCCAAAATTAGAATAAAGTAAAAAATGTTGAATACACAAGTACAAACCTAATTGGTATTGCTGTGGGCGGGCCATCTAGTCAATCTTTACCACTGATCGAATCTTTCCCGCTGATTGAATCTTTCCCACTGATCGAATCTTTATCGCTTCCTCTGCTTTCATTACTGTGCATTCGCTGATAGCTCGGTGGGTGCCGCATGTTTGTACTTCCTGGTGTTCCGGGTGTTGGCATATCTTTAGAACCTATACTTCTTGGAAGACCTCCAGACAACTCAGATCGAACAGGGATTTCACCTCGCATAAACCTAAAAATTAAATATTTGTTTCAATTGATCGAAAATTAAACAAATTTCTTTCTTCAAATCTCGAAACTTTGATGAACCTACCTCTCTAATTTGTCTACGCAAGCATCCTGATAATCGTGAATCCACCGCACGCCATTAAAATGACAAACAGCCCTCATATCTTCCGGCAGTTCTTCAGGTTCCGGCCATTGGAAGTTGTCTATAATCGGAATGATGTTGCACTGTGATTGGAGGGCAGCGACAATTTCCTAAAAAAAAAAAACGAAATGTGATTTTCAAACTCATCTTACAATCAATCAGTTATGAAATTAATTTTTTTAAATTCAATAATTACCCTATGAACCCAGTCTTTGCATTCTGTATCCTGAATGCACCTCTCCAGCGCCTTCGGGGTAAGAACCAGCAGGAAGTGTTTGGCCTGCCTGATGCTTTGCAGAAGATTATTATCAAACTTTCCAGCCTCTAATCTCTCCACGTCAATAAAAACGGAGAATCCCCTCAACTGCAAGTGAACCTTCAAAAGACTCGCCAGTTGCGATCCATTCGATCTCCGATAACTAACAAAAACATCCAAGGACTTATCCGGGCTCTCGCTCTCACAGGAACTAAATTGATTGTGCTGCATATTCTTAATAGAGTCCAATATCCGCAACCTGTGTATACTATTTCCAATTCCGCACTCAGTTATCAACTGATCCTCAGTTAAATTTTTAATCGAATCCTTATCCACTCCCGCATTCAGCATACTATAAGTATAGATCGAAAACTCTTGTCCAATAGTCTGCAAAAAGCTGTTGAGATTCCCAGTGTCTCTACTACTATAATCAGCCATCTTCTTCAGATTCTGAAGTTCTCTCGTAAATCTCCTTCTCCTAATTCCATTCGTTAGACCAATATCTTCCTTCAAATTGTCCTCTGTCAACTGAAGCAGCAAATCTCCATCAACTCTACTGTCGACAAAATTAGAAGCTAACTCTTCAAATCCAATTTGCTTCACCCACTCCATCACGTCCTTCGTAGACCAAAGTGGCACTTGTTGACTCAATTTGTGCGGGACTTCTTCGCCAATCAACCTTAAAGCTTGTGCAGCATATTTCGAAGCAACTGCATTTGGACAACTTGCAACCTTCTTTAAAGGCTCGATTGCACCAATGGCTCTGAAGATCTCCGTGTTTCCCTGTTGCTTCTTGATTCCAGCCTCCATACAGAAATGGAAAGCTGCGAGATTCCTAGCCTCCTCCCGTTTTGAACTCAGGACAGGGACTAATCGTTGGAGCCAGTTTTTACTCTGGCCGTGAGCGTGAGCTAGATTTGATTTGGCGAATTCGTAGGGGTTGTGGGACGTGACAAAAGGCTCTACCAAATCTAGAGTTCCAGATGATAACACAGCTGCCTCGATTTCTTTGTTAGCGACCAGTACAGCGATCGCAAGGCAGGCGTAATACTTGATGTTGTCGTCGTAGTGAAAAGCTAATGGAAAGAGCCACATCGGAACCTTCCTCTTGATCATCGCTTCTTGATTCTCTGCTCCACCATAAAGAGATAAATTTGCTAATGCTCCTGCACAATGTCTCAGGGTCTCCACGTCATTTTTCCTGCATTCAAAGAGTACAGCATCTAATCCTCCGAGTCTAACCACGTCGCTACAGGTTCCTTCACTGTGTTTGAAAAGATGTTCCAGGATTCCTGTTCCAACCCTGGAGTGGTCTACTGAGTTTGCATTTTTGGTACAAACACAGGCGACGTTTACAACCTTTTCAAGACCATTTTGAACCACATGAGCTCGATTTTCGGTTGTGAGACATTGTTCTAATAATTGGGCTGAGGAAAATTGTAGAGCTTCATCACTTGCGACGCAATTCGACATCAGCATGTCGAGTCCGCCTCCTGTTCTGAGAGTGTTGCACAGGGTGTAGCCCAATTCATGGCCATGAGTCGGAACAGCCCAGGCTTTTCTGATGATTTCATTTACTCGGTTTAAGAGCAAGGGGGCTTTTCCACTTTTACTGATTTCGTTGGCTTTTAGCCGCTCGACGAAGCTGTCGAGGAACCTGGAGTATTTCTTAATGGCTTGGTCCACGTCCTGAGGGTTGGAGTTGGAACAGAGAAGATCGAGGTCGTCCAAAGGAAGAGATAGAAGTTCATCATCGTTGGGCCTCATGCCGTTCATGATTTGATTGACTGCACTGGCTGCAGTAATCATTGAAGATTTTGATGAGTGGTTTTTCGAATTTATTGTTATACTTGACTGCGAACTTGCTGCCATGTGCTTTTCGTGATTGAAAATTCCGGTGGAGGTCACGGTCTGGCGTTGTTGTTGAGCAGCCATCGCTTTCTGTAATTAAAGAACATTTTTTAATTATACAATTTTCAATTAAGGAAATTTGAAGTAAAATTGGCAGCACTGCCAATCAAAAAATAACCGGAGTTTCCCACGCTTATTTTAAATTATAATTAAAGGTAGACAAAATATTTTATTTTTAATATTTTATTTTTAGTATTTTTTGTCAAGGCTTCTCTATGTTTTACTTGACCTGAATATTTATCTAAAACTAATACCTATTAGATATCACAGACACGCAAATATGTGAACAATACATTCAGCAGTTTACTTGTAATGAGTTGTGATAAAAGCCTCCACTTGGCAATAAAAAACAAAGAGTCAATGCAAAACTTGCTCTTGTTCTACATATTTACAGTTGAAATAAAAAACTTAAAAAAAGAAAAATCGTTATACGACATAAAAATCAATCAGATTCGATCATCATGCCTTTAATCGTAATTTTTTTGGCCTCTGTATATTTTGTAACGGCATTCGATTGTACAAGCCCAGGAGCTTTTCCTTCAAGCGAAGAAGCCGAAAGTAAGTTTTAAATTTGAATAATTTAGTTATTTGTAATATTTACAATTTTTAATGGTTTATTTTTATTTTATTTCTTTTAATTTACAGAAGCCTGTGGGATGAACAACGTTCGTGGAAAATTTACAGATTGGCCTTGCTTAGTAGAAGACTCAAAAAATGCTTCTAACTCTATTCGCTTGCCTAATTCCAACTGCAAGATTTTGGCTTATTATTGTTTTTGCAGAAAACAACAAAATTCAGGGTGAAAAATTCCTTTAATGATATTATAACAAATAGATTTTATTTTATATGATCTGCATAATGAATAAATCAAATAAAATTATAGATAATACTAAAAAATTCAAATTGGCAGTGTTGCTCATTCCAAAATATCAATCTTGCCAATCCAAAAACTGTAAATCCCAGTGCTATTTAAACGAAAGCATTTATACATTCATGAGATTACCATTTAAAATAGATTTTTATTGTTCTAGACTGTTATTTAAAGTTTGTCTTACAGAAATTCCTGACTTTTCCGGGAAAAGGAAAAGTTCAACGAACATTCTAGTAAAATCTCTTATTATTCTGAAAAAATAGTAATTTATAATGCATGGGAGGTTTTATTTCCTTAGTAATTTCAGATACGAATCTCTTTAAAGTGCAGAGCATTCAAGCGAATAAAAAAGAAGCAAATGTGAAACGATCATGGCCTCCAAGTCAAACGTGGCTTCATGATACTATTAAATCCAGATTTATGGCAACCAATGAAGATACATTCCTGGTGTTACGCCAAACGTACAAACAGATTGCAATTCTCAAAAATAACAAACGCTTTAAAACTTTCCAACCTGGATGAGATTTGAAGATTATGAAACCTTAGGAAAAACTCATCCTTTCCCAATGAGGAAACAAATATGATGTGCTTCCTCATGGAGGAAGCATTAAGTTTGGATAATAATTGTTTAAAAAATTTTTTTTATTGAAATTTTATTTTAGCAATTTTATTAAACCAATTTATGTTTTTATTGCCTTTTGAAATAAATCTCCCATGATTCAACCTCGAAAGATGAAAAAAAAAATTTTGAAATTATTTCAGTAGAAAATTTGATCTCAACATTCATATTTTAAAATAAAATGTATTAATATTAGATGATTTGATTATTTACGACTCAAGAAACCTTTACTTTCGTACATCTTACATCAACTTTGAATTTTGAAAATTTTAAGAATTGAAGTTGAAAAATTAATTTTTACAAAATTATCAATAAACATAACTTTCTTACTTTTTAATTAAATGCATTAATCATCAGGGTGGCCACATGTGAGGGAAGTCAGGGAAATGTCAGGGAAAAAAAGTTTGTCAGGGAAATGTCAGGGAAATGCAAGTAGCTGTCAGGGAAAATTGAAATTTACATTTATGTTATGTTACTTTTGTCATATATAGCTTTTATAGTTTATTTAAAAGGTTTTAGAAGCTTTCCAGGGATTTCGAAGGATCATCAAGAATTTCCAGGCATTCTTTGACATTCTCTGGGTTTCTAATGATTTCAAGAGATTTTCAATAATTTTAAGGGATTT
>JAUESH010000008.1:9104749-9124439 GCA_032275165.1 Synergus magnus | reverse complement strand
TTCTTAGCTTGAATTTGATTCCAAAAAAAACCGCAAACGCCTTTTTTAATAGAAATTGTTTAAATAATCAATTTTTTCTTGCAAAATCAGAAAGAACACATGCGTTTTACCAAAAAGGGGTGCTTGCATTAATGAAAATGTGCTCCTATACTAAAGTTCTTAGCTCAAATGGTTTTTCTTGAATATCTCCGTTCGACTCAGAGTGCACTTACCTAACTTCTTAGTTTGGACGGCAGTATGCCAGTAATTATTTTTTAAGAAATTAAGAAGTACTAATAAAGTAGAAAAAGATGTTTGGGAAAGAAAACTCGTTATTTATCAAAACATGTATAACGATTTATTGAGGATCTATCCAAGCATGTTAAAATTCAGGAAATACAGGTACCTAGCTATATGCACTAAAATTACAATTAGACGCGCGATACTCATAAAATTGTTCGGTTTATTAATTTATTTCGAGATGAAACTGCACACAGAACTGAATTCGAACGCTCGTTCCTAAGACATTTGTTTAATTAAATACGTTTCGCTTCCTATTATCTAAAACTCCTGTAAGAAATTCTTCTCTAGAATAAAAAAAAGTGTGTCATATTTAATTGAATTAATCAATTTTATTTAAATTCCACCGCAATAGCAGACTAAAAATGATCGCATTTCTTCAGATTCAGATTATGGGACAGATTATCGCGCCTCCTGAATTATTTTAATATATAATATAATATTTATAAGTTATACGCTTTTTCATACAGTGAATGATTATATATTACACTTACATCACTATTAATTAAACGCAGTACATATTTTACAGAAGAAAACAGGAAACTTGATATTCTGTACCACAAGACATTATGCATACTCAAAAAATGAATTTTTTCACAGGAATTTAGATACGGAAATCGTATTCATCGATTATAATGTAGATAAATCTGGATTACCATTAATTGTATTATTTTGATTGCCAGTCTTCAATGTTCTATTACGGTTTTTTATTGGATTTTATTGACACTACTTGTATGGAAATTTTTAGCCTGGTACGTTTTTACATAATTTTCTAACACCTTTCCAATTCCCTTATTTAGCTTTTAGTTCTCAAATTATCTCATATCTCGCTCATTTTGGTCATTTTGATTATTACATTCTTCGCAGTATTGTTTCCACGTGCGTTTGATTAATTATTCGATTTTTGTGGTAGTATTTCGGTTTTTACGGTCTGTTATATCCACAAGAGACTTGATCGCTTACTAATTTCAATGAGCGATTTACCGTAAATGTAGTCGAATACCGGAAGTATAAAACGCGCCAGGAATTGATTTCGAAAAAGATGCGAGATTTGTTTTTGAATAATTAATTGAACTTTCGAACTCCATCTTAGAAATCGTATTCAAACACCCAACAGTGTTACCACATCTACAACATGTGCACGACGACATTTTTAAGATCGATTAGCTCAATTAATCTTTTCGTTAATCGAGAGTATATAAATAATATTATAATCCTTTTTAAAATCCGGAATTTAATTAAAAATTTCATTATTGAACATTGTTCTTTGATTCAAATTTAAAATATCAGGTATATATTTTTTTAATTTACCCTCGATGAACAAAATGATTGTGAGAGATCGAGTACAAGTCCTACATAAAAGTGAAAGACACGATTGAATCTACAAATCGAAGAATCGAATTTCAAGTTTCTAAAAATGTGATTAAAATAAAAATTATGTCTGGATCACTTTGAAATTTCCGATATTTACAGATCTTGTAAAGAAGAGATTTCAGAAACTCGAAATCGATTTTTCGAATCACCTATACATCGTACACCGAGTGATACAAAATCTATATCAGTAAATCCAATCGAAACCGACACATAGAGTAAATTGAGTTAGTCATACAATAGTGTTATTTTTTATATTCGATATATTTATATATATTATATATAATATATTTCTTTCTTGTTGAATTACGACCATTAGAATAGGCATCGACAGAAGTTATTTTACAATTGACTATTTACATTGAGTACATTTTACCCTCTATCTTGGCCTTATTAGTCTTATACCTGATTTTGCCTCCTTTATCACGCGACAATGTTTTCCAAAAGAATTTTACTCGAAAGATCCAGTTTTCACAATAAAAGGAAATTTTAATATTTGCTTCAGTTTTTATTTCCTTGTGCAGACACATTTCTGTAAAAGTGTTCATTTTTAAGGCTTTTTTTTTTTAATATAATCCTACTATTATTCCTACTCTTTATGATATCACTGTACACGATTATCTATTTGGTAAAATTAACCCTTTTTCTATAAGATTATGTTTCTACAAGATCTCAAAATTCAGTAAAATCTTCAGACTGAGTTTTGTTTACTTTATTATTGATAATTACTATTCAGGAAGACACTTTCATAAATGAAATCTTTTGGTTTTTCAAATCAAATTCTGTTCATTAAATTTATGGCATATAGAGAAAGGGTTAAGAGTGAAAAGAGTTTTTCAGAAGAAGTGATTTTCGAAGCGAAACTTAGCGAAGCTTAAATATTATTTTGGCCGTGAATCTGTGAACGAAGTTGGTACGCTGCATTAACTATTTGTCAATATTTATATTTTCATAAATTAAACCTAGTTCTAATAAGATTAATAATTAATTAAATTAATTTATTAATAATTTATAATCTGGAAATTTTCAATGTTGCATCTCTTTCAATTTTATATTTTTATTATTTACACAAATTCGTTAATACACCGATCTAATTCAAGATTAGTATAGTTTTATGCAAGTTACAATCTACTTTCATTCTGACGACAGTAAAATTATTTCTATTCTGAGAAAAAAAAACCCAGAAAAATATTTACAAATAAAAGAAAAAATGTACAATTGCTTTCTTCTTACATTGAAAATAATTAATTTTACTCTTGTCATAATGAAAATCTTTAAGCGACTGTGAAAACTTTGGTCTTAGCTAGATACAATAAATTAATATAACAATTTTTATTGCTATTGATATTTCCACAGTATTTTTATTATGCAAACAAAATTTTCAGAACTTCCATTTCTAAGAATTGAAGACTATTATGAGAATCAATTTTCCACAGAATTGTAACTGTTTACAAAATCCTATTCATTAAACACTAATCATAGACACGAATAACATCAATTCGAACTTGTATTTTTCTTCTGCATCTCAAACCTTTCTTTTTCCTCAGAAATGCAAATTAAAAGTCTCTTCATATTTACAATAATAATTTTTTCATTCGAAGGAAGTTGAATAGTCAGTTGGTCCAGGTTTGAAGATTCCACACGATGCAGAAGATTCTAATAATTACTTATTCTATGTGCCGTTTTTTTAACGCGGATTACAATTTCACTTTATTGAAATTGAAAATTGCAAGTTTTCTTCTTCTAATTAGAAAGTCTAGTTAGTTTAAATCCTAGGAAGAGAAAATTACGATTTCATTGGAAAGAAAGAGCAGGATTTTTCCGAAGCCCGACTCGTTTAGGAATTTCTTCACACGTTTCAGAATATGTTTTCTGATTTTGTGTCTTATGTACATTTTCAGGCTTTTAACTGACGTTCTGCACTTCTTATTAAATATACGATATTATAATTAATTAATTGTTATTAATCATCTTGACTTAGAGCTAATCTTACAATTATTATCATCGTTAAATTATACAACCACCTAATATCGAAAATGCGATCGATCTGCTTTTTAATCGTACTTAGGGCTTAAAAAACGCTATTAAACTAATCTACCACCTATTTACAACATTTTGAGGTCTTGTGCCTGGTTCTCCCGACAAAGTCACTTTTAACACAGTTAATGTTCCGGCTTCATTTCGATACTCTACAAGTGACTAATCTACCCGCGAAAAAGGCTTCGGCTACTTTCAAGGTACGCGTATTATCCAAGATTATAATTATAATTAAAAAATTGTACAACTCTTAATTATCAACGTGCACAATTTTTTAATTGTAGATTTTTAAATTACACTTATTCTCCTAATTTTATATTTACACGAGAACTTATTAGTAACACAATGACAAAGTGGTCGAAAAGGTAATCTACAGTCACTCTACTATTCCTACGGTAGCTCGTTGATCTACTTGCGATTAATTTTTTTTTTTTTCAACAACTCAAAAGAACACACCAAATTGCATATTACATTAATATTTTAATCACCGTCATTTTTATTTAATAAACTTTCTTCTTCTCTAAATTTTGTTCTTTTTTTTTTTAAGTCAACGAGACAAGTCTTTCGGTAAAGTCAATTGTGATTCAAGTAATAAACTATTTAATCTGTTATAATCAAGAAATTTTCCTTTCTCTTGAAATATAAAAGAAAACATTATCGGTTTTTAAATTCTTATTTTCACAAACTTTTTTCTTGAATTATTATTTATTTGGCATAGGATTCTTGTGTAAGGAGACAAACTGGCAGTGCTGGTAAGAAGCTTCAAGGAATAGACTGTCAATACAAATGCTGTGTCCCAAAAAAATCACGAAAAGACTGCCCTGAAAGATTTTCAGCCTGTTGAGATTGTCTGCCAAAGTGTTGTTTAAAGTATTATCTAATATAAATAAAAATAATCAAATTAACTTGATTTTAAACTTTTTAAAGTTTTTTTTTAACTTGGTTTCTTGTTTTTAATAATAAAGATTTATTATTTTAAAATCATGTCTATTTCAAATTTAATAAAATTATTCTTCTAGAAATTTAATTACAAATTTTGACAGACAATATCAAGAGGTCAAGTATTGAAAATTTGATCAGTCAACGAGAAGAAGTTCAAAAATTGAGACATTGAAGAATCAATACATGAAGAGTGCATTATTTTTGACCTACAGTGAACAATTTCCAATTTTGTACATACATAATCTACTTCTTTCATATTTGCATTCACACTCTTCCATTTTTAAATCCAAAGATGGTTTTTGTTAAGATTTCTTTTTTTGTTGTAAAAAAAATTATTTATCTTGAATTTTGAGTCTAGAAAAATATTACATTACCGTCAATTAATTAAAGGAATTTAGTATTTTAATTTTTTAATTTACGACGAGAATGCAAGCAAATACAAAACGAAGTAGTTATCTACAATATTAATACTTCTTCGGAAACATTTATGCACATATTTATAACATGTATCTTCTTCATAGTTATGTACGTGTGTTCTTACACATACCTATATAATAATTTTATATTGATATATATCATAAACGTGATATATTAAGGCCTCTTAGTTTCTAACGACAGGTCATCACAATTTATTTTGACCGCTAATCTCTACAATATGTAAGCGACATTATCTTTTTTTTTTTTCTTCGACAACAAATCAATTACCGAACAATCGATTTTAAGATACATATACAATTGGCCTGCATATTTGGAGAACTGTAAAATTGCTTTCTTTTAGTGAAAAAGAAATTGAAAAGCACGAAATTGATATTTTATGCTATAATTATATATTTTTACAAAAATGCTAAGTTGCTTATAATTATCTTTAATAATTAAAAACCAACCCGCATATTTACAGAATGTCGCAGGCTGAGAATCTAGGGTTTTTACCAAAATGAGCATTTTGTATAAAAAAAGTGCACTTTTTTACACTTTACTTGGAAATTCTGGAATGCATCTTAATTACAGTTCTACTCTTAATATCTTTATTAGCTTGTAATGCCTTTTGGTTTATTTCCAATGTAGAAATTCTTGATTAATCACAGAGTCATGTTGGAATAAATTGTTACTTTATAAAAGACAAAACTTTGAAAAGAATTGTTGAATATTTCATTCTTACAACCCCTATTTCTTAATTTATTGGAATGTTGGATTCAGCCCTTCAGTTTTCAGCTCGCGACGCATGACAAACTTCAATTTATATTTCAGAGAAAATGCAGATACGGGAAAAAATATCCTGTCTGAACTGAGAGGAAATTTTTCTTTTATAATCACAAAATCGTTTTACTTTGCGTGCAGCTTTTAAATCATCTACTTGCATATAAGATCGTTTCAAGATACATATCACTACTTAAAAATTGTTATTATACAATTATTTACACAAATCCAAATTTCGAAGCTTAATTCATAATTCTATCTCTGCCAACAAAGTTGCTCTCTTTCTAAATGAATTGTGCATAAAATCATATTGCATTAACAAATGAAAGCAAAGTTGTTGCAAATAAATCAAACTTATCCTAGAATGCAAAGAAAAAAAAACAATACTTAAGGGAGAAAAATCAGGAAAATCGTGCAAAGAATTTCTCTTTCGATTGGCAAAAAAGTTCTATTTTTTTTATTCCAATTACAAACAGAAGTATTTTCACCAAACCGCATAAAAAAAGAAAAATTGGATATAAAAGGAGAGGCAGGAGATGTGCGAGAACAAACAAAAATGCAAATGAAAAAAATTCTACAATTCATTCTTTTACTTTATTCCAGCAACTTTATTGTTTGGTGCTTCTTGTGCCAGCCACTTTCCATAATGAAGGCATATTCGCTATTGTGGAGTATATTTTTTTTTGATTCATTATCCATAATATGTATAACGTAGATACCATACGCCTTACAAATTATCTTAGCCTCCACTATCGTAATTTCCTCGGCTTTTAATACTCGTATGCAAAAGACAAATCGATCGTGCGTGTTTTCTTACTTTTTTTTTACTTTTTTTTAAATCGCATAAAATCCGGTGTTATAATAATATCAAAGCGAACAAGAATGTACGCACTTGCTTTCGTGCATGTGTACATTTTTTCAATTTCGAGCGTGTCTATGTATGTCTTTAAATGCCCGACTGACCAGCTACAGTGAGCTATTTATGTACAGAACTTTTATTGTTAAGTATCATCTACGTATATTAAGAAACATTAATTTTCTTTCAATCACTCTCTCTCTCTCTCTCTCTTTTGCACTCTCACTTGACAGGTAACTTAACTAAACAACGATCGGTAATTTCTGTACCTAAACGTGCCAAAATCATCCTCGGCAACTTAGAAAAACAGAAATTGATCGATTTCACAAAACTTCGCTCGAAGCACCAGAATTAATGCAATTTCAAGTCAATTCTAGGTGATTTTCACTAATTTACCACGATTTAACTTATTAAATTCAATTTAATTAAATTAAAGATAATTATTTTGAACTGAAGATAAATTTAATTAATCAAAAGATTAGTTCAACAGATTTCAAGGTGAACATATGTAAATCCCAATTTTTCCCGATCATTAACATATTCTAGAAACAGAATTCAAATGATCAGTCCTATCAATCCCAAAGTGTTAGTGCTGCCAATTTCAAAACGGCGGGATTTTCTTGCTATTATTGCACCCTAAATTAATTGAATGCAATTTTTTCCAAAAGAAAAAAAAGAACTTCTCATCGTTCTTGACTCGAGCGAAGCTTCGAGAAAGGAGTAATACAATGAGATCTGCGAAAGGTGTGAATCTCGTCATGGAGAGAAGAGAAATAGTATCAGTCGAAGAAAAAAATAAGATCTAAGAAAGACAAAGAATTGTATAAAAAGCACTCTTCGCTCCAAGAATGAATAAATGAAGAGATAACCGCACACGATAATTTAGAGGGAAAAATTCTTCTAATCTACTTCTTCAAATTATTGTTATTGTAACGGCAGCATTTGCTGGCTATTGTAAGGGGAGGGTAACGCTTACTGGCTGTTGGATTATTTACAAGCTCTTGTACAAAAGCACGTTCCCATTCCACCTTTTCATTTTACGTTTCTAATAGTATTTCTATACAATATTTCACTCGACTGGTCTTTCTAATCCACGAGTTCTCTTAACTGCGATTCTTTACACTTTAGTATTTACGAAATTTACACTTTTACAATTAGACGAAACTTGCAGAAAAATGTATCTGGAATAATACCTCTCTTGAAATTTTCTTTCTTTTTTGCAAAGTCTTTTTTTTACGTATTCATTACCTTCCTTTCATTAGAAATGATCTAATTGCTTATCCAATCCAATGAATCCTACGGAGAGAATTTATAAATTATATATAAACATTTAAGCAAACGAAATTTAAAGGTACTTTTTAGAGGAACTTTAAATTAAATTTATTTAGGAGAGATCGTTTAAATTTTGGAGATCTTTTTCAAGTCACAAAAAAAATTGCAAAATTTGAAGCACTGATCGAATTCACGCCAGAAATCAATGTTTTCAAGTCACATAGTGACTACAATTAATTCCTCATTGCTTCTGGCGCAATCTCAGTCAGAGAAAAATTTCATTGTTGACCCAATTTTCCCAATTTACTAAAATCGTCCTAAATAATTAAAATCCTAAATCTTTAAATATTGCACTTAGGATTGATCTTCTAAATTGTCAATTTCTCAAGCTTCTCTTCACAAAAGCTGCGTCAAAACTATTTGGAAACTCCAAAACTTAAAAAAAATGCACACCTCTTTTTTTTAACAGTTTAGAGTTCCTCATTACTAAACTTTATATTGCAAATAATCTGTGAACTAAAGAATTTAATTACTATTTACATTGATAACGAGGTGAGCTAATTGAGCTATTTACAAATGAATTGTGCGGTACAATCCTGAAAATGTTCTCCCTTAATTTTCGTGTGCGGTTGAATTTTTCTATTTTTTATGAGCCTTCCGTAAGGACGGCTCATGGCTAAAATACTTAATACGACAAAATGTTTTTACTTATGACAAATCGTGCCGGAAATTGACGGCGATTTCTTGAGCCTGGCAAAACGTAAAAAAGGACCCATCCGCTAATTATTGTACATGTGACCCGCTTTAAATTTCTTTCTTAGGAAGAAAAAAAACTGTTAAATACAAGTATTATTACTGGCGTTAGGAAGGAAGTCCTACAAATACTAAAAGTGCTTAAATTGGCGGATGCGGATGGGTTGAAAGAATCAATTGTGAGACAAATACACTTAGTTCCTATCTATCAACCTACACATTTTACACTCTCACAATTTACTAAATAACTACTTAAATTATAATTATCCTAAAATCACACTCAGAACGTAATAATATACACTGTGTGACGATTTTTCATCGCAGACGTGATTCGTCTCAAAAAATTTCAATTTCTCGACAAAAAAATCGAAGCACAACAGTATTTACGCTAGAAAATAAGTGGGACGTGTCTTATATATACATCAATGTCCTAACACATTTCATTTTCTCGTTTTTCCCTGCTTCTTATCTTGTCATTGCAATCTTAAGATTTTTCGGCAGTGTTTTGTCGAACTTTTTGGGTTTGATCTCTTTTCGACTTTTCAGGAATTGCACGTTCCTAGGATATTATTGAGTTATAAATAAAAAATGTTCTAAGATTTAAGTTTGTCAATTAAAGATCATTTTGAAAATCAAAGCAAAGCATGGAAACGAGTTTCTAGATTAATCTAGATATATAATCACAGGGTCACAGTTTTTTTCCGGCCTGGTTGACATTTTTTAATGTTGGAATTTCGGGATTGAGATATGCAATTTTGGTGTAAAGATGGACTAAAAAATTCTACTAGATTTCAATTTAATTTTATGATTATTAGTTCAATATAATTAAAAATCTTGAACTTATTGGAATTTAATTCTAGCTGAATGTAACTTTAAACTTAAATTTGAATGATGAGATCTGATATTGCACAACTAAAAAATAAACCTAAGAATAAAAATCACATTTCAAGTTCTCGTCCCTGCTTTGCTTTGAAATCGTCACCCTGGAAGGCCGCCCAATCCTTACATAGTCCGTTTGAAAAAATTGCGTTCATTGTGGAACGCACTCTAATCATCGAATATCCATCGGCTCGTTGTACAATATCAATCAGTACGGCTCCCTCATTACGTTTCACACTTAAGTAATTCTTATTAGTCGCTTATAGTACACTTATGTATGCGTAAAGAGAGATTTGATAGAATGTCTAGTGTAATTAAATAAAATACACTTGAGAGGAAGCCCTAGAGCTTCTTTTTATCGCACTTGATAAGTCGATATCACCTGCTCTTTCTCCTCTTTCTTAATTCGTAATCGTAAATTATATGAAACGACGGACACGAGTACCTACTGAATGCATACTGTACATAATGCTTTTAAGAGTTACACGAATACGTGCTTCCTAGAATAATTACTTGGCCTCGTTCGCGACTGTCGTGGACAGCTAATTACATTACAGTTCAATTTTTTCAATTACAGATTGATCTCCCTTAGCCTATTGTAATTCTTAACCATGGTAGTCTTAATATTTCACGTAATTAAGATCAGTAGAGTTTATAATTTACATATAAACACGTCAGACAGGCGATATAATAATAACTGTTAACTCGCTCAGTTGCTTCGCTTCTAGATTAGAAGGAAAATGAGTCTAGAGTGTGATTCTATTTCTTGAGGTACTTGAGGTACCACATTTTCGAAATCACGATTCTTTCGTTTTAAATAATAGAGTAGAAAGAATTTTCAAGGTGCAAGGTGTACTCGGTCTCCACCTTTGGTACTCACAGTCATTAAATGCCAGCCGTCTTTATGTGTTACAAATAAAAAAGGAAATCTAAAAACTGGCCCTCTTACTTTCGAGATTTTCGATTTGGGACTTTCTCGATTTTCCCTTTCCCTTGTTCACCAACTTAGAAACTAAACATTCAGCCTCTCGCTTCTGTCTCTCGAAAATATCCCTATTTTGTAATTGTCTATCTTGCATTGTAGTCGGCAATTGCGTTAATTAGCTACGTTTCTCTCCTAAAATTCAAGTTATCAGCTAGTCGAAAAATTCAGGCTACATTGCTCGGCAGTCTATTGTCTCTCTTGGCTCTTCTTCACAGTTTTCTCGTTCGTCAACTTCTGGATTCGCTTCGGTCCAAAAGACGGCAGACGATTCGTCCAACTCGAAGAAGCTTTTATTCCCATTGATGGGGAGACGGGGGCAATTCCGAAGGATGCGCCACTGTGGAGCTGTAAATTGTACCCCAGAAGATTAGAAAAATTCCTTTCTTACTTTATATTTTAATTGTGTGAGTTGCGAACAAATGCAGATTAATTACTTGAATGGATGCTTTGCGAATGAATTTTAGTGATGATTGTAAGAGGAAAACTGCAGCCATTTATCATTTCAAGATATTCAGGATAATATAATTGACAACTGCAATTTCCCTTAAGGGCATGTGGTAATTACCATATTTGAATAAACAACAATAGCGCACAGCCGTCCGTTTTTTATGGCAATGCACTATTATTTTTTTTTTGAAAAAATAAAAATTGTGGAAAAAAACCCTGGTAATCTAAATTTGCTCATGTGGTAATTACCACATGCCCTTAAGGGCTTGTGATACTTTACCATAAGAGCAATTTAGTTTCCCCAACTTTACGCTCGAAATAATAAATATTTTTTGCTAAAACTAAGCCATTTACCTCCGTTTCGTACAGACGGAGGTAAATGGCCTAGTTTTAGCAAAAAAATATTTATTATATCGAGCGTAAAGTTGGGGAAACTAAATTTGCTCTTATGTTAATTACCACATGCCCTTAAAGCGAGTGGAAGAATTTAAACTGGATGATTTGAATATAATGTACTGAATCAATATTTTAATGATATTTTATAAAACTCAAGTTTAAATTCTTCCAAAGGGCTTATGATTAATAGAGAGAATTGTTTTGATATGAACCACAAAAAATAAGGAACTGTTCATCTGATTTCCATGCAGCTGTCAGCATACGTGACAGCTTTCACAATTTATATTGATTTTCTGCGACTCGTTACTGTTCTATTACTTAGTTTATACTTAACATTAGCCCATGTCTTGAGCTATAAAGTCTCAAGTTTTGCTTTGCCAAGGACTGAATATTTCAAACTCATTAAATTAATTTCGAAAGCTTATTCGTATTAAATTTAGTGCCACATAAAATATCTTTTCAAAGCAATAATCATTAAATCATTCAATAAACATCATAATTATGACTTCAATTATTTTTCGCGGATTCCCATTTATCTTATTTATATGAAATTATAACAGTGATCATTAAAATGTAGGATTTCCTTTGCACGCATTTGAGCTTTACCCAGGTAAAGTGTGGAAAGTTGATTTATTTATTATATAATAATAATATTATATACAATAAATTATTAATTAATCCGTTTAGAACAACTTGAATTTTAAGTCGTCTATTTTTGACAACTCATTTTTTTTATAAATTTTATATTCTCAACCTAGTAAATATTTAAATTCGAATACAATATCAAACGTTTGGACCTCTTTACCGATTAGTCGCTTATTATTTGACTTCAAAGACTATCGAAAAGAGTTGTCAGTTAGTCGATACATCTTGGCAAAGCAAATCAGAGTATCTAGATAAAATGTAATCTAACTACAGGATTGGAGGGGTAAGTTACAGGAGATGATGGTTAATACCAGCCTATCGTGGATAATCTATAAGGGAGCGTTCATGTGGATTTCAGGGGCCACTATAACGAGGTTGGTATCCATGGGGGGTACTTCGGCTAACGAGTACCGCGGCGAGTATTACGCTCGAGGTAAAAAATAACTGAAGGCTGCATGGTTGATCAGGCCTTCTTACGCATGACATCCATACGTTAATGAAAGCTTTTGCATTATTTACATGTAACGTGAAGTGAACAATAAAGCGACGAGTACGACATATATGTGTAAACATTCAAGGTGTCTCCAAGCTTACTCTTTTATAGTATTTATGTTCATTTATCTTAGCTTATCTCAACTTTAGATACTCAGCATACTAACTTCATTTCATACAAGTATATCACCATTATAACATACTCTACTTATAATTTATCGTCGTTCCAAGAGTTTTACAAATTGCGACAAGAGTTTCTTTCAAGGAGAAACGCCTTTTAATACCGAGAATTTAAAAAAAAAGATGGAGTTGCTTGGTAGCATTCTTTAATTTTTATGCAAAAATGTATGCAATTGTATATAAGTCGCTTTCAGGTTTTTGTTTTCTGTTGCTTTTACTAAAGCAGAAACTGGTAATCCTATCTGCGAGGAATAACTGACTGAGATTAAAGAGAGTAGTTTCTGTGGTTAAGCTATAATTTGAAAGGCTACACTATTTTGTATTCCTTAAAAATGGAAAACTGGAAATTCGAAATCTAAAATATTGAGTTCACTTTCCATAAAACGATTTCAAAATTTGCAATATCTAAATCTGAATTAGTGAAAAGTCGGTCACTAATTTACTTTAGTGAAAATTTTTACTAATCATTAGTTGTATTTCACTATTTCATTTAGTAGTTTTAAAATTTTCACGAAAGTTTTAGTCAAAAATGACTAACAATTAGCAGAATTTTTCACTAAAGTAAATTAGTGACCGACTGTTTACTAATTCAGATTTAGAGACAGCAAATTTTGAAATAGTTTTATGGAAAGTGAACTCAATACTCTAGATTTCTAATTTCCAGTTTTCCATTTTTAAGGAATACAAAATAGTGTAGCCTTTCAAATTATAGCTTAACCACAGAAACTACTCTCTTTAATCTCAGTCAGTTATTCCTCGCAGATAGGATTACCAGTTATATAAAAAAAATTTTTATTATATAAAAACTTGTTGTTTTCAGATTAAAAATTTCGAAAAAGCAACAGGATCCTTTCAAAGAAGTTTGGTTTACTTCCACTTAATTCGCGAAGAGATCCGATAAACTCAAGAAACACCATGTGTGTTGTACACAAACTAAAAGGAGGCACCAGTCAATATATCGTCCATAAAAATACTAATTGTTCAAAGTTTTGATTTTCTGTTTAAACTAATTTGGATGAGAAATCAGTTCATAAGATAAAAATATTGGAAACTACACAAGAGGGAGGGAGGGGTCACAGCTTCTGACAATAACGAATGATCAGAATTTCTCAATAAAAAAAGTGGGAAAGTGTTTTAATCTTAAAAATATCGAAAAAGCAAATCCTAAATCCCTGTATCATTAATATTTCATTGGTTCTCAAATTCACTGGTGCCTAGTTTCGCAGACTCGATCGCTATTGAAAATTGAATCTGTACATTAGAAACAAAAACATGGTAAGGTTCTATGTTAAAAGAAACATAAAGGTAAAGTTTAGGTAAGTACCTCTTAGCGAGGTCGTGCCGACTATAGCTGTTTCTCGGTCAATCGGTTCTTTCAGGAGGAGACGTAACGATCGGTAGTAGTAGTAGACGATAGTGGTAGTAGCTGACAGTGGCAGATAGCTGATTCGGTAGTGGTAATGTGTACATATACGCGGCGCACGGTGCTGGGTTGGCGGATGGCTTGCTCTAACTTGACGGCAGTAAGCAAGATGACAATCAAAATCAGTAAAAATTCGATTAAACATCAGACAATCGTCGGGAGGGGGAAGAGCGTCACAGACAGGCAATATACGTCACACCGGTTTCATACGAAGAGAGCAAAAACAGTAACAGTCTTTGTTTTTCTGTTTTTATTTTCTACTCTGGATATCAAACGTCTGCCCGTATTGTTGTACATTTTCGTCTGTCGCTATCGTGGGAAGAGAAAAATGGGTTCACGAGCACGTTTTTCGACAAAGCAAAACTGCTCCTTAGTCGTGAATTTCCGTTCATCTACTTTACTTAGAAAGAGATTCTTTAGACTCTTTGACCAATCTAGTCATTTCAGGTACTTCTCGTGTTCTAGCATGTCTTTTTTGACTATGATTTCTTTTTTTGCTCTACTATTGAGCCTGGCATTGACCGGACTTTCTGACTTAAACTTCTTTACTCTTTTCACCTCAAGTTTCTCTTTTCTTCAAAGTTCTTTAACGTGCGTGTACATGTACTCGCGTTGCAATTTTCCTCTCGAAAAGGCAATGACTTTTATGTTTATTATCGTCGTCGTTTTCGTCATTATTATCATCATCATCATCGAATTGGGAAGAGGATTGTGAGGAATAAGGAGAGGAGAGTTTGGAAACGTACTTTTCTCAGGGATTTAATATCACGGGATTTAGGTGGAGGATCATTTTCTGTAGGTAAGTCGATTAAAAAATCGACTTCTTATTGTCGTGCCTGCCGAAGCGAACATCTTCCACCTACGGCTTACCTTGCGAAACTCTTGAACGCCGCGGACTGCGGATTTATACAGAGTGGCACGCGCGTCGTGTTCAGCTGTTCCGTTATAAAATTGTGCATTTCCTCTGAAACAAAAAATCATTGGCAATTGATAAATAGTTGTCGGAGAAACTTTTCTTGAACGAGAGAAAATTACCTAAGAGAAGAGAATTAGGTCAAAATTATTGTAGAAGGAGACAATAAAATGACAACTAACAAAATTGAAACAAAGCTTTTACAGTCGAATTGCTAAATTTTGACCTCACTGACCTTTCACCTGCTGCACGCTCGTGAGCTTTCGCTCCCAGAGATCGTCAAAAGGATGCAACGTGGCTGGCTCGAAATCTCCCGTGTACTGCCTCATCCCACCACTCGTAGTGTAGCAACACGTGCACATACACGAGTGATATCTCAGTCTTCCTTCGTCGAGGTATGGATGTGCCAAAGCGTCAACCACTGTGATCCTTTTATCCTAAAAACAGTCCCAAAAGCTTCGTCAATTTCCTGTGACAATTTATTCAATTTTACACATTTGAGTAGAAACTAACGTGCTAGTTTGTATTGAAGGTACGAAAATAAATTTAGATTGTTGATGGCAAAAAGATAAGAATAAACTTACGGGATCGAAAACTAGCATCTGGCAGAGTAAATGCACAGCCTCGTGTGTCGCTTGGGCGCTGAGGGTGTAAAGAGCAGTGAGCGAGGGTGGCTTGGGGACGCGTCTCAGCATATGAGAGCGAGCTCCCTCACAGGCATACCTCATGTCCTCGAGAGTCGGCGTTCCCAACAATTCCGTGATCAGCTCCAACTGCAAAGTCAAGAACAATGATCCATTAATTATTTTCCGTCGGCTGTGATTGCATCGCCATTAAAACAGCGGAGAACTTCAGACTTTACAATAGACAGTGGACGCAAAGAAATACTCCAGGACTAGACTTTAGATATAGAGACTTCTTTATTCTATTGAATTGATTTCTCTTTAATTATTATATCTTATCCTTTTCTCTAGATCCTCTGGCAAATGTAGTAACTGAAGCGCCTTTTGTTCTCTTTTCGATGAAGTAAGATAGCGAAGTGAATTTTTTACCTGCTGAACAGGACTCTGAGCTTGGAAGAGAATTCGTCTTTGAAGAAGTTCACCGAAAATACAACCGACACTCCAAACATCAACAGCAGCCGTGTAATGCCGCGCCCCCATCAAAATTTCCGGTGCTCGGTAATACTGAGTCACTACCTCCTGGGTCATATGCTTATTTTGGTCGGGCTCTTCCACCCTTGCTAATCCAAAATCACAGATCTGCAAAAGAAATTGGATAAAGTAAAACTCAAACTCCGAATTTAACAATTTATAATTATAAATTAAAAGATTTCAATTACACTGTAGCTAAGAGCTTGAAATAAAATAAAAAAAGAACTTACCTTCAGGACGCAATTGCTATTTACTAAAAGGTTTCCAGGTTTGATGTCTCTATGCAGGATTCTGGCTGAGTGAAGATACTTCAGACCTGGAACATAAAAAATAAATAAAAATTAAATTGAATAGCAATGATGCAAATGCTTCAGACATACTTAAGATTTAGATATTAATTTTGTTGGCCTGAGATTAAAATCGCGAAAAAAGCCGAAATATTTGTACAAAAAATAGAAAAAGGTATTTTTCGCATATGCTGAATGGAAAATGACGCTTAGTTCGCTTTTCTATTTTTCTTCTCTTTTATTTTCCCTTCTCTTCACGTATGAAGTTGAATAGAGCGTGCATCAATGTCACTTATACAGTAGAACAACCCCATGAAACTCTGCGTGTGGAATACGCGTGCGGCATTTGGGGCGCTGGCGTTGAATAGAGAACGGATTACCCCTGCCCTGTGCCAATGTACCACCCCCAAACCCCATCCCATTTTCCTTTTGCAACCCACAGCTTCCCCATCCATACCACTTGCGTTGAGTTCAGGGTGGCGACGAATACTCGACTCGACAGACTCGCTCCACCTAAACGAGAGATAATCTCTCGTGAATAATGACTGAAGGATAGAAGCATTGAATTTCGCGTGGGAGATGGAAACTCTTCATGCTAAAAACTCGGCTCACCACCAACCCCAAAGAAATTAATTTCATTAATCAAAGTCCAAGGAAGTTCCACCTTTTTATTCAAATTCATTCCTTCAGGGGAACCCAAACCAAAAATCATGACTGTTAACAGAATTTTTCAATTGTATAATTAACAATTCTTCACTATTACACTGAAAAAAAGGTTTGGTCCGGACAACAAAATAATTTTGTTGGTATTTGTGCAACGAAATTTTTTTGTTGGCTCAATCAAATTTTTGTTGGTATAGCATTAAGTTTTAAACCAACAAAACGTTTTTTTGAACCAACAAAAATTTTGTTCAGCCAACAAAACAATTTTTGTTGCACAAATATTTTTTTTTCAGTGTAATATATTTACGAAGAAGAAAGATTAATCTTTAAATAAAAAGGTGGAGAGAAGTCATAAATATGAATAAAAAACGGGATCACCTAAATTTACTGAAATTTAAAATTCCCGAAATTGAAAATTCCCGAAGTTAAATATTCCCCAAATTGAAATTTTCCGACATTAAAAGGGACGACTGAAAATTCCCGAAAAATAAAATTCCCGACACTGTAAAATTCCCGAATAAATAATTACCGAAAAATAAAAATCCTGATATTATAAAATTCAAGACACTGTAAAATTTCCGACACTAGAAAATTCCCGAAAAAATTATTTTAATACATAATTTAAATAATAATTAAAAAATTTTTTAATTATTCTGTATTTTAAAAATATTTTCCAAACACTTTTAGAGATCTTTTCGGAAATTTTCCACTGTCGGGAATTTTCTAGTGTAGGAAATTTTACAGTTTCGGGAATTTTATATTGTCGAAAATTTTCGGTTGGTAATTTTCCAGTGTCGGGAATTTTTAATTTCAGGTATTTTATAATGTCGGGATTTTTATTTTTCGGTAATTATTTATTCGAGAATTTTACGGTGTCGGGAATTTTCAGTCGTCCCCATTAAAAATTTCCGAAATTTTTGTTTAAAATTTATTTTCAAAACTTTTCAAAATTTTTAAGAGAAATTGTGAACAAAAGTTATGGAAATAAATTTTAAACACAAATTTCGAGAATTTTCAACTTCGGGAATTTTAAATTTCGTTAAATTTGCGTGATCCCGATTTAAATTAAAAAATCTAAATACATTTACATGATGAATTATTTTGGGTAATCCATTATTTCTCCAAATCTAAAAATGGCCAAACTGGTGGCCAGAAGGTTTCAAGGTGATGCGGTGAACCTGAAAAAGTAGGGTGGGATATAAAATCGAATAGATTTTGCCGTATACGAAATGATCTCGTTTACTATCTCGTCGATCCTCCCCTTTTCTTTTTATTTCCATTCCATCGCACTTTCGTGCCACTTTTCAAAATACACACTCCATAAACTACACCAAACTCGTGGATTCAATTTTCTTTCCTAGAAAAATGAAACTGAATTTGTAAAAAAAAAAAAAAACATCAAATATATAATTAATCTTTTTTTATATTAATCTATTTCATATTTAAATTAAATTGAATTTCCCGAAAATTTCGATGGTTTTACAATTGTACACTAACTAAAATAATTTCATTTAAATTTATTATTTATTAATTATCTTTTAATTCAATCGATCTTCAGCTTTTGATATTGAACCTTTAAGAAGATTAAGCGGTTGACGACCTAGTTGAAAATAATTTATCACTCTCTGCAAAGCTCTTTGTTTATAAGTAGAGGTCGTTATCGCCTTGGCTCGTTTTAAAATTAAACGCGAGGTTAATGTTTTCTACTTTTACACTGGGTCGTTTACCTTAACTTAATGCAATATGAATTTGATAATTAAATTTTGAACCTAATGACCTTGACCATTGCGTATACGGCAAAATCTACTATTATTCGATTTTATATCCCACCCTACTTTTTCGGGTTCATCACACCCCTTAGAAACCTTCTGGCCACCAGTTTGGCCATTTTTATATTTGCAGAAATAACAGATTAACCAAAATAATTCATCATGTAAATATATTCAAATTTTTTTAATTTAAACCTTCATATTCAAAATTTGCAGCTTAAATTGAAATTATTGCGCGTATATGTCGTGAAACAATGCGAAACAAAAAGAGGAAACATATGCAAATTTAAATCCCGGTATATTGCGAGACGATGTACGAAACTTTTTTAACATTGTAATCTCGTTGGTCCTTGAAGGTGAACCTCGATAAATAATCAAGTAATCCTCTTACGTGTAAAGGCAGAAGAAATTTCAGTCGTCAGACACCTCGTAAATATTTTATTTTACTCACAAACGCTTTTTATAATGTAGGAAAAAATCAGATCTATGGATGGCGTGGGCTTTTTCGCACTGTATTTTGTAAGATTTGTGTGACTTTGAACTTAACTCCCTCCAAGTAGTACGAATAGAGCTTTAACGTCCACTCTAACGGTTCACAACCAGGGTGGCCACAAAATTCAATTTTTCAATTTCTCTGACATTTCTTTGACTTTTGCCTAACTTTCAGACGAATTTCCCTGACAGAAAAGTATTAAATATGCGAATAAATTTTCAATAATAATGCTATTGAAATTTAAAAAAAATTTCGTA
>JAUESH010000008.1:9037232-9047267 GCA_032275165.1 Synergus magnus | reverse complement strand
TAAGCTAAGCAATTGAATGGCTGCAGCAACCATAACTATGGTTGCAGCAACTATAGATATGGTTGCCCCATATTTTTTCATTTTTATGGTTGGCTCAACCATAGGTTTCTCTTCCGAATTCCGATATCATGCGATCGCTAGTCGCACTATCTTATTGGATCTTGATTTTTGGCAGATATTAGTGTTATCTGGCCTTGGGATGGATTAATCTAATTCCTATTAGAAGAAATGTCTGCCCATTAGTGATACACGCGCGTTCGTTCTACAACACTCAGTCGGTATAACAATAGCAGACTAATCAACACATGTCACGAGGCGGATTTAATAATGTCCATGCACTTTCCCGCGAATGATAGGCGATGCAAGCGTGCGTGGACAATTGTTTTTCTGTCATTGGTCCAACGCTAGTTCTGTAATGACAACCGATACTCGTGCATTTCAAGCCCAGTTACACGATATACACCGTTACTAATTCATGTCGGTAATTTCTCTCAAGTTATGATGTTGCAGGTTACACAAACAGAATTGTAAAATATAAATTTAATGTCATACAACGGTCCCCCATCCGATAATAACAAGTTACGAGAAAGAATGAATGTCAATAAAGTAAAAAGTAATCCATAATAATTTTGCTACACTGTCAAAAGAGCTGAAACAGAGAGTTTCTCATATTGGTCCTAAGATGAAAGAAAATTCATTTGAACAGAGAATGAAACCGCTTCTATCAGGCTTTCTGGTATATTCCAGTAAAATGACTGAGTGGAGTCGCTAGAATTCGACAATGAACAGCATAGCGAACAAAAGTTTGCTTTTGCTCTGTATAACCTCACCTTCGCGTTTTATAGACCCACCCTGTCTAGACGGGTCGATGTTCTTCACCACAACCGGTCTTCTAGATATGTAACGAAACGGAAAAATTAAAATCGAACCATCCACCTTTCCAATTATTCTGATCTTAACAAACTTCTTCCCTCTGAATAATAAATAACTGTAACAAATGATCAAACTATATGAACATTTTGAAATGTATTTTTCCTACACCCTCTTCATGCATTTCCGCACTATGTTAGACTCTTAATGCATAACTTACATGCCGAGCTTAGATGGGTCTTCCTACAGTGAGAAATGATTATAATGGCGCTTGAAAATGCGGCACTCAGAAGTTTCCCCAGCTAGTTTTTATCTCCGAACCCTCTCATTGTTCTCGTGCAACTTTTCTTGCATGAAACTGAGAGAAATCGATACGGAAAATTTAAACTTGTATTTAGTTCCTCTTGACGGATAATCGGATATGCAGCGCAAAGTACACATCGACTTTCATCCTCTGTCGAACGCCAACTCCACGTGGGCTTGATATCTGTGAATCACAGCGATATAATAATCTATTCAAGGATTTTCTACGGCCCTCGGTTGCTCGCAGATACGATAGTGAATGGCAAATCTGATTCTATACTTGAATTCCTCCTGCCGAACGAGACAGAAAGCAAGAATATATTTACTTCTAAACAAAAGAAGCCTTCGGAAATAAACTGGTGTTTTTTGGTAACTTTTATCTAACTTTTAAATTCTTTAAGAGGAGGTATCCATCCAACCTGAATGTAGGTCCCGAAGCCGTTGTCCGAGAAGCGAGGGTACACGACATAGTTGGGCGCGCCGGAAGAACCGAAATAGCCGCCAATCACAAATGAGTGTTGTGCATTCGACAGATGTTCCACCTAAATTGGTCCACCTTGTATATTTTTTCTAGATTTCAAAAGATTTCAAGGAACTTCAAGAGATTGGGAAAGGGTCTGAAATTAATCAATTTCGAAGGACATTAAAAGACGGAATAGATTTCCAAAGATTCAAGCAGTGAAATTTTCACAATCTCTTATGTTTAAGAATTTCATAAATTCAATTTTAATCCGGATTGCGACCACAAGCAAAATATTGACTATTTAAGTAAACTTAGCTGAAGAAAGGAATGCTGATAATGATGTACATGTTCATAACTATGACAACAAGTATCAGACGAGCGGTAGCCAAGAGCGAATTCAAAGAAATAAGGATTCCGATATTATACGATGAATTACGAAGATTACCGAAATTCAAATCAAAGGAATCAAACCATACAATTATAAGATGACATTAATTCAATTGGCCGCAACATCTTAAGACCTTTTGAAGAACCTTTAAAACTCTAACCGTTCGTAGATACGAAAAGAAAGCACAGTTGCGCCCGTATCGCGTTTCCTAGTTCAGAAGACTTTCAAAAAAGTAATCAAAGCCCGTCTACTTGAAAAAGGTATGAATTACTCCAAGTTAAATTTGAAATGAAAAGTTTCTTGAAAACACTCATAAGAAGTGAACCCTGAGAGTGCTGACCTCACTGGAATAAAAGATCCTATCCGTTTCAGAGAATGGAATGGACGAAAGCTAAGCGCAACGAGCAAGAAGAGGACTAGGGAGTAAAAGAGGAAGGTTTCACGTCAGCAAGTGGGTAAAGGAGACTATAGCATTGCCCAGGGAGAGGATGATGCAACGACCATGACGAGAGAACAAGGAGTTCTAGGTGTGCAAAGCGGTTTTCCTTTTACCGTGTAAATATGGTAAGGTCTCGCAGATACCGGTATATACTTTATATATGTATAGTATAAAGTTGAAGATAGTGAATAAGTAACCTGGTGGACCTTGCTTTGCAACCAGAATCGTCTCGATTTAGAGTTGTAGAAGCGCCAGTGGAGATTCGAGAAGCGTCACTGCTTTTTTTCTCTCTTCTCCTTTCACAAAGCCAGCTGATCGTCAGTTCCATTTAGGTTACTGCCAACCCCCGCAATATCTAAATCCCACCCGTTTGTCCTACTCTTCCACCAACTACCGCTCCGAACGAGAAAAAGATATTCCTCTGACTAGACATTCGTAAGAAAAAGGGGACCGTTGATTGACAAATCGAATAAATCATCTTGACAGTACTTAAATAAGAGTAAATTTCGATTTAGATACGAAAGAATTCAAAACTGGCTTTCTCAATCCCTTTATGACATTTCAGTCGATAAGGTCAATAACAAATGATATAACATTGAGTCTTATTCTTTCTAGATGTCACTTTGAAACTTGTATAATTATGACGGATAATTCTTGAAAATCGACAAAATCTTCAGTATAATGTAAACATATAGTCATTTAGAGAAGAAAATACCAATAATAGAGGATTAGTCTAATGAAATAATTTTATTTCGAAGATTCTAAAATTTTTTTTATTTTATGTTGAGTATAGCAGAAGCAACAACTCTGGCCCTGGGGCGAACGTGAGATCAAATGGGCAGACATAAGGCGAATAAAAGAAGCTATGAAGCTACCAAGACTTCATTCCAACCCGAACCCCCTGAACGACCTTCGGGTGAAATCATTAGAGAGTTCATTACCAGGACGTCATTGTACTCTGAAAGCATCGGTCGACGCCACTCGGAACCATTCGGATTGACACTACCGCCGTTTTCTGATAAAATACCCGAGCGTTTTTAGATTACGAGCTATGCTTCTCAAAAAGATAAAGCAGTTTCAACCAGATAAGAAAATACAATGGACTGGCTCGAACTAAGAGTCTGAACCTAAAAACTAATTTTTTTTCAATGAAATTTCTTCACTGAAAGAAAAAACTCGATTTATTTCTATCATTTATGAAATTTTAACCAAATTTTAAAAACACTGGTCATATTTTGAAAATCTCGAGTGCGTGAAAAGTAACGTTAACATTTCTAAGGGCCAGGAAGGGAAACGAGAGAACGCAGTGATACGTAAGATAACGAGATCTGCGACCTGAGCAGGGTCGTGAGACTTATTTCTTTGTGGCGAGCTCAACTACTGCAAGTTTGTGTTAGTAGTGGTGCTGCAAAATGAGGATATTTCTCCCAGAAATATGTAGCGAAGACGCCAAAAATTACGAAACTACTATAATTACTTACTTTGATGAAGATAAAGAAAATATAAAAAGGAATCTTTACCAAGATCTCAATCAGTGAAATTTTAAAATTTCAGTCAATTTTCTTTCAGAATATGTACATGGCATATTTTTTGTTTGAAAGTTTTAAATCATTATCGCTGAGACATGAATACAAAGTAATATATGAAGGCAGTGTCCGGTAAGTGCCGCGAGACCCTGGTGCGCTCCGTTCAATGACCCTAATTTCATTAATTCCGATAAATCTGACCCGAGAGTTTTTTTCAATTTGAGCGATTAAGCTAAAGTGTACTTTGTGTGAAAGAACACAAAAAAAGTCGTAGAAAATATATTTCTACACTATTGATTAATTCCTGTCATTTAACTATTTGATAAAAAAATAGTTGAAACAATATCTCAAACTGTTTTTAAGCACGGAAAAAACTCCTCTATGGTTGTGATAACCACAGAAATAGTCAAATATGGTACAACTGCTAATTTGTGGTTGCTACAACCACGATTGGTTGTTGCCACATAATAGTTGTGGTTGTGGAAACCACAAATTGTAGTTGTACCATATTTTACTATTTCCGTGGTTGTGAGAACCATAGCAGTTTTTTCCGTGAGTCATTTTAAACAACTGAACACGTTTTGAAAAGCATTTCAATTTTAAATCAATAATTGGCTTGTTGAGCATCATCATTAATGATGTTGAAATCAAACAATAAATCTATAGAATCGTTCTGATTCATCACATATAAGAAATTATAGGCTCTCATTGTAACCATGAAATGACTCATCACGTGTATACTGACAGAGTGGTTTTATCGCCAAGAAAAAAAAACAATGGAGAAGATCGCGTGCATAATGTAGATAAGTATATCAAAGAAAAAAAAACCCTGCTAAAATTTATGTTTTCACGGAAAGTACGCTACAATATTTCATTATGACTTGATAAAAGTAATAGAGTTCTACCACCTAGGTTTCCAGATATGTGTGAGTGAAAATGTGAAATAGGTTTATTAGTTCTCGGTTGAAATTTAAAGTTTTTAAACTTATCCTCTGCAAGAGATTTATTTAAGCAAATAAGTTCGTGGTTTAAAAAACAAATGAGCAGCATTGAACTATTTTTTCAGTATGAATAGAATGAAAAAATGGCAATAAGAAACTGTAATAAGAAATTTTGTCGAAAACTCGATAACATTTCGCTATTTGGGATGGTTTTTGCTCCGAAATAGCAAAGTCTAAACCTTGTGGTGAAGTGACGAAGAAGAGGTAACACGTGGGGCTTCGGCGTTAGCTGATATCCTCGGCTCGAATGATAAGCCCTGTTTTGCGCTACTGCTGCAGCATAACTATAACATTTCGCTCTATAACTTGGCGGCATGCTAGTCGTGCTACATGCTCGCTCGGCCAAGTACGAAGAAGGTTCATGGCTGGTCGATACACGTAACTTTGTATAGAAGGGTTGAGTGTAAGTACATAAATGTAACTCGGCAAATATTGTTGTGTACTTTGTATCGAGATCTGAAAATAGGGTCAAACAGCTGAGTAAAAGATTGAACTTCTGCAATGAACCAGAGAGAATGAAAATCAACACTATCGCGAAACTGAAAGGCTTTTCCCAGCTTAATAGAGGTCGACAATTCGTTATTCTGACACCTACCAAGAGGCAAACTCACAACAATCACAAAATATACCACGATTTCACTGATTTCTAGTCCATTCCATACTAAATTTTCAGTATCATAACTTTTGCTCGCCTTCTTGAAAGGTTTACAAATGCCTACAAAGCCCCATGTAGAAATTTTGATGGGGTTCTGATGGGGATAAAAAAAAAACTGTTCTGGATTCATTATTTGCAATATTTGGTTACATAACTAGTTAATTTTCTGAAAACAAAAATCCTATTATAAAAAAGAGGTATTAATTATATTGAAATAAGTGATTTTAAGGAATTTAAAAAAAATTTCAAAATAATTCACGAGAGTTTCAAGATTTTAGAGTAATTAAAAATTTTTGTTAAGCATTTCAAGGGATTTTAAATGATATTAAAGAATTTTAAAGGGTTGTAAAAGAACTCCAAAGAATTGAAGGATTTTCAGGAATTTTCATAAGATTTGAAAATTTTCAAGAGATCTTAAAGGATTTCAAGAGATTTTAGAGAATTTGAAGAGATTTCAAGAGATTTTAACAAATTTCAAAGATATCAAGATTTCCAAAAGGATTTTAAGAGATTTTAAAGAGTCTTTAAGGAATTTCAAAATAATTCAAAATAGTTTCAGGATTTTAAATTATTTTAAGGGCATGTGGTAATTACCATAAGAGCAAATTTATTTTCCGCAACTTCACGCTCACAATAATAAATATTTTTTGCTAAAACTAGGCCATTTACCTACGTTTCGTTCAGACGAAGGTAAATGGCCTAGTTTTAGCAAAAAATATTTGTTATTGCAAGCGTAAAGTTGCGGAAAATAAATTGCTCTTATGGTAAAGTATCACATGTCCTTAAAATATTTGTAAATATTATAAGGTACTTTTAATGATATTAAAAAATTACAAAGAATTTCTAAAGGAATATCAAAAAAATATAAGGATTTCAAGAGATTTCAAATGATTTTAAAGAATTTTAAAACATTCAAAAAAGTTTCAAGATTTTGAAGTAATTTGAAAACAAATAATGTTTTAGAATTCTTTAAAATCTGTTAAACCTCTTGAAATCTACTAAAATGTATTGAAATCCCTTGAAACCATTTGAATTCTTTTAAAATTCTTTGGGATCACTTAAACACTCTTGTAATATTTTTAAACCTCTTTAAATCTCTAGTTATTAAAAATTATGAAAAAATATAAAATGTAGTTTAATAATAATTTTCATGAAAACCTGTTTAAAGTTCCTAGAAATATGTCCGTGTTTGTCAACAACAATATACATATTAGTTAATTTTCCAATATATAAATCTAACCATCTTTTATATTTTCATAAATAATTATTAAGTGTGCAAAATGTTGGAAATTCCCCATTTTTACCCGATGTTTGATTCTGAGGTGGAAAACTCTTCAATTCCCTGTTTCAATATCAATAATATCTCAGTTTTATTACATTATTTTAAGGTGGGAATACCAATGCCAGATTGACATTATTATTGAGATATTATGACTATATCGTTGCCTCATTAATGCCTAATTATTTATATTAAAATATTTTTATCGAAAATAGAAATCCCGACCAGGGCCCCGTCAGAGACCCATTTTAAATAGGGCTAAATGGGGCAATTTCTGCACAAGAGTTGAAAGAAGAAAAAACGAAAGCAGGAGGTAAAAAAGTTTCAAGTAACATTTCCGTGCGCGATAAAATCTAAAGTACTAAAGGTTCATTGTTAACCAAAAAGCATAGTTTCGCTAATTATCGCAATATATTTATCAAAGAAAGATATACAGCTTCAATGGCGATTGATCGCCAATTAGCTGTAAGCTTGGACTAATGACCACTCGGGACTTGAAAGGGGGGATACGGGGCTTCAATGGTACTTTATCAGGATTGAAAGCGATCAGGCATATAGCAGGATATATCTTTTTATATAGGATTTCAGGGATCTGCCTGATTCACAAGCTGTACCAATATCGAATCGAATCATAACTGGAGAAGCAAGGAGATGAATTATAATTAATGACACGAACTGATGGGATTATCGCTAAATAATCGAAATGCACTGACAGAGCTATTTCTCTGGTGATTATGAGAGCACCGAATTAGCAAGAGATAAAATAGAAAATATGGCGGAATTAATTAATTAACTTACATTCATAGTCGGATTAGAAGTTGTAATATAAACATCATTGGAACTTACCTGAAACAAAGAATAAAAAGTAATTAGATTATATGCAACACCAAAAATATGTATAAACATAAAATTATCAGAGATATTTATCGTCATTAAAAAGGCACTGATTCGACAAAATTCATGTAATTTCAGTCTCGGTTCCTGAAAGCTATGCGTGCACTATTTCTTGCGAACATTTTCTGCTCATGAATTGCCAAAAGTTTTTCAATCTTGATGCGGTCTCGCGGTTGAAAATTAAGTTCTGGCGTTCCAGAGATCGTTGACAAGTCTACCTTTCGTCGCTTGAGGCGGTTTAATGCTTCAAAAGCGTGCACAGTGCACACCGTGCATGTGTCACGAGCTACACGTGAAAATGTGAAAAATAGAGAGCACCCAACATTTCTTTATCACGTGTTTTACTTCTCTTCGTAAGCAATTCTTTCACTCTCGAGAGAAGGTTATCTGTCAAGTCGAGGGAACATTTACGAAGTGTGTGTCACGCTCTTTCTTACATATTGTAGTTTACAGTCTCAAGCTGACTTTTATAGTGAAAAATGCTACAAATTTCTCTACAAATGTAAGAAAGCAGGTCGAAAATGATTTTAATTAAATCATCGGATGAAATAATAAAAAAAGCAACGCCGTTCGTGATTGTGAGTACTTTACTCAATTGGAAACATAACGAATCCTTGCTCTTTACGTTTGGCTTTGCTCTCGGCTTTGCTCCCTCAATTTTCCACTTTCAGCCTTTTTACCCTCTATATGTAGGGTTCTCGCGCTCCCCAGTATAGAATAGATCTTTTCCGGCCATTTGGCCACATCGTCACACCTATTTCCTGTTAAGTCAATAACTTCAGAGAAATCATGGGAAAACTGTTGCAACCGCACTTTTTAGTATGAACTCAAGTTGCGCTTGTAATTTCAGCGTGAGTATTGTTTTAAAGTAACAAAATTTTACGCTTACTGGAGAGGTTCTCCGCACACATAAAAAAGTAAAAGTGGTAAAACCTGTCCGGAAAATCGGGTATGACGCATACCTGTAATAAAATGATAATACATTCATGCATAAGAGAAAACATGTTCCTAGGAGAAATAGATACGCCGAACAAAGCCAGAGCTCATAAAACGATATCATATTTTCGCCTGAAAACATATTTAAACCATTCTTTCCTTCTATTACGAGTTGAATGTAGAATAGGTAGAAAATTGAATTTGATGATTTTGGAATATGCAAAGATATAACGGAATCATGGAGACTGTTTTCGGACAACAGATGACTGCCTTAACGAAAGCTTCGGATTGAAATTCATTCTGTACCAATCCGAAATTTTCCGAATCATTCCGGAATTTGTATACGAACCAAACAGTTTCATTCCAATCTAATCCGAAGGAATTTTTCAGTTTGGTTCGGATACAAATTCCGGAATGATGTGAAAAATGTCGGATTTTGGTACAGAATGAATTTTAATCTGAAGCTTTCATTAGTGTAGGGACAAGGTTCATGGGGGCTCCGTTTGACCGGTCATGCATTCTTCAACCTCAAAGAACTTTCGTATCGGTTCGTCGAAAGGAAGTTGAAATCGAACGTGGGAGGGCGGGCTAGCCGAGGTAAAGGAGAGAAGGACAAAAGAATAAGACCATGCAGCTAGGTCGCTACCTGTGCACGGATGCCAGGTGCTCTCTCCCGTCCTTCTTAGACTCTTGTTCTCCTCGTCTCCAGGCTTCCAGGCCCAGACCAGTTCCAGTAAGGCAAAGGTATCGGTGCAACCTGTATGACCACATCAGGATGCACAGGTAGTCGCATACAGATTCATGATACACCAATACACCATGCTAACTTTTGTAATAATAAATGCAAGGACCTCGATTTCACAATCACACAACACTTTCGGATCATTTTATATAAAGAAAAACGGAGATGGGTCGGTATATAAATGATTTAACTGTGTGATGAAAAAGAAACCATAATCTGATTTTTATGTTAAGTTGTAATAATTTTCTCAGCACATAAGTGCAGCATATTACAATATTTAAATGAAATACCAATCGTCATTCGTGTGGATGAAGTTTCTCATTGAAAGTCTTTCAAAAGAATCTGAGCTTCTGAGATTATTGAATAAGTGAATTAATTACTCATAAATTTTATCTGTTTCATTATCACTATATCTACCAACGGTTTTCTCGACCTTAGATCCTGTAGGTTGATAGACCTTGGCACACGGAAAAAATAACTGTTCCAAAAAATGGAAAAAGTTTGCGAAATTTTAACAAAATAGTATGTCACTTTTGGAC
>JAUESH010000008.1:9021233-9032169 GCA_032275165.1 Synergus magnus | reverse complement strand
CCGAGGGACGCTACGGGAGGGGAAAAACCGTGAACTACGCATATAACCGCGGTGCAAATAATGGGTCGATGAGTGTAGTTTTCGACAGCAACACACCAGAATTCCAGACTTAGCAAACAATTGCACTTATTAATAAGTAATCATTTTAAGTGCTCTCTTAACTTTGATGTCCCTTACAAAACTGCATTATAATGTACAAAATGCGCTATAAAATCGCTATTTGACAATGAGTATTATAATCAGTGGAACGGTATCATCTTGCCAGAGTACATAATATCGTCTTCCAGGCCATTAACGTCCTGGGATGTAGTGTCGTCGCGTGAAGCCTGTGATTACCAATTAGGCATATTATGCCCTTGCGATTATCTCACCGTTGGATCTCAGGTTTGCGATACCACAAGATATATTGAGATTGTCATGACTCCCTTCTAACTAAATATCAAAGACATCCTCTGCGATGGATATGAGATCCTGAGACAGATGCTCCAAAATAATTACAGCGCACCAGCAACAACATATAACGCTTTTGCTAAAGCTACATGTACACTAAAGCTGTACATCTAATCTTAATTAAACCAAAGTGCGACAAGATCACGTAATTAAAGCCTGCGATATATCGATCATATGCCAGCATCTGCTCCCTATCGTTCAGCCAAATCTGTCTCTCTCTAATCACTGTTGTGTCCACAAACATTTCATCAACATCATTACCAGAAAATGAGAAATTTTTCAGGGGGGAAATAGAAAAACAATTGAGAAAAGGAGAAAAACATTTGGAATTCCGAGTGAAGATCCCCTCGAATTTGTGCCTTCTGGATTATTAAAATAAAAAGCGTTTGGAGCGATTCAAATCCAATTCCCACTATAACATCAGGTCCAGCTAAGGTGGACGTAGAGGTTAACAGCGCGTCGTCGCCGACGGCGGCGTCGCGACGCTCATCGATTCCTGGCACCGCCCCTTCCGACGGCCCAGTGACGTCACTGGAGCCCTGGGAACCCCATAACACCCCATCGCGTACTTTCCTGGTTGTCCATATGCTCGTATTGTGCTGTACTCTGCTACGTCTCCAAGGACGTCATGTAACACCCTTATTGCATTTTATTATCTCCAGATCTTGGCATGGCTTGCAAGAAGGAACTTCTTCAAAGCAAAAGCGAGTAGAGACTGTTGCATTAGATTTGAATTGAGCATGTTTATACTACTTTCAACTATTCAAATTGTCGATGATAAATATTCTGAATAAATTTGGACAAATTGGAGTCAGGTGTGAAGACCATTCCTTGAATTGATGAGCCCCGCTGATCGCTGATGCTTTCACAATGCGATAAATATTAGCGTTGATCTCTTTATGAACTCGGATTGTTGCTTTGATTTGATCAATTCGACCTAGAAAACTTGACAGGCTTGATACGGCAAACCTAGTTATACAGGAACCGAGTGATGAGTAGAGTCTGCAGAGCAGAGTAGAGTATTCAGTGGTCAGCAATGAATTGCAAATTAAGCACCGTATGTGTAACAGTATTGCGTTACATAGATTACCGTAACAATCGTAGTCGATCTGCATCCTCTGCTCGTTCGAATTTAACTTCATTTCACACTTTTCTTCCTTATTTCATTCGCGAATTCCATAATACACGTTGCACGTAAACTTATAGACTCCAGGGAAATGAGCGATGGAAAATGAATCAGATGCTGCCTTGCATCAGACTACAATCTTTCAGACTGGGTGAAATAAATCAGAGAAGGTAATTGTGAAAATCATGCACTGCGATATTTTGAAAAGTGTCTTATTTAATTTTGAGGCAATGCACAAAGGCTTAATTAAATTGGGAGCCTGAGAAAGGGACGGACCTTTACGTAATACATCATCTCCCCCTAGGCTGCCACGCAGACATTCAACCTTGAAGTACTCGGAACTCTCATAACGGTATATCTACCCTCGCTTTAAGCGTCAGTGCGTACTTCGTAATCAGGGCTATTGACTTTTCAAAAGTACCTCATATGCACCCCACATCTCGTTTTATCTACTTGGCCATACGAGAGGTTTTCCTATACCCTTTACTTTTATTTCCTTCTGCTCTTTCTTTGAAGAATGTAACATTTATAATGTATATGGACTTAAGAAATATATTGTCATAGTAGATAAGACACCATTTTTTCCCCTCCACACAGAAAAAACTCTATGGTTGTGACAACCACAGAAATATTAAAATATGGTTCAACTACTAATTTGTAGTTACCACAATCACGATTTTAATTGACAGAGCCACATGTGGTTGTGGCAACTATTATGAAATAGTTGTGGCAATTATTTAACAATAGTTGACACATAGTTGTGGTTTTTGCCACATAATAGTTGTACTGAAAGAAATAGTTGGCAATGACATCCAACACGTTGGACTCTAGGGCGCAATCCAACTTGGATAGCATAACCAACGTCAGCTAAGTAAAGAGTTGGATAATAGAGCCAAGCGTTGGTTACGTCATCCAGGAATTGGTTCTTTGATCCAAGAATTGGTTGTATCAGCCAATAAAAATTGGATGGCGCCCCAGAGTTCAACGTGTTGGATGTCATTACCAACTATTTCTTTCAGTGTGGTTCTGTCAATCAAAATCGTGGTTGTAGCAACTACAAATTAGTAGTTGTACCATATTTTACTATTTCTGTGGTTGTCACAACCATAGCAGTTTTTTCCGTGCATTATTCAAGTAAACGGATGATTTGATCTTTATTCATAATCAGCTTAACAATCACGATTACTCTCGACTTATCTTGTGCTTCGTAGGTACATCAGATATCACCTTCTCTTCCTAATTGTATGATCCCCATGTTAATACTACGTGTAGGTAAACACATGTCCATAATACGTGTTCATATCAAACGCTCAGTGTCATTAGTCTTTGATTAGGTATACATATAAGAACATCAATAAAGACTCATTAGAGGGATTGTGTTCATTTGCATTTTCTTCGTACTTAAAAGGTAAATAGATGGCATCAATCTCTCCCCTACATCTGAAGTAGTGAAAATCTCTGAAATAGGCTGACTAAGTCTATTTTAAGCGCGAGAAGTAAAAGAAATAACAATTTCTCTCTGCACACGAGTTTAAAAATAAGTATGCTAATTGAAGCACGCGATTGCACATTCATTATGAGGAATATTCGTACGCGTATAGTATATGGTTATATAGTAATATGTATAGTAATTTTTTTGCAGAGAGAGGGACGCTGACCTGCCTTAACCTTTTTATCGAGTCTGGCCAAGAAAACTGAGAACGAGACTGTTGCGAGTGGGGTGGCCGGGTGAAAAGAAGAAAGAGGAGAAGCTATTACGAAGTGTGAGAAAGAGAGGAAAGTAATTCGCAAGCGAGAAAGGAAGGGAAGGCCAGTGGCCGTCACGGTCTTTAGAACTCTTCGGTTTGTCTTCTGGCGTCTTCTAAGCCAAGGCGTCTCAATACAAATATATGATACAATCTCAAAAGCGAACTTCTATATAGTAATGAACTTAGAATCATGCTTTCAACTGTACTCAAGCATGGTTCAGGTTCTAGCTTCAAAATTAAATTTCCTCATTTTACTCAGGAAATATTAGAATTATAGGTATCTTTTACCTCTGTAGCAGCTTTACAGAGCAAAAAGTATCTAATTAAATTATTTGTTAAGCAAAATGAAGAGATCGAATTATGAGGTTTATAACTGTTCGATCCTAAGTCGTTTACTTAATTTCTATAACTTTCTTTTTATGAACTGGGATCTCTTCATAAACTATGAAGAGTACATTTTTATTATTAAAATTTTCTGATTTGCAAAGTTTGAACAAGGTTTGTGGGTTAAATCTCTGGAGTCAAACCTCCTTATAAAGTCTGGTGAGACGGAGAGTGGTCGTTATTCCCATGGCAATCATTGTTAATCTCACTGCCTGACTTTTCAGTGACCAACCCCTTTGGCCTCCACAATATCACCCACTTTATAAATCTCAGTTTGATTATACCTCATGATTCCGGTTATTCTCAACTCATTATTGGCTGTTGTATTTCAAACATTGATATTTGGAAACTTTGAAGTCTAGCTTAAAAAATTCGGAATTTAAATTCTTTAGCATTCAAATATTTTTAAAATAAGTAAAAATACAAATAAAAACTGACAAGTTTCCGATCGAAAGTGTATATAAAACTGAATAATTGAATATTTCCCATCCATACGATTGAAAAATTAAAAATTCAACGCGTATCTGAACGCGTCTGATGGATTGCAACGAAAATCTCTGGACCAATTATTATAGACCGAAAAATGCTCGTATGGGTAAAATGCACACCAAACTATAGTCGTGTAAAGTATATACGGTATAAAGTGTAAAATGTAAGCTAAGCATTGCGGAACGGCAAGGAATTACGAAAGTTTAGCATCGTATGCTGGACGGGAATAAAATCAATGGTTTATGTGCAAGCTCTTGCACTTTCCAGCCACGGGATAATAAATTTTAGCTTGCACAGTTTACGAACGTAATTAAAATCACCGCGAGGATCCCTCCGTTCTCATCACCAACGGCGACTCAAATGAACAGTTCACAGGGTTGTCTGGATATGCCCTCGGGTGAACCTCTACCAACTCCACTTCGATCGCGAGCCCAGAAAAAAGGAGTCAATAGCAAGAAAACAAAAAAGAAGAGACGTACATATACCCATTAATTTAAGAAAATACAGGATTTTGCAACTTATTCAACAAAGATGAAGTAATTAGCTAAAATGAAGAGAATTCTCGAAGGGGTTTTATCCACAAGAATACGAGATTAGTGCCGAGAATAAGAGCTGAAGAATTCGTCAATAAAAGAGTTTAACGTGTTTCGATTCATTCGGTCATCCGCTGAGCAATATAAATCAATTTTTAGTATTCTCTAGATGTGCCAAATGAATTCATGTGAATTCATTTGTGTTTATACGAATTCATGCAACTTGAATGAATTCAAATGACTTCATATATTTCAGGAGATTGAAGACAATTGAAGTGAATTCATCTGAATTAACTGACTTCCGGAGATTTTACCGAATTAAAGTCATCTGAAGTCATTCGAATTCTCCTGAAGTTACTACAAATTTGTTAGTCATTGAATTCCTCTGAAATTTCTGTAGTCACTTTAAGTAATTCTAAATTATTTTTAGTGATTTTAGGTGATTTTAAGGGACTTTGAGTGGTTTCAAATGATTTTAAGGGATTTCAAAAAATTTTAAGTGATTTTAAAGAATTGAAAGTGATTCTAAAAAATTTTAAGGTATGTAAAAAAATTCCAAGGGATTTTAAGTAATTTTTAAGTTGTTTGTGAAATTTTAAAAGACTTAAAATAATATTAAGTGGTTCTAAAGAATTCATGGATTTTTAAAGAATTCCAAAGCATTTTAAGTTATTTTAAGGAATTGTAAGGGGTTTCAAATGATTTTAAGTTATTTTAAGTGATTTTACAGATTTTCAAAGGATTTTTAGTCATTTTTAAGGTATTTGTGAAATTTTAGAAGACTTGAAATAATTGTAAGGGTTTCTTTTAAGGATTTGCGGATTTTTAAGAAATTTTAAAGGATTTCCCAAAATTCCAAGTGATTTTAAAGAATTTAAAGTGATTTTAAAGAATTCATGGCTTTTGAAGGAATTTCAAAGTATTTTCAATTATTTTAAAAGATTTTAAAGGGATCTTAAGAATATTAAAGGATTTAAAATAAATTTAAGTGATTATAAATCATTTTAAGACTTCAAGGGTCTTCAGATATTTCAGAAGAATTCAATGACTTCAAGAAATATCAAGTGACTTCAGAAAAATTCAAGTGATTTTTAAGTGACTTCAAACGATTTCCAGTGTCTTCAAGTGAATTCATATATGTCTGAAGAATTCAGTAGATTTCTATGCAAGTGTACCAAATTAAATTATTGTTAGAAGAGCGCCTAATTTATAATTTTAAAATTTATGTCTTACCACACGTGCTTAAGAAATAGGCACCAAAATAGAAACTCACCTGAAACAAATAAAAAAAAATTTTATTAGAGCAAGTTTCAATATTTTATAATAAAAATTCATCGCTGAAACTAATTTCTACATCTTTAATCGTTCCACCCCTAAAATAAAAATACCCCTCTTCTATAAAATTTCAAGTAACAAAAGCTCAAGTAAAAATCATATAAATCCTCTTTCTTTTAAAGATTTTTCTCCAATCCTCATTCCAACAAAAGGATTTTTTCTCGAGCATCAGGCGTATCGGCTAATTGTAAGTGCGGTTTTACGCCATCTGCCAATACAAGGTCTTAGAGTAGATAGAGTGAATGGTCATGTGAAGGTGCTGTGCGCATAGCACGAACGCACCTGTCACACACAGCCGTCGTCAGACTTGACACCATTGCTTTGTTCCTTTTATGGAAAGATTATGGAAGCTGGGTGTGCATTATGACAAAACTGGTTGCACGTCTATATCTCCGGTTCTTCATATTGAATTTCTCAAGGTTACTTTGGCAGGTAGCTAAGTTAGAATCGATTAAGACCCATAGTAGTAATAATATCAGGAGGATATAACCTTCGGGGAGACGGGATAAAAAAAAGAGAATTAAAGGGAGGTCACGACCCCCGGGATTTTCTACCCCTGCGGGGATCAAAGAAGGTTAGGGACTATCCTTTCCACCCTTAGTTCCTTTTTCTCCTTCATTCTTCTCCAGCCGCTTCTCCACCCTCTACTCTCTCTCACTTTCGCCTTCATCAATTATACACATCCCACTTCAAACACCGTATTACAATGTTAGATTCAAGAAGTAAGTTTGTCAGGTAAGTTTACGGAAAACTACTTTTACAAGTTTGTGTGTGCACTTACGAAATAAAATGTAAGTAACGTGGAACGTTAAAACTATATTAAAGTATATACAAAATGATGAAACTGAAATTTGCAAGGTTTACAACAAAAAATTATTTTTTTTGTAAAAAGAACGGGACTTAAATTTTATTACGCTAAATGGTTCCATTTGATGTCAAAAGAAGCCCAATATACAGTCGAGCCTCTCAATAGGGCACCTCTCGGGGGAGTAGGGGGAATTATTCTCGGAAGCGCTCTACCCCCACCAATGTCCTCCGCACATTGAAACTTTTGCCCTCTGCCTCTCAATAAGGCGCTTTTCAACACGGAGGCTAGAAGGTGGGGGTAACCTTCAAGCGCAGTTGAGAAGGCGCCTTATTTAGAGGCTCGACTGTAGTTTCAACCCCCTATCACACTAGGATTTTTATTGTTTTAAATTATACCACTTAATATCCAAATAAAACCGAAAAAGTTTCATCCACCTAACTCTCTAGGTTCATCCTGAAAATCAACCCCTGAGCAAAAAAAAATCTTTAAATTTTATTCTTTTAAAAGGTTCCACTTGATGTTCAAATAAGAACAAAAAAGTTTCATCCGCCCACCCGCATCACCCCAAAATCAACCCCTAAGGGATTTTTAATGATTTTTTTGTGTTTAGGGGATGATTTTGAGAGTGATCCTATGGGGGTGGGCGGATGAAACTTTTTCGGTATTATTTAGACAATAAATGGTATCATTTAAAAAAATAAAATTTTAAGTCTCGAGGTTTGGAGATTTTTAATGATTTTTTTGTGCTTAGGGAATGATTTTGAGGGTGATCCTAGTGTGGTAGGGGGATGAAACTGTTTTGGGTTTCTTTTGACATCAAATGAAACCATTTAGCGCAATGAAATTTTAGGTCTCGTGCTTTTTTCATAAATGAATGTTTCGACTTAAACGTTGCAAACTTCAACTTCAATACAAAATGAATAATTATATTATACAAGAAACGAATATTTTGTTTTCAATTCCAACAATAACCCGACTGATTATAGATTCGATCAGGGTAGTTATGTGCAAATTAGCTCAACTCAGTGGAGACATGGCGTAGATCCAAATTCGCCATTTTGCCTGTCTCGTTATGGTCATTACCGAAATTGTGCGCCCTGATTGGTTTCATCAGATACATGAATAAAATTCATGGCTAAAGAGAGTTATAGGGTAAATATCTCCCTCCCTATTCCATTTGACCCCAACGTTGTGTATTTATCTGCAGGGGTGCACGGTAACGTAAGAGACGAGAGGCTGGATTTGTCCCAGATTTAAAGAAACTTTATTACCCCAGTTACAGTTTGGTTTTGATGTTTGTGAAAGCTCTTTCGTTATTTATATTTTTATTAAGCTTTCTTGAAGGAGTTTTAGACTTGTGGTGACGTTTTTTACGAAGTATTTGGTTTAATTTCGTGACCCGATGAAGAAATAAAGAATTGTAAATAATCGTAAGCAATTAATGAAGCTGTTTGAAATTTCAGCACTCAATATCATATATATACCCAGAATCGAGATAGGAAAATTAAAATGTCACTTTGAGTTAAAGACTTTAAGCGCATATTGATTGGAACATATGTAATTTTTTTCATGCCGTAAAATGAATTGCAGCGAAAAAAAAAGAAATAGGAATTTGTTCAATATTCGTGGTACCATGCGATATTTTAGTATGGAAAACATTCAATAGCCATCATTCACAAATAAACGACAGTAAAGTTGATGATGAAAAAAATATGGTTTTTTGTACCACGGGATTTCACGATGTGTGTGAAAATAATAACGAGCTTCATGTTATGTATATAAATTGAAGAGGTGTTAGTTTTTGATTCAAATACAAATATCTCTCGTTTTATTGGAATGATAAAAAGTAAAGACCAGAAAAATCATTCATTAAAATGTGACACTCATATTCCCGAGAAATACTACGTTGTGAATTAAACGGACAATTATTTTTTTTTTTAATATAGTTTATAATACCAATGTTTTCAACAATTCCACAAGGGAATTCATGAATATGGATATCAACGCATGACACTTTCGAAATAGATTTCTTACCCATTTCGCTTGACAATAGAATCAGTCGGGCATGTCTACCCATTTCTCTCAACCAAAGAACCAGTTCAGAATATAAAAAAACGAATTACAGATCTCAGATATTCGAAATGGGTTTTTCTCAGTTTTAACCTGTTTTTCCCTGTTGTTATAGTAAATTCGTTCTTTAAATTTAACTATTATACGTCTATAATTTAATTCGAAAGCTTTAAATTATTTAAAGTCTTGATGGTTGGATTTTAAACATAAAATCTAAACTGTAAACTGTAAATGTATTAGTTATGTTTTCTTTGGCAGCCTATGGAGTTGGATAACTATTTCAAAAGGAAATTGGCAGCTGCGATACTATAAACTAAACGGAGCAAGTCAAAACTCGAGGGTGCGATAGAAACAGAGAGGGTGTCGCGCCGGATACTGTTATCGCTCACATTGTCCATTTAATACTAAATACTCATATAACCACTGCATTTCAAACATTCAATTAGATTAAAAATACAAATCTCTCACAGAAAATATTGTTCTAAATTGTTGGTAACAATTTTTACTACATATTGAATTTATATTAGGAAATATATCACCAAGAAAAAAATTATTTGGAAAGGTGTTTCTAACATTAAACCATAATTTCAAACTTTTAAATCCCTAAATCAGGAGACGACAGCGAAACCAAATATATGGAAACAACCCCTACTCATTCACGTGGAAATACGTGACGTATGAGCATTTTAACTCATACATATGTATTTTTCAGTTTTGTTCATGCCTATAATACTGCTAACTCAGTGGTCAGTTGAAATATCCAGTTTAGCAGGGTGAAGACACAGAACATAACTCTTATTTCGAGATTGCGAGGGACGCAAAAGGACTCATTTCTACGCGTTTACTCTCAGCACTCGTTTATTTATGTTTATTACGCCTACAAGCACTCAACAACTTTATTCGTTAATTTCTAGCTCGGGAAATCATCTTAATTAACTGCTAAGATCCCAGAATCTGTCTCGAAAATTTCCTTTTCACATCTTTTATTCTTCGATAAATTTAGCAATTCTACATTTTATTTATAACTGCAAATCCTTCTAAAGTTAATCATTTCAAAGTTCCTGCATTCAAATCTGAAGAATTTTTCAATCCTAATCACGAAATTGACCCAGAATTTAAAAGTATTATGGCAATTAATAAAAAATAAGGACAATTTTTTGGCAGGGAGCACCAATTTTTTGCAGCAGGCGCGTCGGGATCACGTAAATTTACCGAAATTTAAAACTCCCGAAATTGAAAGTTGTCGAAATATTCAATTTCGGGAATATTTACACGGACAAAATAAGATGAAAAGAAATGACTGAATTTACCATTTAAAATCGCTGAGAACACATTTTTCCTGGAATTTAGTAAGTTTTACTATTTCAAAATGTAACTTTTGCAATTTAAATAGCAGGGCTTACAATTTTCTTAGCAAAAATTACTATTTGAAATAGTAAAACTTACTAAATTCCGGGAAAAATCCGTTCAGAGCGCATGTTGACTATTTTAAATAGTAAATTCAGCCAATTTCTTTTCTCCGTGTAACTTCGGAAATTTTTATTTTTCGGGAATTTTAAATTTCGGTAAATTTACGTGATCCAGGCGCGTCATAAGAACCGCAAATTGATTACTTAAATTTCGTCATGGTGAAAAAGTCCCTTTCTGCTTTTTGCCTCCCGAACCTGCAATGAAACGGGATGCAGAATTTATCCCCTCATATAGCTTCGATCGCTGATAAGGGGAGGAGCTTGTTATTATGCTCCAAGCTCTCACAGTCACAAAACCCGCCAAAAAAAAACGTGTTTTCCGAAGCACATTTCGCAGATAAAATGTTCAAACAATATTGTCGTTGAATTTAAAAAAGCATTCAAAATCCAGTAATTTGAAATTACAATTGTAGCTACAAAGTTTCAAAATGAACTATTTATAATTTCACACGGAGAAAATGTGTTCGGTAGCCGTTACAGTAAGTGTGGTAAAAGTTGGATATAGTGGCTTTTCAGCGACCTGT
>JAUESH010000008.1:8996439-9012174 GCA_032275165.1 Synergus magnus | reverse complement strand
ATCGGTCGTATAAATAGCCTCGGACAATTGTCCGCCTGCACCGGTCGGGCAGGCAGAGGTATAAATGCACCATAATTCAATATAGAAGCCAAGGGCTGCATTCTTACTCGAAACTTTGAACAGACGTTGAGCACAGCCCCAACAATGCCGCTGTTCCCTAGTCTAGGTTTAGTTCAGCGTCACACAAAGTCGCCTGACGAGTATTAGGTGGTGCCATGGGGCCCCGAGAGTGAAGAGTGAATGGCCTCCATCGATTTATCTGTTCACGGATCGGGCTTTATGCGTGACAAAAAATCAACAGCTCGTCTGCTGACGCAGGATCAGAAACACTTATTTTATCCAGTATTACACTCAAACAATACTATCGTGTAGTTTCGCCTAAGCTTGTACACTTGTGATTTATATGCAACCACCTCCTCACGTATTTCTACACCGACAAACCTCACGGCAAGTCTTCCTTCTCCACGAAAGGCGGGACGAATCTTGAATTCATGTCGAAAGATCCTAACCTCGACCTATAGCTCTAGCTCTTACTCGAAATACCACCTTCATCTAAATACAATTTATTCCAATCGACAATTCAGAACCTTATATCTGATTTCAAAAAATTCAATGGTCTAAATTGTGCCTCAGACGACTTAAAAACATCAATCTATAAATGTTACATATAAGAATTTTTCGATGAGAGGAAGCACCTGTCATATATCTAAGGGGTTACATGGGTTTTGAAATTTTTAAAAATCCATTTATTTATTTTTTTTTATCTAATAGTACATATCAAGAATATTTTCCCAAAGTTTTAAGTCAATCGGAATAAAACTCTAGGAGATAGAGCCTTTGGAAATTCCTGTCATTAGGTTGGCAATTTTGTGCAAATGTTGCTTTTTAATATGCCAAAAGTTAGAATGAAATAAGTCATTTAGTTTAGTATGTCCAAAAAAAATTCGAGAAAAGATGCCCTTTTTTGCGCTTTACAAACCATGTAAACCCCTTAAAGGACGCAAGTGCTTAGTCCCCTATCACTTCTGCGAAACAAGATAGGAATATTCGAAACGTTTGAAACTTACCAGACAACTCCGAAGGCCCCATAACCGATGGGTCGATCAGGCTGGACGGGATCCTGAGTCGGTGGTGGGGGTGGGGGCGCGGGGGCTGCTGGGTGATAGTAGTTGGGGGGCGCCTGAGCTGCGGCGGCGGCTGCAGCTGCGGCCAGGACCGCCTGGGCCTGACCTGGGTGGGCCGCCGCTGCCCCACCACCCGTCGCCCCCCCACCCTGCATCAGCGACATAGACACACTCATGGACACTCGCGAGTGCCGGCTTGGGCCCACTACTGCCATCAAATCCTCCCTAAGGTCCCCAAAACACTCCTAGCCACTCTCCACTTCTTCCTTCTTTCTTACACCAAAGCTATTTTATTTAGCTTTCCCGCAATCCTCGATTCCTTTATGCGCCGAGCCGTTTTCTCTTACTTTTCCTCTGCTCCGATCAATCCACTCCGAAGCTCTCACCACGGCAAGTTACAATTTCGGTCAGGAATTAAATCTCATTAAATCAGGCCCCAAATCCTTCAAATGATAAAAAAATTCTTCTGAAATAAGGTCGAAAAGCTTTGTGTAAGCAATTTGTCTGATTTGTAATCCAACGAGTTTGAGTATATAAGGCCCAAAAATTGATTGGAGGGTTTAAGGCCCAAATTCGTTAACATGGGGCCACGTGAACTTGATCTCTGAGAGCTTGAGACACCCTTTTCTTCACTCTTGACTCATTTCCTTTCCTTCTTTTCGGCCTCCTTCCCTCTCCAGCATCGCGTGCCGCCAGGCTCAAGAAACTCGTTTACCCCGGTGTCGTCTGCTCCACTCGCTTACCATCACCGAAAGGAGCAGTGTCCTCGTTTCCCACTGATGCTGTCTAGCATTATTCGAGACTTATCCTCTCGATAGATTTCGAACGAGTTCAAATCTCAATTTGCTCTTCCTCTGCCTCTCCTAGGACGCATGCACTGAAATTCTTTACCCGAATATGTAAAACTTCGGGAGAAAGCGAGGAACGAAAACTATATTCGTTCAAAATTCAAGTCTCGAGATAAGAAGTTTGGCAGCGGAGCAAAGCTTTCTCGTTTCACGGAATTATTGAAAGCGAAACACTATATACAGAATTAGAGAATACACTTGGGGAACATAGTCCACCTATTCACGATAACGTCACTTAGCACACACTTTCTTCTTCTATTCAAATCTCGAAATTCGAAACACTGGCATGAATAGGTTATGTTCGACGCACACACTGCACATTTCTCTCTCTCTCTTTCTAATTTTCTATCTCCTTCGAGCTCAGCTGTGCTAGAACACCGACAGAAAACTAGCTTAGATTGGAAGGTAAATTGAGAAAAGATAGAATTATGACGTGTTGGGGAATTATTATCGGTCCTATCGAAGTTCAAGTTCGATTTTGTGATTTCCGAGGCAAGAAACACGCAAAGGGAGAAGAAAAGGAGGGAGTTTGCTGACTGGCGTACGCGGGTGGAGATCTTCACTCGCGAGAACCGCGAAAAACAGCACGTCACACTCACGCAGCGAAGGCTTGCTGGCCACTGACTGAATGTGTCTGAAAGAAGAGACACCGGCAGCGCCAACTGCACAAAGAGGGTCACGTGACCTGCGCAGTAGACGAAACGCGCCAGACGACGCAAGAATCTCAATGCGCATGCGTGGCGTCAAGCGCGCGCTTTTTGAATGCTATTAGCATCAATAAAATGTTCTCTTAATTTTTTCCTTTGTCTTATGCGTTTACTAGAATCAAAGCCACCCTTTTTAAAATAAAATTAGTCAATGGGGTGGTCGAGCGGTATGGTGGCGCCACGGGTACTTTGGTGACGATTCGCGGTAGATTTAAAGATATATTTTTGTTTTCTTTGGGTTACTTAAAAAATTATTGTAAAATTATGAAAAGAATGGATGAAAATAATAATTATAATGGTTGGACAGTGGCTATGTGACGCCATCTACAATAGTTTTACTATATATTAGTCGACCACCCCATTGCTATTAACCAGGTAGCACTTTCCACAAATCATTTTTTTCCCGCTCTTTTTCAAATGTTTAAATTCCATTTTTCGGAGCTAGAGAATTTTTAATTTTGAAGGTATCCAAAACTACAAATTCTTTTATTCCAAATTGAAAGCATTCAATATTAAATAGTTAGATATTTTATAATTTGAAATAAAAAACTTATTAATAATTTTATTATTGTAAGATTGATTTCACTTTCAAAATGTTTGAAATTTGTCGATATTCTGAAACTTTCAGTAGTAATAGTCGGCTTAAGGGCATGTGATACTTTACCATAAGAGCAATTTATTTTCCGCAACTTTACTCTTGCAATAATAAATATTTTTTGCTAAAACTAGGCCATTTACCTTCGTCTGAGCGAAACGGAGGTAAATGGCCTAGTTTTAGCAAAAAATGTTTATTATTGTGAACGTGAAGTTGCGGAAAATAAATTTGCTCTTATGGTAATTACCACATGCCCTTAAGTCAGGCCACTAAATATAGACACAACAGGTCGGTCATCTTCACGTTATATAGCTAGAGAACTAAAAAAAAGTGGTTAAAATCTAAAAACAATATCTATTTATACATTTTTAAAATATTTCAAATTATTTATACAAGGTACAAATGAAATCTTCAAATATTTTGTTTGCATATTTACATAATTATTAAGAATTATTACATAAACATATTAAATCATCATCTTCGTAATTTGCTTAATATATCAATAATATACATGTACGCTTATAAAATATTGCTTTTCTATGATTCACGATAAGCGAGTTTTTCTAAAATCGTGGTCCACATTTTCACAGGTTTGCACGAATTTTTTTCAACAGTTTTTATTAAGCTTCTGTATATAGACATTTTAATTTTCATCATTTTCTTAAAGTCCAATAGAAAATTTAAATAATCACAAATGTTCTCTAAAACAAAGATCACAAATATTTTAAGTGAAGCAAAAATCACTTATTTTTTTTTTTAACATAAGAAGCGTCAAAAGAATTATAAATCCGTCGTATATTTAAAAAGCCTCAAAAGCGAAGTTCAAAAGAAGAATTACTCTTTGTACTAACTTTTCAAGCTATTGCTTATCTAACAGTATTATTGTTAATTAATTTCTAATACTACACAACTGAAAAAATAATAAAAATACAGTCTGTACACATGATTGTGCGTTGAAATTATCAGTAATCGTTATCCCCTTGTCGTTGAGAGTATAAAGCATGTTGTGTAAAACAGAAATCTGTTTCGGTTATCTATTACTTCTACCTTCAATTCCTCTTTTAGAATTAGATATCATTCCAAAATATATTAGTCTACTCGTTATCACTGCACTTATTTATTGTAAGTAATTTATAAACAAAGCTGAAGTTACACTCCAAGAAAAATATGCTCTTGCAAATTTTACTTACAGTGCATAATCTGAACTGCGGTTTCCTAATTTGCAAGACATTCTGTAATTTTTGGTTTTCACAGCTGTAGGATTTAACATTTTCACGGAAATTTACGAAAGTTCGAATCCTGTATTACTCGTAACAGCATATCGAAGTTTTTCTCGTAAAGTACTCTTTTTTTGATAATTAGGCAGCTTTAGAAGATTAAAACAAGTTGAAGAAGTAGGCAATCTGTTTTGTGGATCCTTTTTTCGTATCGTGAAAAATGCCCTAATTATACTGCCTAGTAGAGAAGAACGATACCAAATTATTTTTTAATGAGTTTAAATAGAAGATTCTAGTTTAATTTTGATATGCTTACCTATTGTATCACCAGTATCTTCGTCAGCACCAACTTCTACGCACCTTATCGAAAAAGGAGGTTCCAAGTGAGCGAAACCTAATAACGGAGACTTGGAACAGCTAGTCACAAACTGCAATGCAATTTAGTTGATTAGAAACATAATTTATGAAGATTCTTCATTTCCTTAGAAAAAGAAAAGAAACATGAGTAACAATACCTTAAGGAATAAACCTCTTTCTTCTTCAGAAAAATCTTTCTCTAAAATATCCCACAGCCAACAAACAACTCTGTGGCTATCGTGGAATCCACCATAATATTGAGTGTGTCGTCTTAAATCCCGCAAATCTATCGGAACGTTGTCACCTGAGATCAACCTTTGCAACTGTAAATTCGACATAAAAAAAGTAGATTAAAATTCGAGACATTCAGTGCAGATTATATATGACAAAAATTACTCTGAGCCTTACTTCAGGTGTCGAGAAAAGAGACAACCACTCCGGATTGATGATTGAACGAAATCCTTTGATGAAAGCCGCAGTCTGATCTTTAATTTGCGAAACCATTCTAAACCTCGCCATCATGTGAATATAATTAATCTTGTTCTGGTTAGTAACCGGTTCGGCTCTTCCGCCAGGAACCAACTCGTGCGTAACCAATTTGCCCATGACATCTTCGTCCAGCGAAAAAGTCAATTCTAACTGTTGCACGTCTCCCTTATAATGTTTAACAAGAGTCAAACTTCGATACAAATCTCGATCGAGCGAAGCCAATTCGTCGAGGGAACTGTAAAGTGCACCACCAGTTTGCCCAGAGAACTGGGAAACGAAGAATGATGCGAAAGGTACGTCAACGACTATCCCCTGCAAAATTAAATAAAATCGAATATAATTATCTAATCATACTAATTGCAAGTAGCTACGGCATAAATATCATATTCTTATCTACCTCGTAAACAGCCTTTCCCAGCATTCGACCAACGAATTCAAACAGCAGAAGATGGTTTTCTTGTATCGAGGATGTGGGTGAAGGATAAAGTCTATTTTCACTCGTAGCCTTGAACAAATTCAAAGAAGGATCGAAAACTCTCTTGATTGTCTCCTCTAAGAATTCTTTAAAAACTCCGTCCTGATCGATTCCAGCTTCATCTAGGCCTTGTTCGTTCACAAAACGAACTCTTATCACACCTTTCAAAGCCTGAGAGGGAAGCATCGCCAATTGTCGATAACCGTCTTCCACTATTCGAGACCTAAAATATTATTTGATTCGAAAGTTAGTATTATTTAATTTAAGGTCTCGTTTAAGATGAAAATATTAACATTTTAGGATTAATATTATCCTGTTTTAAAAACAATTTACCTATGAACTGAAATCAGAGTCGATGGAGGACTGTTACAGGCACTTTCGGTCAAACCTAGTACTGCTTTCTCATCTGCTATGTGCTTTCGAAATAAGACAATCCTCTCTGAATGAGGTATCACGTGAGGCATTTTGGAAAGAAGTAGTGCTGCTCCTCGTCTTCCTTTTTCAAGGTCAGCAAGGAATCCAGAAACTCGAACCTCCTATTTACAGAATTTAAATAAATAAACAACCGCAGAATTGTTTATGAAAAATACTATACTTAATAAAAATATTAATTAATAGAAAATACTTAACTTGGCTAACCAATGACCCTCTGGACAAAAAGTTCTTCTACAGTCGCGACGATATATTGTCATCAATAATGTATGAAGCGATGTGAATAGAGGATTATTAGACACGGATTTTACATCTGTAACATCTAAAACTTTAGTACATAGTAGGTTTCTTGATACACATTTATGGTGAATATAAATAAATTAATAGAAAAGGTAAAAATTGAGAAAAGAGAAGAATTAACACGTACCAAATAAGTTAATTAGAACTGCCTTGTAAAGAAACTGGTTCAGGAAATAAGACATCGTGATAAAATCCGAGAGTTTGAATGGTTCCTGTTTCTCGTACATTTCCATGTCATCCAATATTCTAAAAAAATATAATCTCTAACTTCTCAATTTAAGTTTTCTTTAGACACATATCTATTTCTTAAACTGGGAAATACATACGTAACATAATGTGTCATACAGTCGCAAAATAATATCAACATATGGAATTCAGGAGCGGTGCATTTCGTATTAGCTGCCAGTAGGTCAAGAAAGGCTTTTAAACCGCAATGAGGACCAAGAGTCCCCAAAAATAGCCACATGTGGTATAAAAGTTTATCATTGCACAAACCTATCGAATTAATAGTATTAATTTATCTTCTTACCATAAGCTTTTTTTCAATTAAATTAAATTAATAATGATCTCTACCTATCAAAATATCAAATTTGATCTCTGTTAGAGTGTGAAGAGCAGTCTGATAAAGGGAACAAATTAAAGCTATTCTTGTAGTTTCAGGGCTTCCTAGTTTGCGATAATTTTTATTGCTATTAGTTCTGTTTGTCCTTGCTTCCAAAAACGCTCGAACAAATATATTAGTACCGACCGAGGTACTTTGCTGTTCTAATTGTGGAGGCGATTCATTCTCAACAAGTTCCGCAAGTGGTTGACCTTTTTGGAAAAAACAGATTAGGATTCATGGAAATAGAAAATAAAACGAAAAATATAATTTAAAAAAAAAAACACAGAAGAAATGAAAAAATTTACCAATCAATTGGGTAACGATTCTTCCTGTCCAGAGTTCCGACAACTGTAATTTAACAAAAGGAATCGCTCCAGGAAGAGAAGGATCGATTTTTTGTGCAAACCATCCAAGAATTGGATGCCAATTTGTTAGGTGACTCTGTTTGGCAACTACATATTGCTGACAAGCCTCTAACATTTTCGTCACCACAAACTAAAAAGATCAATAATTAATTAATATTAGTACATTTAAAAGAAATAAATAGAAATTTCCATAATTGAAAAAGCCTTACCGTAAACGATGGAAAATAAGCGTCTTTTAAAATTTCCTCCCTTTCAATAGTGGCTAATTGGACTAAATTTGCTAGAAGACATAGAGCGTAACTTCCTTCTAGAGCATTGAAAACTATCCTTAAATTTTGTTCTGAATTTAGTAATTCCAAGCTTCTCGAAAAAATATTATGTGTCGTGAATAGGGAAATGCACTGTGAACGAGATAATTAGATTTGTAATGAAAAAACTAAACTTGATTAATTTTTAAGTTTCTGAAAATTACCTTTGGAGAAACTTTGTTTAGGTGATAAACCAAAGATGGTACACTCAGGATGTTTATTAGAAATAAAGATACCAATTTATCAGACATTTGAGATGAAATCAACGGCCTCAAAGTTAATGTGATTACTGCTGATAATTCTACAGGTGTCAATGTGATTGTTTCTCGACCTAGACTTTTTACTAAAAGAGCCTGAAATTGTTTTAACTTAATTAATTACTAATTACATTTTAGATGATTTTCAATATCTATTTCAATCTATAGAAAAAGCAGAAACAATTAACTCATTCCTACGCAAACTATCTCAAAAATAGTAATAGTTTAATACTCTAAAAAATTAGTAAATCAAACCTGCATAATATTATAAAATCCATTGTTGACTAGATGCCCCATTATATTTGCGCAAAGCTGATTCATACCAGCCTTGAGCTTTTCCATGCCGTTCAGATGTTGGATTGCCCATGTTCCCGGTGAAGTAAAGCTTACTAATGTGTGCAATCGTAGGAGAATAGACTTGTGATGCGATACTATTTCTGGTCTTAGATTCTCTAAACCAGTCATACAGTGATGTAGTACCATTTTTAATTGAGATATCCATGATATGTAATGTTCTTTGCTTAATGCAACTCCAACGTAAGACAGTGTTGGAGATTCTGATAGAATTGATTGCACAAGATATCTAAAATATTCATCATGAGAAAAAAAGTTATTAGAAAAGGTGTATTAACTAATCAGTCAAAATAAATAAAAAAGAATTAGCTCAAATGTTACGATTGCAATTACTTTCAGGAAACTTATTCGTAGAAATTATTCCTTTTTCTAAAATTAGATTTATAAAGTATTCATAGATAAATACCTGCATAATTTTTCCACTCTTTCTTGATCTTTGTCAAATTTATACACAATTAAAAACCTAGAGATAACTTTATATACTTGTAAAGCTGGCTTTAGTTCTATAGCTTTACTTGTCTCATTATCACTGGTTTTTTCATCTGGGAAATTTTTATCAAATTGATCCCTGAAATTAATTAAGACTGTTAATTGACTCTTATGACATTTTTACAGTAACTTTTCCATCGCTCTTACAATGTTTAAATATTAATCTTTATCCAAGACTTGATAAAGAAAAAAAAATAAAGAAAATACTGTATACTTCCCCACACAATTCTCAAACTTACTGAACTTTAATTTTTTCGTAAATAGTTATTAAACAAAATTTCCGCAATTGATCTAGTAATATGTAATCAGGTCTTTTTTCAGATTTTAAATCTACTGATAAAACTAACACCAAGAGGAAATTTTATAATTCGCAGGGCGTAAACAGATGCTAAAAATAATCACTTTTTATAGGAAAACAATGTGTAGAAAGTGGTGATTAATATGATGATAACAATATAATATAAACTTACCGAATTTTGTTGGCAAATTTAATTCTTGCTAGCCAGCCTCTGACAAGGGCTTGTATGCAAGTAGCTGCTTCCCTCCTGATTTTTTCATTGGCACGTTCTTCTCTCGCTGCCTTTGTTTGCTGAAGGAAACTACCTTTCGACGATTCTTCAGTTTTGAACATTTTTAATTAAAAAGGCGAACAGGCCCAAGCAAGAGTTAAATGTTAAATCATGCTAATTACTAAACATCGTCAGCTGTTCATTTCTTGCTTTTATTGCGCCTTTCGGCTCGCACTATAATTTCATTTCCGTTGCGTACCTTCACTGTAACTACTCAAAAATAATTAACGTCTCTAATCGAAGACGATCACCACATTCCATGGATATCGGAGCTGTTTACTCCAAATTGTAGACAAAATCCTAGACGTCTCTTTTTTGACAGCCAAGTGCAACAACCATTGTTATTGTGGTCAGAGTTCGAAAATTCTCCGTCATTTAAAATGCTGTAAAAGGAATATTTCCGTGGAACAATGTAACTAGTGGTAATTTTCGAGTAAAGTATCAATTTTCCCGGTAAATTATCAGAATAGTCCAAGTTTTTGTTTTGTTTAAATTTACATAATTTGGTGGTGTTTAGTGACAAACCCAGAACGTAATGTTAATTAATTAAAGATTACAAAATTAGTAATGTTAAAACAGTAAATGTTGGCTTCCTACCGGAGAAATGCTACCATTGGTCAAACTTTGGCGCGGGATTTAAAATCGAATTAATTTAATTCAATTTTGAATTGCGCGCCAGATTACAGCCAATGGCAGATTTTCTCCAGCAGGAAGCCAACAGCACTGCCAAATTAGAAATAAATATACTTAATTATTTATATACATGTGTATGGGTTGTTATTTATTTGTAAAAACACTATAAAATTTCGTTTAATTGTTAGTGAATAAAGGAAACTATCTAAGAACTTTTACCAGTTTTACATATATTGAAATTTACCGCCACTTCCGGTCGAATCGTTTTTATCGAAGAATCGATCGATGTCATATGTTTCTTCTTTTCTCTGGCCTTTTCCGCTGTGACGCTAGCACATCAAGATGGGTATGTGTCATTTATTGGTTTATTTTACAATATTTAGTGGAATTTATGAAAAATGCGATGCCTTTTGTGAAAAAAATGTCAATTAATACTTAAACTGAAGTTTATGTGATGATTCTGAGCCTTAATTTTTCAATTTTGCAAGAAACATTGACTAAAAAAAATATGTTCTCGCCTCGTGCACATCTTAATAAATGTTTGGAAATATCGAAAAATATTCTTTTTTACTATGTTTTTTTAATACGCAGGTTATAAGCTCTTCTAATTTGTTAAAGTGTGTATTGAAAGATTATATATTGTTATTTTGGTACAGGTGTTTTCCACTTTTCAATGTAAGTAGAAAGAGAGGTTATGTTGCTACCACCTCCATTTCGCCGCATTGTTAATAATCTGTTGCTTTTTGGTGATTAAAAAAAATTATAATCCACAGAAACACTTTTCCAATGGTTTGTCATTCGCATTATGTTAAATATTTGCACACCTACAAGATAAAGGGTATTGTCAACTGATTTTATCACAATATAATTAAACAAACAACTTTTTTTTAGGTAAGCCTCGCGGTCTTCGCACAGCTCGTAAGCACGTAAATCATAGACGTGACCAACGATGGTGCGACAAGGACTACAAAAAGGCCCATCTTGGAACTAGATGGAAGGCTAATCCTTTCGGAGGTGCTTCCCATGCAAAGGGAATAGTTCTCGAAAAAGTGTAAGTCGCCATACATCCAATATCTTATAAAATACTTCGAATTCTATGCTCAACCAAGATGCTGGATTTTAAAATTTTAATTTAATTTACAGTGGTGTTGAAGCCAAGCAGCCTAACTCCGCTATCCGTAAGTGCGTGAGGGTACAGCTTATCAAAAATGGAAAAAAGATCACGGCGTTCGTACCTCGGGACGGTTGTCTCAACAATATCGAGGAGAACGACGAAGTTTTGGTCGCCGGATTCGGTAGGAAAGGTCACGCCGTAGGAGATATTCCTGGGGTCCGTTTCAAGGTTGTAAAGGTCGCTAACGTCTCCTTGTTGGCTCTCTACAAGGAGAAAAAGGAGCGTCCGCGGTCGTAAATTACTCTTACGAAAATGTATTTTTATTTGCTACAGTAATAAATCATCAAGAAAGGGAAATTCTGTTATTTATTTTTTAAGTAGAATAATCTTTCCTTTGATCATATCTTTACTTCTCTTTTTGTTTCTTGCATAATTTATAATTACTAGGATTTTGAAGCAATATTCGGCTTATTTATTAAAAGTATAAAACGTTCTACATTTACATTAATGAATAGATTAATAACTTAAGTATTATATTACGTATTATAAGTTTCAAGCCATTTCAAACCTACTTCCGTAGTTTCATAATCGAAAAATCTTGGGGCTAGAATTGATTCAACTTTACATACTCCTCGAGTTGAATCCATTTCCTTTGAAAGACTTATTCTGTGGTTCACTTCTCCAGCAGTTGGTTGTGCGAAGCAATCAGAAACATTTCGGCCTTTAGTTACAAAGTCTGCATGTCTTGTGAAAATAATTTTCACGTTAAATTGAAAGGCAGATTCTTGAATTTGAGTTAGTATATTGGATACATAAGAATTTATAGCTGTCACACCTTTGTCTCCTGTTTCTCTATCTTGCCAATAAAATGCGGACATTCCATCGAGAGCAACAATTCCAATTTTGCTGTTAGAGCTTAGGATATCCGGCAAGGAATACATAGTGCATAGAAATTGACGATTGTCGAAACAGTTCATTATTAAAAGATTTTTCAAAGACTTTTCGATTATCTCTTTGAGTTTGGTCTCTTCCAGGTTTTCCTGATTTGTAAAGGACTTTTTAATGATGTTTCGCATTATTTCTGACAGTTTGGAAACTCGAAAATGGTGATCTGTATTTATGAGAAGGACATGCATATTAAAACCGTTGATTGGGATTTTGTTGTATTCTCTTGGCAAAATACACACTGCTATTAACTGCGTCAGGAGCAAAGTTTTTCCACTTCCAGGATCACCGGATATTTCTACAGTTTGCTTTGCCTGAAGTCCTTCTGGAAAAAGATGATTGTCTAATCCTTCAAGAGGTTTTTCCAAGGTGCCAGTGAGCCTTGCAAGTAACTGCATTCCAGATTCGATCCGAGCAGTCATTTTTACAATCTTCTTATCTTTAAAAGGAGAAAAAATGCAACTTTTAAAAGAAAATAAATCTAAACAAGATTTTCTATTAATTTGTAGTATTTTGAGGTTATGGTATAACTCAAAATTATATTTTTATTTATTTGCGGAAAAAAACTAACATAGATTATTTTTAAAATACATACATGATTTTTCGATGTCTTTTTGGTAGCGAGGTCACACTCAGATAGCAGAGTATACTTCATGTCATTTTGATATAAATAAAATGTTTTCTAAAGTCAAAACACTGTGACTGTCCGAGTAACTGCGCTCTATATAAAAAAGAGTAACTCCTTTTTGTGGGAACTTTAAAAATCATTCATTTCCCGACTTTCCTTTTGAACTTACTCGAAGTGATTGCAAACAGAACAAAATAAATTCAAGTTTTGATAACATATAATCAGGGGCGTAGCGAGCTCTGGAAAATGGCTACCACCTGTGGAAAATGCCAACCACTTCCCAAAAATGCCGACCACTTCCCGAAAATGCCGACTCGGCACGAACATTTGGGGGGGTGTCACACCCCCCCCCCCTCGCTACGCCCCTGCATATAATTATTTATTGATGAAAAAACTTGCACGCCTCATTATTACATACACAGTCAATATTACATACACTCGTCATTATTACTGTCAATCATTACAAAATTCCATAAATTTTAAAAGCTCAGTTCATGCTCGTTGATGCTATTGAAAATTAATTTTCAAAAGCTTTTATTGAAAAGCTGGCTGAAATTTCCATACGTCACTATTACATATAGTTATTGTCAATACAATACTGTCAATTACAATATTCCATAAATCTTAAGAGTTCGGTCCATGCTGGTGGACGCAATATATTGCGCATTTTTTCCAAACCGAACTCCTGTAGCTGTTGCCGTATGTTCGTTGAATACTTTAAGTTCTTGCCATTGCTTACATAAAAATATTCTAACGTCGGTTCCAGCCACTGCAAGATATGTTCCACTCTGGTCGAAACAAATATCTTTAACCTCGTAAGAATCTTCAAGCTGCAAAGTCTTGAAATTCCTTAATTTCCGCAAATCCCAGAGTTTCACACACGAGTCCTCCGCTGCAGTTGCTAAATAGTAACCGTTTTCGGAGAAACTAATAGCAGTGATGGACCCACTGTGACCATCGAAAGTGGCTACGTTGGATTGTTCTTTCAGATCCCAGATTTTGATTGCAGAATCTGCAGTACCCGTTCCGAAGATTAAACCGTCAGGGTGAAACTGAGCAGTGGTTAGAGGTTGTCTTGCTTTACTTATATCAGCTAGACTTATCACCTTTGTCAGTAACCTTCCAGTCCGAATATCTGAAAATCCCCAATGGCAATCTAAGGAGGAACTGAGTAGATAGTCTCCAGTGGGATGTAACGATAAGCCCGTAACTGGAGCATCATGGCAGGTTAATAAAAGACTCATCTGGGCTGTTCCAACGTTCCACACACGAATTGTTGAATCTGGCGAAGCTGTCATCACGACATCCTCTGCAGGATGATAAATTACTCGTGTCACCTGTGAAAGATTAATTAAAATTAATTAATATGAAAAAACTCAGTTGTATTCTGCGATTCAACTGTATTTATAAGTTTATACCTTCTTCGTATGCCCTTTAAGAACAGCTATTATTTGCTCGTTATCTTTGTTAAATACTGTAGCTGTCTTATCAGCCCCACCAGTCAATATTTTTGGCGAATCTCCATTCTGAATGTCTAGAGCCAGAATTCCAGGAATGCTTGCAGAATGGAGGCTCTGAAAAAGTCAATGAAAGCAAACATGGTAGCTTTGGTTAAAACAAAATTTCAAATACCGAAAAAAATAATGAAAATAATCAACGGAACTTACAGGATGATTTGCCAGAATTTGGAACGCGCGAATGTGTTCCGATGTAAGAAGTTCTTCTGGAATAGAACGACCCCGTCTCTTTCGTTCTTGTGTCAGTATTGTAGCCCTCTCTTGAAGTTGAAGAATAACTTCATCCGTAATTCCAGCTTGTTCTGTTGGTTGGGCTGCTGCTCCACCAGCTTCTGCTGCGACAGCCTGAAAGTAATAATAAATTTTTGATCTGGATGTCAAAATTAATTAAATGAAGGAAACAAGACCATAAATTGAAACGTACGGGTTGAGGTATTGCTGCAGGTTGTATGCCAGCTTGTGGTTTAAGTGTAGCTAAGGCTTCTCTAGCAGCAGTGACTTCTTTGGTCAGCCTTGCAATAACTCGACATGCTGCATCGTGCTGATATAAAGCATGTGATAGTTCTTGCCGTGCAGTTTGTAACTGTTGGCGAAGTGTGAACGACTGTAGCATTACAGCGTCCCATTCGTCCTGCAGAATTTTCAATATAGCAGGTATCGATGTGGCACTCGCCGGTTTCGGCCTCACTATCGATGTCGCTGTAATTCACAAGTTATTTATATTAACACTTGATTTCTTCTTTAATAACATTTTTTTAAACACTTCCATAGGACGAAAAACTACAGAAATAAAGTGTAACTTACTTTTGACTTCTATTAATTGGTCAACTGTAATCTCTTTCTGAGAGATTGGATCAACTCCATTCTCTGAAATGTACTTTTCTATCAACCGCTTTTCATAGATTGATCCCGAAACCGGAGATATCACCGGATGCTCCGGCACCTCGTTTGAAACTGAAACAAATAATATACGAAGTAATATAATATACTGCACGAAACGAAGGTAAATGGCCTAGTTTTAGCCATATACCACTAAATATCATGAAAATTATATATGAATAATTCCTTTCAAAAAGCCAACTATTTGACAAATTATATACAGAATATTTTGGGGTTAGATTACATTTGCTGAAGATGCGCAGTTTTTTTAGAGCAAAAAATCAGATTATGAATTTATAATTGAAAATCTTAAATGGTCTGAAGGATTATAATACAATTGAGAAATACTCACGTGCACAAAAAAGTGACATTTTGTATTACGGAATATTTTTTCTGGCCACTCTTCAGGACTTTTGGAGCTACAGAACGTTAATAGAAAAAGGGTACTGACGGAACCTCGTGAAGTTAGCGCACCAACTCTAAAATATCCAAATTTTTTTTAATGGAATCGTTTGGTGGTCGTTTGGTG
>JAUESH010000008.1:8864021-8894849 GCA_032275165.1 Synergus magnus | reverse complement strand
GGAATTCAAAAGATGTTAAGATATTTTAAAGTTCGTTGTCGAATTTAAAGGATTTTAAAAAGCTTGTAAGAATTTTAACAAATTTTGATTTTTTTAAAAGTAATTTTAAGGAATTTTAATATTCCTCATGGAATTTAAAAAAATTTTAAGTTATTTTTGATTTTCAAAAGATTTTGTAAAATTTTTTAGGATTTCATGAAATTTTGAGAAATTTTGAGGGATTTCAAATATTCTAGAGGAATTTTAAGGGCATTTGTTAATTACCATATCATCAAGTGATTTCCAAGAATTTTTTTTTAGAGATTTTTATCCATTTTAGGGAATTTTAAAGATCCTCAAGGAATTTAAAAATATTTCAAACGATTTTGTGGAATTTTGAAAGATCACATGAAATTTTAAGAGATTTTTAGGAATTTAAAAAAATTTTGAAGTTTTCCTGGAATTTAAAGGATTTCAAATGATTTTGAGGAATTTTGGAAGAATTAGTGAAAATTTAAGGTATTTCATGGAATATTAAGAAAGAAGCAATTTCGTGGAATTTTAAGACTTTTCTAGGAATTTCGAGACATTTCTAGGAATTTCAAGAAATTTCAGGGAATTTTAAAAGATTTCCAAGGGTGTCGTAAATTTTAGAGATTTTTACAGCTACCCCAAACTGATCCTAAGTTCATTCCACCTGTGCCACTTGGTCTGCTAACTATTCTCTATAAATTTCCTCTCATCCAAGGGAGCAGATCCTGAAATGAACTTTCATTTTTAACTGAGGTCAGTTACGGCGATAAAAGTCTAATCGCGAGGTCTGGCAAGCCATGTGTTTTCAGATTGTGTGAAAATTGAATAAGAGAGTTTGCAAGAAGGGTGATTAGGGGAATCGTACGGAGGCAGGAGAGGGTTTCGCTGTATTCAAGTTTGACACAGTGAGACATGGCGTTGCCTGGCAACCTCTGGGGTAGAAGTCTCCAATGGCGTAGATATTTTCACTGAATTCAAAACCCACCCCATGTGTTGCTTTCACCCCCGAAAAGTCAACGACCCCAAAGAATTAGCCTAATTAGCTTGCTCTTCACCACTACTCCATCCAAGACTGCACCACAGACCAATCACGAACGTATAATTTTATCCCCCTATCATGAGACTTTCATTAAGTTCTTTAATAAAAATTTATACACAATTTGAATTTAAATTTCGTACCATATTTGCTTTGAAATTAGAAGTTATCTTTAAGTGTGGCCTAAGTGATTTTGGCGCGAAATTTAAAAAGTAAACTTTAAAACTTTATAAAAGAAAAAAAAAAAAAACAGTGAAAATACTATTTACTATTTTGAATGGCTATTCAATTTCTATGAAATAATTTTTATTAGAACAAAGAAGCAGTTGCGATAATTTATTATTCGAGGGATATTGATTAGCCAGGATGATTTCCGGGAGAAAAGAAAGATATTCTATAATGTTCCCGTGGTCAATTAAATTAATACAAAATGATCTAGGAAACGAGTAAACTCTCAGGAGATGGTTTGTTTTATGTGCTTTCGAATCGTCTCCCCAGGGATGCTCTGATAAAGTCAATTGGGCGTGAAAGAGACGATTTATTTTTATTAAGACCTATAACTGAGTTGCGATGGTTTCTACGCCTGTGGATCTTAAGGGCACCCCATGGTAAATTCTATGGCAAATGTACCACACCTTCAAAGATCAATATACATATAGACAGTATGTCACGTCGTCATGGAGCTTCTTTTCGTCACGTTAGCACGTGGGAAATTCTTAATCTCACATTTCTGTTCTGTCTTTTCTAGGGATTTCAAATTATTTACTGTATTATCTCTATAAAGCGATTTAGATTCAAGGTTTTTAATTATAATTTGCGTTTTTTTGTTTTAGTCGAGTGAAGGAGGGTTCCTTGCACGAAGGAGATCACCATTGGCCGTCAGAATGGCCACTTTATCCTTGCGAATCTCCATTGTGGAGAAGAATTTGACAAAGATGATGCAATTTGACCCGAGCACATCAATCTACGATGCTTGCAGAATTATCAGAGAAAAACTGGTCGAGGCCAGCAATATGGGAGAACGTTAGTAAATTAATTTGAAAATTTATCCTTGGAACCTTTTTAAAATTAATTCAGAAACCCTATTAGTAAATTCTTTATTTTATAATATAAAATAAGTTTATGTCATTCAATAAATGGATTTATTTTTTTTTTTTTTCAGCAAAAGAATATGGACTGTTTCTCGGGGATGACGATGCAAAAAAAGGAGTTTGGCTTGAGCCAGGCCGAAGTCTGGAATATTACCTCCTGAGAAACGGCGATCTGCTTGAGTATCGTCGAAAAATGAGGATTCTCCGTGTAAGAATGCAGGATGGAATTCTGAAAACCATGATGGTGGATGACAGTCAACCAGTGGCGAATCTGATGGTTGTCATTTGCACAAGGATTGGCATTACGAATCATGATGAATATTCCTTGGTGCGCGAACTCCCCGACGAGGAGACGGAAAATCAGAAACCCAGCAACTTCGGTACTCTCACTCTAAAAAGGAAAAAGGAAGACAAGGGAGAAAGGGACGCCAAGATGGATCAGTTGAGAAAGAAACTGAAGACGGACGATGAAGGTAATTTGATACTCATTCACAATTTTCCTAAAACAGTTCAAGTTAAGAATGATTGTCTGCCTTCTGAAATTAAAGTTAAAACAAATTATTTTGAAAAAAAAAATTGTATTGAAATTTTTTTTCTTTTTCTTATTCTCTTTCAGTGAACTGGATTGACCCAGGCAAAACTTTGAGAGAACAGGGTGTAGATGAGTCGGAGACGGTTTTCTTGAGAAGGAAGTTTTTCTTCTCTGATCAGAATATCGATAGTCGAGATCCTGTGCAGCTCTCGCTTCTTTATGTGCAAGCCCGAGATGCTATTCTTGATGGAACGCACCCCATCACTCAGGAACAAGCTTGTGCTTTTGCTGGCATTCAGTGTCAGGTTCAGTTCGGGGATTACAGGCCCGAAAAACACAAGCCTGGCTTTTTAGAGTGAGTGTCACAATTTTTTCTAACACCTAATTCAAACTTAATGAATCAGATTCCTTTAAGTGAATATTATTTTAATTGCTGAAAGTTGATTATGATACTAATAATTTTGATCTTATTTTTGTATTTTCAGTTTGAAGGAAGTACTGCCACAATCCTATATAAAAGATAAAATTGAGAAAAAAATCTATGCCGAGCATAAGAAGCACGTTGGCCTCTCAGAATTGGATGCAAAGGTCTTGTACACAAAAACGGCACGATCCCTAAGCACATACGGCGTAACTTTCTTCCTTGTAAAGGAAAAAATGAAGGGTAAAAACAAACTGGCACCTCGACTTCTTGGTGTGACCAAGGATTCCGTCCTACGACTCGATGAGAAAACGAAAGAAATTCTTAAAACCTGGCCTTTGACAACTGTCCGACGGTGGGGAGCTTCACCGAATACATTCACTCTTGATTTTGGAGATTACTCGGATCAGTATTACAGCGTTCAAACAACAGAAGCTGAGCAGATCCAACAACTCATTGCAGGATATATCGACATTATTTTGAAAAAACAACAGAATAAGGATCATTTGGGAATTGAAGGTGATGAGGGCTCGACGATGGTGGAAGATAGCGTCTCTCCTTTAAGGTAAGACTTGATATTTATAATTTTTTGTCAATTAATTACCGGGATAAATTTTATGAACGTTATGAAAAAGAAATAGTTTTAAATTTTATCTCTTTGACTATATTAAAAGCACTCTGATACAGCCGCATTTTTTATCGATTGAGTAGCGCCACTTCCGCTATTTTCGAAGTCTATTTTCAGATCGTTCGGTCCCTCAAAGAATTAATAATTCTAATTAAGAAGTCGTTATCACAGTTATTGTCGTGCTCTCGCGATCACTTGTGTTGTGACAGAAGCCGAGATTTTTATTTCTGGTCAATCTCATGGAGAAATTTCTCAGGGAGCAGGATCGGAAATATTTTTTAGCAATTTCGGGATCGAAGCAGAATGAACATAAGTAGTAATTTTTCGGAAATAGATTGAGAATTCTAAAAAACTGTATTTCATTGTTTCATTTTATTCCCGGAATATCTTCGGAATAAGTTTGTTTCAAGTTCTATTTCCTGTGATATAGTTAAAATAAAATTTTTCTATTTTGCAGAGCAACGATCCTTCAACATGAAACAAACAACACAGGAAGAGGAAGCGTCGAAGCCGTATCCGTGGCGATCCCCGCTGTGATGAGAGCAGGAGGAGATGGTAAGATGCCTTTCAATTATTTGATTCTCTCATTAGAAAAGCGAGATTGGAAGTCGATCTTTCACAATAAACACACTTTTTTAAATTAAGAGCAAGACCTTTCAAAGCAGGGTTAAAGTTCTTTTTTTATTATTACTTTTTCTTAAAACGATAAAAAGCTCTAATTTTTGTTATAAAAGCGATTTTTTCCCGGAAAAGTGTTAAAATTTATTCAATTTAGAAATTAATGTTATAATATCTTTCTTTTTAGGAGAAAGCTTTTATGAGATATTCAGGGTGTCTAGCATCCTGGAAATCCTGGAAATGATCGAAATCCTGGAATAGTCCTGGAAGTTTGGTTCTTTTCTTTCTTTTCTTAATCATAAAACACTAAAAATTCACAAAGACATTGAAGCACTTAATAATAAATTAGTAAAACTAAATTATACAACTAAAAATCGTTAATTTTTAATACTCGTATAAATCATAAAATTAATTATTTAAATATTAATTAAACATTAAATTAATGAAGCAATTTATTAATCCCAGTTGTCTTAATTTATTAAATAATTTTTAATAATAAAGCATTTATTTGTTATTAATTAATAATCGAATAATATTTTCCATATCATTTAATTTAAAATAGTTTAATAAATTAGATGAATTAACTTCTAATAATACAGGTATTTGGACAACACTTTTAATTATTATTATTCAAGTTTTTAAATTGAATAACTAAATTAATAAATATTTCGAAACAAAATCTAATTTAAGCCAATCCAAATAATTACTAATAAAAAAATTATTATTAGAATATTTAAAATAACGATTATTAAAATGAAAAATTATGTATGAATATATTTTATACTACATACTTTTTTATGTTCTTATCTATAACTAATATTCTTATTCAAAATATTTGTAAAAAACTATACTAGTTGTAGAGTATTCTGTGAATTTCCTTCTTATTTAAGTATAAAGTAATAAATACTCAATAGCTGCAAAAAATACTTGTATTAATATTTGCACAAATATGTAATAAAAAAAAGAGTCGAAAAAATTGCCGCGGAATTTTGTTTTTCACAGAGACGCTAGACATCCAAAATTGCAGCCTTTTTTGGCGTATTCTCAAGATTTGAAAATGAATCGACTTTCAATTTCGGAAATATTTTTCACCAAATGTGATATCAATTAAGATTAAGCAGATCCATGCACGATTGAATCCTCGTTGTCTTTGTGTGGTATTATTTTGTACATATAAATATAAATGTTCCTTTTATTTATTTTGTACATACACGTTACTCTAGTGTAAAATGAAAAGAGCTGAGCAAACGCTCTCTAGTGTAAAAGGACGTTCTATCGCTTCTATCTACTAAAAGTAGGTCTCATTTGGTTCCGGATTGAGGGTTTGTAAAATTGTAAAAGTAAGATATAAGATACAAGATGTAAAACGTAAGTACAAGTTCGACGAGGAATCGAACGCGATGATCTACTCATGTAAATATCGGAAATCGATAGGATAGACTGCATGATCCGTTTTTAGGGGCTCGACCTTATGGAACTGGACATATGGGTGGTGCACAATACACAACTATCAGTGGACAAGTGAACGTCGCTCATGCTCCTCCAACGGTAAGAAAATTAAAAACCAAAAGCAGGTCTCGTGCTCACGACGAATTTTCCTTAACCTTTTCATTATTCTTTAACAATTCATTAATTAAAGTTTGACACCTTCCTTTATTTTCTGAACTAGTGATAAACTAGATAAACAACTTTCTCTGATATTCGACTTTAAAAAATCGAAACAGAAAATTAGGTACTTTAGCAAAGAATGTTTAAAATGTACAAAAATGATTGACAATTTATTTTAATATTAATTCAAATAAAATTTTAACATTAAATGATTTCGGATTTTAAGAGGAATTCATCGTTGGCACGAGCCACTATTGCAAGTAGCTTATAATTAGAAAAAAGCATCTCTCGTATCGCAGCATTTAAAAGCGATATAATTTTCGAAAATAGACTAACGTGTCAGCAGACTAACAAAAAAATTGCTATTTATTTTCATGCTAGGCGCCTTCTACTGCGGACACAGAGTAGGTACACAATATCGAAAATATCTTCGTTCATATTCATCATTTTTTTAAAATCCATAAATGATTTAGTAAGAAAACTACTCTGAAAATATTCCAAATTAATTAATTGTATGTAAAACTTGAGCATTTAAAAATAATCCATTATAGAATGCATTCGAAAATATCATATAATTTTGTTTTTAATATTATTTTTTTTGTGATTTTAAATATATTTTATATATATTTTAAATACTTTATTTATTGAATAATATAGTTTGGGTCTAGTAATATTAAATTGACTAAATATAAGAATGTAAAGTCTTATTACCAGATGTGAAAAATTAAAAATTATTTCTGAGGAAGTCGAATATCAAAGAAAATCTCGATTTTTTTTAAACCGTATAAGAATTTGAAATTTAAAGACAAGCTTTTTTTTTAAATAACGTCCACTTTTGGAATACTTTCAGAGAGTTATCATTTCACCTTTCGATTTATTTCTGTTGTGTACCCAGCACCAATTTTTACCGTATATTCATATTTATTATTTTCATCAAAAAACTATTTTTTGTAAAATCTCTTTAGCAGATTTGCGATATCTTTAGTGCACGGCTTTGTTCTGATATTGTATTTTTATTCTTTGCAAGATGGTCGTAGATCAATAATTATAAGCATATTTTAAAGCATTGGATTACATTTATTGTTCAAACGATGAAAGCTTTCTATTAATGTAAAGTTAATCATTTGAATTTAATTGAAGTTTGAAAAATTGAATTCTACGACCATATTTCAAATTAATTTGTTGAAAAAAATCACTAATCAATTTTCCAATGTAACAGATGCAACAGACCAAGGTGACATCCGTCCTTTCGGAACCGCAACGTGCCTTACTAACGACTATAACCGCTGGTCATGAGATAATCGAAATTGCGGAAACAGAATTAATTACAAGGGCAGAGCTTCCAGAGTTGGGAACCGATGTAGCATCCTTGAAGTGGATCGAAAGAACGATCGACACTCACAAACAAAATGTGGGATCACAAATTGCAGCAATGAACGCTGCAACTGCACAAGTTGTCACCTTGACTTCCGGCCCCGCTGATCATGTAGATCACACGGCGGTAGGTGCTGCAATCACTACAATTACAACAAATTTGCCAGAAATGACCAAAGGTGTGAGAATGATCGCAGCTTTGATGGAAGATGAGCCTTCCGGTGATCGGCTTTTGGATGCTGCTAGAAAACTCTGCTCCGCCTTTTCTGACCTTCTTAAAGCTACGGAACCAGAAACTAAGGAGGTGAGTTGAATCTTATTGCAGATTTCTAGAGTGAAAGTAATTTATCGTAAATTCTCTTTCCTGCAGCCCTTCTATGTAACTTCTACTCTTTATGGACAATACGTAAGCAAGATGATTTTAGAGCTGGGTGTTTAGAAAGAATAGTGCTGATAGATATTTTTAGCAGACAACGGATTTTAACTCAATACCATCACATAACATACTAAAAATTAAAAATCCGTTGTCTGATTACTAGACCATCTTTTATTTACCTTAGCACTCAACTTCAACTCTCGCACAATTAAATTAAAAACTTTTTTAATTTACTACCAAACAATACATTTACATCTCAGATGATAAATGACTTAAGAAACTCCAGTCAAAGATATTGGAAATTGATGCAGCAATATCCTTGCTTTTGAATATCCCCTCATCAATTTCGAACTTCAAAAATAAAAAAAATATTTTATTTTTATTTTCAGCCAAGGCAGAATTTACTGACTGCCGCCTCCCGCGTTGGCGAAGCTTCCCACCAAGTTTTGACAACAATCGGTGAAGAGGACGACTCAAATCGAGAACTCCAAGATATGCTCCTCGCCCTAGCGAAAGCCGTTGCCAACACAACTGCCGCTTTAGTCCTTAAAGCGAAAAAAATCGCCAAGACCTTCGACGAAAGCGATGACGCTACCCAAAACCGAGTAATTTCTGCTGCAACTCGTTGCGCTCTTGCAACTTCTCAACTCGTAGCCTGCGCGAAAGTAGTCGCCCCGACTTTACATTCTCCGGCTTGTCAAACTCAGTTGATGAATGCAGTTCGTGAAGTTACAAAGGCAGTTGAAAATCTTGTCCAAGTTTGCAACGAAACTTGCGGCGATGAACAGCTCTTGAGGGAACTTAGCGCAGCAGCCGCAGAAGTAACCAGAACCTTGAATGATCTTCTTAACCATATCAAAACCGCCACGAGAGGCGAAAGAGCTAAGGAAACAGTTCAAGAAGGTGCTGTTGAACAAATCCTAGTAGCTACAGATAAGCTTTTCGCGAGCACAGGAGATGCTGGAGAGATGGTCCGTCAAGCCAGAGTTGTTGGTTTAGCAACTGCACAATTGATTCAAAGCATTAAAGGCGAAGCTGAGAAACAAACGGATTCAGACCAGCAGCAAAGACTCTTGGCTGCTGCAAAAGTTCTCGCTGATGCGACAGCAAGAATGGTGGAGGCTGCTCGTCAATGCGCAAGTAGTCCTCACGATGCGAGGAAACAAGATCAACTTCGTCAAGCTGCTGAAGAACTCAGAGCGGCAACAACAGCCGCGGCTACACCAGCGCTTCGTAGGAAATTGATCACGAGATTGGAAAGCTGTGCTAAGCAAGCAGCTTCAACAGCAACTCAGTGCATGGCTGCTTCTTCAGGAGCTTCTCATCACAACACGAACATCGCGAGCCAGGAAGAACTAAACGCAGAGTGTCGAGCAATGGCTCAACATATTCCGAATCTGGTTCAAGGCGTCAAGGGAACATTGGCTCAACCTGATAATCCAACCGCTCAGTTGAATCTTATCAACGCCTCTGAACAGTTCTTACAACCAGGAACTTCAGTCGTTAAAGCCGCTAGGGCTGTTCTCCCAACCGTTACTGATCAATCTTCAGCAATGCAGTTGAATAACAGCTCCCAACAGTTTGGAACGTCTCTAGCTGATCTCAGATCTGCGGTGACTCGAGCGAGGGAAGCTTGTGGAGGATTGGAACTCGACGCTGCTGAGGAACTGATCAGCAGCTTGAAAGAAGAACTTGTTGAATTCTACAGAGCTGTCGAATGCGCTTCTTTGAGACCTTTGCCTGGAGAAACTACAGAGTCTACAGCTTTGCGACTTGGATCAACGTCTAAGAATGTGGGAGTCGCTATGGCTCAGCTTCTTTCAGCTGCTAAGCAGGGTAATGAAAACTATACAGGAAGCGCAGCAAGGGAAACAGCATCTTCCCTTAAAGACCTGACATCTGCTGTTCGTGGCGTCGCGGCAACTAGCAGCCAACCTGAGACTCAGAAGAAGGTTCTCATGACTGCTGACGATGTAGTTGTCAAGTCTTTGAAGCTTGTCAGAGAAGCTAAGCGAGTCCTGAAGAATCCTGAGAATCCCAACAACGAAGCTAATCTCGCTGCAGTCGCCAAAGAAGTTTCTTACTCGCTTGACAAATGCGTTTCTTGTCTTCCGGGTCAGAGAGACGTCGAGACTGCGATCAAACACATTGAGGAGATGAGCCAAGTTCTCTCGACTCAAGAATTCAGACAGACAACGAAAAGTTATGGACAGTTGCAGAGTGATCTTAACAACGCTGCTGCGAACCTTAATGATGCTTCCTCCAATCTCGTTTCCTCTGTCCGATCTCCTGTTCAACTAGCAACTTCTTCTCAACAGTTTACGAACGCCTTTGGAGATTTGCTTGATGTTGGAATGGAAATGGCGAGCACAACAACGACAGAAACAAGGACGCAAGTTGTTATTTCTCTAAAGAATGTTAGCATGACTTCCAGCAAACTTTTGACGACTGCAAAGTCCGTTGCTGCTGATCCGAACGCTCCTAATGCGAAGAACCAACTTCAAGCTGCTGCGAGAGCAGTTACCGATTCGATAAATTATCTCGTGGATGTTTGCACCTCAGCTGCTCCTGGACAGAACGAGTGTGATAATGCCATCAGGAACATCCAATCTATGAGGTCTTTGCTTGACAATCCTAGTGAACCGATTTCTGATGCTTCTTATTTCGAGTGTCTTGAGACTGTTATGGAAAAGAGTATGAGTCTTGGAGACGGAATGACCGGAGTAGCGAACCACGCTAAGAAATCTGAGTATGAACAATTCTGTGTTGCAGTTAGAGGAGTTTCATCATCGATCTGTGGATTAATCGAAGCAGCTGCTCAAGCGGCTTATTTAGCTGGAGTGAGTGATTCAACTTCGGTAGCAGGGAAGCCAGGTCTTGTTGATCAGGCTCAGTTTCTCAGAGCAGCTCAGGCAATTCACACTGGTTGTCAAAATCTTAGCAATCCGACCAGCACTCAACAACAAGTCATCTCAGCTGCCACAATGATCGCCAAACATACTAGTGCCCTCTGCAATGCTTGCAGACTCGCTTCTAGCAAGACCAGCAATCCAGTTGCCAAAAGACACTTTGTTCAATCAGCTAAAGATGTTGCAAATTCGACAGCGAGTCTCGTGAAGGAGATCAAAGCTCTCGATGTTGACTGCTCTGAAGCTAATCGACAACGTTGTGCAGAGGCTACTAGACCTCTTTTGGAAGCAGTTGATAGTCTTTGTACGTTTGCCAGTTCTCCTGAATTCGCAAGTCAACCAGCAAGGATTTCAGTTGCTGCCAGAGCTGCTCAAGAACCAATTACCAACGCTGGAAAGTCGATTATTGATGGACTTTGTGCCATGTTACACCTTGCGAAGAGTCTTGCGATCAGCCCTGAAGCACCACCTACTTGGCAATTGTTGTCTAACCATAGTAAGAACGTCAGCGACTCTATCAAATCTTTGGTCGCTTCGATTAGAGACAAAGCTCCTGGACAAAAGGAATGCGATGCTGCCATTGAGAAACTGTCTTCTAAGATTCACGAACTTGATGATGCTTCTTTGAGAGCTGTTTCACAATCGCTCGTGCCTCGCAGGGAGAATACAGTGCAGGGATTCACTGATCAGATGGAAAGCAGTGCTAGTGAATTGAGGGAGAAACTGGAGCCTTTGAGAAATGCGTCTAAGTATGAAGCGGAGAATGTTGGACATGCTGTTAGCCAGATTGCTCTTTATTGTGAGCCCTTGATTTCTGGGGCGATTGGAGCCGCTTCGAATATGGTGCACTCGAAACAACAAATGGTGCTGCTCAACCAAACGAAGACAGTTGCTGAATCGGTATTGCAGTTGATTTATGTGACCAAGGAGTCGGGAGGTAATCCAAAAGCTGTCAATCTTCATGCTGAGTTAGATGAGACTGTGGAGAGTACGAAAGATGCACTTCAAGAATTGCAGAATACTTTGGAGAATATTTCTACATCAAATGGAATTGTTACGGGATTGATTGATACGATTACGAGAGCGATGGTGAGGTTGGAGGATCATAGGATGTCTACGATTGACACGGTGGATTCATATGTTGATTATCAAACGAGGATGGTCGAGGCTGCGAAGGAGATCGCGAGATTGGCTCAAGAAATGGTGAGTTATTGTTTGGATTGTTTTTTTTTTTTTTAATTTTGGTGATCATTCTGGTGGTGGTTTGGATTCCCTTCTAACTAAAAATTTAATTCATTCCAGTCAACTAAATCCACGACAGACACGGCAAGGCTGGGCCCCCTCGCAGTTGACATTTCCCACAAATACACACAGTTAGCTAGAGACACTTCAGGAGCCTCTGCAGCAGCTTCCAACGCTGATGTCTCAGCCAGACTTCGAACCGGGGTGCAAGAACTCGGAAGAGCCTGTGCTGATATCGTTCGGGCAGCCGGAACTTGTCAGATGTCTCCAGGAGACGCTTACGCCCAGCGAGAAGTTTCCGAACAGAGCAAAATTGTCACCGAAAAAGTCTCTCAGGTTCTTGCAGCTTTGCAAGCTGGATCTCGTGGAACTCAAGCTTGCATTAACGCAGCAAGTACCGTTTCTGGAATTATTGGTGACTTAGACACGACAATCATGTTTGCAACTGCCGGAACTCTTCATGCTGAAAACGAAGGCGATACCTTTGCTGATCATAGAGAAAATATTCTTAAAACTGCGAAAGCTCTGGTTGAAGATACGAAGACTTTGGTAGCTGGAGCTGCTTCTTCTCAAGAACAACTTGCTGTTGCTGCTCAAAATGCAGTTTCAACTATTGTTCAACTCGCTGAAGTTGTGAAGTATGGGGCAGCGAGTCTTGGAAGTCATAATCCTGAAGCTCAGGTGATGCTGATCAATGCTGTTAAGGATGTTGCTTCTGCTCTTGGAGATCTGATTCATGCAACAAAGGCTGCGAGTGGAAAGCCGATAAATGATCCCAGCATGGCTCATCTCAAAGATTCCGCTAAGGTAGGTTCTTTTTAGTTTAGATTTTGATCATAGATTGTATTTAATCATTAACAATGAATACTAACATTTGATTGTTTATTTTTACCTTAAGGTTTCTGATTCGGTTATAGATTTGATTATAAACATTTCTAAAAACTTTGGAAATTGTTTTGTAGAAGATAAATCAGATTTTTAAAATTATTTTTTAAATCTCGATTTTTTTAAATATAACAGAAACCTAAGGAGGTAATTCGCATAACAAATGTGACTAAAACTATAACGATAACAATTAACATATTTTAGCAAAGGAGTCAAAGCAAATGAAAGCAAATCAAAAACGAAATTATATGACTTTACTGTCGTGACTAACAGCGTTGATTCTCCACTTAGCACCATTTTAACAGAATCTTCTTATAACTATTATTTTTTTGGGTGGACTTTAATTGACAATTTCAATTTTTTCATCTCTAACCGATTTCATATCTTGCGTTCTACTAAAACCTCTTTTGTTAACGTTCAATCCAGTAAGGATTGACTAGAACAAAAATAAAGAAAACTGAGAATATATTATGGCAGAGTAGCAGATCCTCGAAGTGTGCCAAAGTCGAAAATTCGACGATATTAAAGTCCACCTTGAAACCTTGTAAAGCCTTAAAATTTTGGAAAGCCTTGAATTCTTGGTATTCTCTTCTTTATGTGTGTGACAAACAATTTTATGGAGTAGTGATCTGTGTTTTTTTGAATGCAAAGTAGAGGCCTTTAACGGGTAAGGCTAACTAGTATTGTTGTTGCTTTACAGTGTCAAAAACGATCATTTTATTTATTTATACTTATTAATAATTATTCTTTAATGATCGTTGAAGGACTCTGTATTCTTAAAGGAGTTTCTGATCTTTGCTCGCATGCTGGCCAGTGAAGGTCAAATTGTGGAAACTTAGAATGAATTGATCGATTTCGGTGGACTTTAGTATCAGTCTGATTGACGATTTTGGTCTGGACACTGAATAGGTATTAGAACATCAGCTGCAGCAACAGTTCGTACCTTCGAGTGACGTTGGTGGCTCAGAATCCGAATGGTTCGTCTCTGATCAAGAAGAAGAGCTGATTAAACTTCTATCCGCCTCCGAGAGCAATCAACCCGCCCAGCGAACCTCAGACCTTCTACTGCTCATGTAACTGAATTGAGCGCCCATGGTCTTTTGGTTTTTAAATACGGGTTTTAAAACTCTTCCGATTTTCATGAAATCTTGCATTTACTCGGATAATTCTTCTCTGAAGTAGATTTTTCGGTTTTTAGTGTGTTAGAGTTAGAGTAACTTAATTAAATTAGGTTTACAGATTCTCCACTGATGGAAAAATTCAATTTTAAGTGAAAAGAAGGTTCTTACATTGTCAAGGCTTTAAAATTGGATACTTTCAACCAATTAGATTGATTGTGGCTAAAAAATTGATAGTACAGAATTGATAGGCAGCACAGAACCGCGAACTAAATTTACGAGACAAGTTTATTTTAATGTTTTGAAAATATTTATAATGTCATGAATTAAGACAGTAAACATCCCTTTTCCGTAGATATATTATTTTGTCTTCCATGAAACGAAGGTTGTGTTTTTCTACAACTTACTTTGTTATACGGATATCTATAATGATTTTTATTTATAAATTTAATCTTCGCTTTAAACTAACAATCCAAACGTATTTTTATTATTATTATTTTATTCTTTTAAATTTGCTATCCAGTGTTTTTCAACAGCCTTTTTCGTATATACAAATCAGAATAATCATTTTATTCAAGAATATCACATATCAGAGTGCTTTATAAACTTTCGTTTTTAAATAACTTGTCAAATTTCAGGGGTGTTTTTTTTTATTAATATGTATGCTTGATTGGGATGTTTTCAAAAGATAACTTTAGATTAATTTTGTAAATCATTTTGTTTAAACTCTAACTTCTCGCTACTCTGCCATAGTTTTATTTATTTTCATACCGTTCATTTTGTATTATTTTATAGTCGCTTAAATTCTCTGTAAGCTTCGAATAAAGCAGATTTTCGAAACTTTATTGTATTAACTTCTCTCACAATATCTACATTTCATTTATAATTTTAATTTTAAACTGACCTGCATTAAATCGCAAAGTTAGGTACGTATAGCTTAAATTTGACGTGTTGTGCTAACAAAAAAAAAGTGGAGAAAAACGCAGTTAACTGATCGCGAAAAGCTTAAAACGCAAATGTCCATAATTCAAAGTTTGAAGTAGGGAAATAAGCCAATTTTCCCTAATTAACTTGATTTTAAGTAGACTAATCTTTCCTCTGATTATGTCCTCTCCACGCTTCGACTCATGCTTTGCTTCTTTTCAGGATTTTGAATAATATTTTAGGTTTAGATTTAGCGTTATTTAAGAAATATTATTTTAGAAGTTGAACTAACTGCACCTTTTATTAATTCTTTTTATTCAGAAATTATCAATTCTCTGAACGAAATGAATTAAAACTTTAGAGAACAAAAATGAAACCAAATTTACTTCCAGTTTTTAACATAAATTTTCTTTTTCAGGTGATGGTAACAAACGTAACTTCCCTTCTAAAAACCGTAAAAGCAGTAGAAGATGAACACACTCGAGGAACTCGAGCCCTTGAATCAACGATTGAAGCCATTGCTCAGGAAATTCGATCCCTGAATACTCCAGAATCCCAAAAATCTAACGTAACACCAGAAGATCTTGTTCGTTGTACAAAGAGCATTACAGTTTCCACAGCTAAGGCAGTTGCTGCTGGAAATAGTTGCAAGCAAGATGACATTATAGCGGCTGCAAATATGGGACGCAAAGCCATCAGCGATATGTTAACAATTTGTAAAGGTGCTGCTTACAATTGCGCTGAAACCGCCGAACTTCGAGATCGAACTCTTCAAGCTGGTCATGATGTTGCGATGAATTATCGAGAATTGCTTCAAGCGATTCTTCAAATTTCATCAAGACCTGGAGATGCGAAGCACACATTGCCACCAATTTCAAGAAAAATTGCCCAGAGTGTCACCGAATTGGTTGCTGTTGCCGAACTATTGAAAGGAAGCGACTGGGTCGATCCAGATGACCCAACTGTCATTGCTGAAAACGAACTTTTGGGAGCTGCTGCTAGTATCGACGCTGCAGCGAAAAAATTGGCGAGTCTGAGGCCCAGACGAAGCATCCAGGTGAGAATTTGATCAATTCTAATTTTTATAAATAAGAGTAGAGGTGACGAACTCTCTTTGAAGCAGAAAGAAACGCAAACATCGAAGGAGAAACAGCAAACATTCTATCTACCGTGAGATATGTTTGATATTCTTGGTCGTTTTTTAAATATTCGACCAGGATTCAAACATATTATTACGGTGGTTAGTCCCTCATCAATCCGAAGGCGGTAAGATTCCAGTTTCAATCTCCAACCTATCAGACTTTAATTTAATCTCGCTTTATTTTTTTTTCTTCCAGGAGACAAACGAGGATATGAATTTCGACGAGATGATCCTAGAAGCCGCTAAGTCAATCGCAGCTGCCACTTCAGCCTTGATTAAAGCCGCAAGTGCAGCCCAGAGGGAATTAATAGCAACTGGAAAAGTATCCAGAACTCCTCTAACTTCATCAGATGATGGTCAATGGTCCGAGGGTCTGATTTCGGCTGCAAGATTGGTCGCAGCGGCTACTCACAGTCTTGTTGAATCAGCAAATGCTCTTGTTCAAGGAGTTAGCAGCGAAGAAAAACTTATTTCGAGTGCGAAACAAGTTGCCAGTAGCACTGCTCATCTTCTTGTTGCTTGCAAAGTCAAAGCTGATCCTGATAGCGAGAGCACAAAACGACTCCAAGCTGCTGGTAATGCTGTTAAAAGAGCTACTGACAATCTTGTACGAGCAGCTCAGCAAGCTATTCAACAAGAAGAGGAAAGGTCTTTGGTTTTGAATCGTAGAATGGTTGGAGGAATTGCCCAGGAGATTAATGCTAGATCTGAGGTGCTAAGAATTGAAAGAGAACTTGAAGAGGCTAGGGGAAAGCTTACGGCAATCAGGCAGGCCAAGTACAAAAATCGTACTGATATGTCGGATACTGACACGGATGCTGATCAGAGTGGATATGATAGTTACAATACCAGGTATGCATAATCGATATTATATTTTAAAAGGGCCTTTTTAAACTCGATTGCTTTCACAATTTTTATAATTTACACTATTGTATTCTATGTTCAAATTATTTTTTGGTTAATTTCTATTCTTCTTTCTTTTTATTTAAATATTTTTAAATGTATAAATTAACCTATTTTAACTTGCTAATTTTTATCAGCCGATACGATACGAAACCCTACGACCCTGCAAGCAACTACTCAACCCTGAACTCGTTGAACAACACCTTGGATCAAATACAATCGAGCACACAGCACATCAACCACATAGTCAACGATCGTCAAAATCTCGTTTCTCCTGAAAAAGTTCACTCAACACAAAACACTCTCGAGAAGAAAATGAAGGACAGTCAGTTCCGAAATTCAGAAAACCAATACGGCTCTGTCGACAAGAAATATCTCGACAGTCCATATGGTTTCACCGACAAAAAGTACACAACTGATTCTGTGTACAGTACAACTGAGAGGAAATACAATCCTGAGACTTCACCTTGTCAGTACAGCTCAATTGAAAGAAAAATCAATCAGGATGTTTACGGAAGTGGAGATCGAGCTTACACTCCAACTCAGAGTCTTTATCAAACTCAGAGTCCTCATCAAACTCAGAGTCCTCTTCTGAACCAAAGTCCCTACAGTCAAACTCCTTTCCCTCTAAATCAAAGTCCGTTTCCTCCAAGTCAAAGTCCGTTCCCTCCAAGTCAAAGTCCCTATCCATCCAATCAGAGTCTTTTCCCTCCAAGTCAAAACCCCTATCCTTCTAATCAAAGTCCACAACCTTCCAATCAAAATTCCTATCCCAAATCTCCAACTCACTATACAGCTTATACTCAAGGTCAGGAGTTCATAAAATATTCTCCAGATCCAAATAACGTTCACAAATATACCAAGGATGATCAATTTGAAAAATTCACAGAAGAAGAAAAATACTCGAGTGAACAGAAATCCTTTGAAAAAACGACTTTCACATCTGATCAAGGCCCTCAAAATTATTTCACAAGTTCCACTGACAGATTTTCTGGTCTAAATCCAATGAGTACCTTCAAATCTGATAAATTCTCTGACTCTCCGCGATTTTCGTCTTCGACTCCGCAGAGTCAATCATTCAGGAACGTCGAGAGTAAAATAATCCCTGGTGGAAGGATTGAAACCATAACAACGAAAGTTTTTTCCTCGACTCCTGGACAAACTAGCAGTTCGGATTTCCAAACTTTGGAAGATAAGGACTTTATGAGCTCTGGAAACGAGCTTTTGAGTTTTAAGAACTTGGACATCAAGGACTTGGATGATAATCAGACCTTGGAGCAGAAGATGCTCAAACAATCGATGATTGAGAAAATCACCGAAAAGAAAACTATTACGACGACTACTTCTACGAAAAAGGAATCTAACACCAAGAATTTCCGATTCGACGAAAAGTAATTAAAGTCTTTCGAGGTTTTAAAGTAACGCACAATAGAAACGATCTTTTAAGTCAGGAATGATAAACCGAGTATTTATTTAGAGGGGAACATAGATCTGTTTTAGATTCAACTTGGCGAAATTCAAACAAATTGAATTAGTGTTAGTGATCCGAATTAACAAGATGGTTAACTGCGATTAAAAAATGCGACGTCAATCGTTTTCGTTCTCAATTCAGAAAACTGAAAGTATTTTTACAATTTTAGACTGGAGTTTCCAAATTGAATTTTATCCACCAAAGTTTTTTGATCTCGATTGACGTAACTTTGTGATTATGCGCCCGCTTTTTAGCAAGATTGTTTTAATTTTAATTTTATTTTTAACAGTCTAATTAACGTTAGAGTTTTATACATACGAGTAAATCGAGCCTTAGCCGCGCGGCCTTAGATAATTATTATCGAATATAGGTAAGTGCCCTTAGATAGAAACGAAACGTGCTTTTGATTAGCCTTGTACCTAGTTAAGAGATTAACTTTCTAATTCGGATTTTCAATCAACTCAGTTTTCTTCAATCAGTTTTATTTTAAATATTTTTAATTGTTTTAAATAGAATTGAAAATAAACAGTTATCGGAATAAGTTATTTAGTTAGACTTTTAATTTAAGGCCACGTATTAACAAGAGAAGCAACATATCATTTAATTTTATTAATTTTCCGGATCCGCGAGTGAGAAAAACCGCGGATTTCCCACTAACACTTCCGCTTTCCGGACTAACATTCTTTTTTGGTAGTTGCCTTCTACGGAGTAACATAAATACCTCTCTTTTATATTACTCCGCGTTGCCCTCTCTTTAGGCCCTTTTTCTTTTGCACCTAATTCTTTTTTAATTTTAATCTTGACTTATTGCGCTTTCCTAAAGAATAATAAGTGCAATCTTTATAGGCATTTGACGGAAATGACAGGACGTAGAACTAATTGTTTTTGTAGTCTTAAGTCTCGAGAAAGTTCGTTTCGCGAAATTAGGTTTTATCCATCGTTATTTTAATATTTACCAAAAAAGAAATGCTTTACTAATAAAGTAACAATTGTGGAATTAAAGCGATCACGAGCGCTCTCTTTCTAATCTTGGAAAAATATATTCGAGACCCTTTTGTAGAAAAATGCATAAGATCGAGTTGGAAAAGAGTGTACCATGGTCGAAAAAAGTTTATTTGAGACTAACGGATTTATATTATAAAATATAATTATATATTATACTTATAATCGCATGAGAGGATATACGAATATGAATATTTTAGGATAATAATTACTACTATTATTATTTCAAATATTGTATCGTTAACGCGTAACAATTGAATGTGATTGTATTTACAATCGTAACATGTCGTTTTGACAATATGAACTCTCTTGTGTGAGGTCTTTTTTGATCGTTTTATTTCGTAAGCCTTTTCACTGAGGATTGTTACGAAAGACTATTGTGCTGCTGTCTTTAATACCATTACTTTTAATTTCATTACAATCATTGTAAAAATGGGGTTTTTTCGTCGAAAACGTGGGGATAAAATGTACATTTTTAAAACAATAAAGTATTTCTAACAGTCGATTATATGTTTTAAAAAGATTCTATTTTATTGGAAATCTGTAAATATGTAAATATGTTACAAAAATATCTGACCCATGCAAGCTATAAAATTTGATACATGTTATTACGTACTGATTGTACGTAAAGATTTTTATTATTATTTTGTACGTCGTCACATCAGATAATTTTACTTGATCTTCGTTTATATAATCGTTCCAGCTCCTTATTTGTAATTTTATATAATGTTTAGTCCCTTGTATTTGGCGTTTTCTTATTTTGCTATTTCGTCGTAAGCAGCTGCTCCTTATAATCTTAAAAACATCTGTTTTCGTAATTATCCTCTTTGATTTATTGAACGTCTATCAGTCAGCCCATCTAGCTACCTTGCTAGGTACAAAAAGCCCCAGCAGACCTTTGTAAAACTTTAAATGACCAAGGTCCTTACCTTGGTCATTTAAAGTTTACGATCCCACCTAACTACCTTAGGTGGGATCGTAAACCCTCACTAAACTACTAAAAGTAATAAACATAAACTCTAAACTCGTAGCCTATTAAAGTAACTTAAAAGATGAAAATGAAAAATATGTAGAGAAAATGTGAAGTTTACAGCTAAAGAGGATAATTGCGAAAACAAAATTATCACTTTATTTAGCTTGAGTGGCTGTCGAAGGCGGATTGGCGATAGCTTCTGGCCTTAAAGATTTTTCAATAAATCTGGGTAATTCGAAGGCAGCTCGATGTACAGCATCACTATAATATCGCATTTCCATCGACTCCAGTTCTTGGTCTGTGAATATCCTTTCTGGTTTTTTAAAGTTTGTTTGCTGAAATTAAATAATTTTTGTTAACAGTAACAAAATATAAAGAAAATTTCTTGAACTGACTTATGATCCTTAATTTTAGAAAAAATCGATTGCTTACTGGATTAAGACTACCGAGAACAAATCCAATTTGTCCAGTGGGGTAAGTGGGTACAGAAGCAATTCCGTATGAACAAATTGGAAAAGCTGATCTACAGTGATGAAAAGTTTGCTGTACAAAATTTAAATTGGCCCATGCAGTTCCTGCTTGACTGCAAATTAATCCATTAGGTTTTAAAGCAGATTTCATAAGATTAAAATAGGATCCTTGAAAGAGAGATTCAGCTGGACCTGAGGAGAAAAAAATAAGTATTCATTAATTTGTATTTTTTGTTTTGTTTAATTCATTTGTACGTTTTTATTGTCTCGTTTTTTTACTTACCAACAGGATCAGAACTATCGGTAATAATAACATCAAATTCTCCCGTATGCTGCTTCATAAATTCGAAACCGTCTCCGACATTCAAAGTCAGTTTTGGATGTTCAAGTCCTTTTCCCATGAAAGGTAAATATTTTTTTGATACTGCAATTACCACGTCATCAATCTCTACTTGGGTGATTCGTTCGACTCCTGGATGTTTTGCAACTTCTCGTGCTACTCCACCATCTCCTCCACCAACTATTAAAACCTTTACAAAATGCAATTTATATTAAAATAAAATTTATATTAAATCTCATATTTTAGGCTGGTAAAGGACAAAATAAAGATAAAATGTTTTCTTACATTTTTCGGACTGGGATGACTACAAAGTGGCAAATAGGCTATCATTTCTTGATACGAGAATTCATCACTCTCGACACACTGGATGATTCCATCCAGAATTAGAGCCCGACCGTGGGATTTCCTAAATAAATAATGAAATAAAAGCTTTATGATAAATAAAGAAACCGTAACGTTACTTTATGTACGTTACCGTTTCTCATAAAAATTTCTTAAAGCGTAACAGTTACAGTTACTTTGCCAAAAAAGTGAACGTGTTACGCTTACCGTTATCAAAAAATTGGGACTGTAACTGGAACGGTAACATTTGTTACAAATTACGCGTTACTTAAAAAGAACTGCTGGTGAATTCATAAGAATTTTCAATATAATTTTTTGTACAAAAATTAAAATTATTTAAAATGAAAATTCTTATTTAAATTTGAATGATATAAGACAATTTATTAGTTTAAAAAAATAACTTACGTTTCGACGACTAGTACATCCTGATACTTTGATCTTTCGCGATGAAGGACTTGTTTGACCTCCAAGGATAGGGAAATCCCCGGCCAGAGTTCATTGATTTCACTGAACCATCCTTCTTTTAGTGCATTCATTATCACCTGGAATCACCTACTCGCTGGCACAGGAACAACTGAAATACAATGTTACCAACTTGCAGGACCAATGAGGACAATATGATAATTTATAATGTGGTCAAACATGTTTCGCTGCACCTCATTTTTGCTTTACTTCTTTTTTTTGTGGGTCAACCTTCTTTAACCCCTCCATATACCATTAGAATAAGAAAACCAGAATGATTTTTTTCTTAAAACAAAAATGATGCTCTATATTTGGAAATCCATTTCTTTTCAGTTTTATCCAGTTACATCTGGTTATATCCATAAAAAGAAAGTAAATCCTGAATGTTAAAGATCTTATTTTTAGTGTCTACTTACAATAAATTATTATAAAGAGAATTTGAATGCAGGAAAATAAATTATGCAAAATTTCACATTTTTTTGATGAGCTTTGAATTTTTTGCTGAGCTTTGAATTTTTTTGCTGAATGTATAATGTGCACAGTGCACATTTTATGATTTTAGTGCAATTAATATACCCCGTTATAATCGAGGATACAAGAAATCTTTAGGTGTGCGGTTACCCCGTTTCCGGGATATAGGTTTTCCGTCTTGAACATACAAAACAATTTCCACGACTTTTCTAGGATGATAAAAAATTTTTTTGGACCAATTCTTTCTCTAAAAAAAAGTTGTTAGGCCAATCCTGTAGGGCGTTCAAAAAGCAACATTTTTCATCTCTAGACTTTTTTTCATATCGTGCGTTGTTTGGCTTCAAATTTTAATTTTCGTTCGATTTTTTGAATTTTCGAAATGTTATAAGTCTGACAATTTTTTTTTATCAAAAAAATTCAAGAGGATAAATTGTTCGAATTTCTGAGTACTACGAATATCCGTGCATAGAATTTGTAAATTAAAAAAAAAATGAAAAAATAATTTGCTTGGGGGCCATCCATGGACATTTTTTTAAAAATTATTTTTAATTATTATATTATATTATTATATTACAATTATTTTTCACCGCTTTTTGAACCCCCGTAGACAACCGTGAACTTTTGACGAATTTCCATATGGACTTTTGATATTTTATGAAACTAGATATTATTGGTTTTCAAAAAAAAAAGAATCCAAAAGGAGGGATGAATTGGCTGAAATTTCGAATTTACTTGAGAACGTGAACTTAAACAGGGATATTAAATTTTTTTTTAATTTTTCGCAGATTTAGGGGAACGTTTGTCCACGTGGATTCTAGACCGCCCCCCCCAGGTCCCTCTCGATGGTATATGGTGTATGATATATGCTTTATCATTGTTATCATCTACGTTTGAGAAAATAGAAATTAAAAATCACTGAATTTTTAGAAACTCGTTTCCTGTTTCAATTTTGATTTCTCTTATTAAAAAAAAAAAAATATTTCTAGGTATTCGTGGAAGTGGGAGTCACCAAAGGTCATGTATTTTTACTTTTTTTTTTTATCAGAATACATTTCGAAGACTTTTATCTGACGATTATCACTATATATGGTAACTTATTACTATTTCAGCTATTTATATGCATTGCAAGTATAAAGAAACATTTTTAAAAAGTAAACATTAAAATTTTTTTAATTTTCTAAGTAGTAAAAAAATAAATAAATACAATAAAACAACAATCGATCTAGGATTCAAATAAAGTATAAAATTTAATTTTATTGAGGATCGATAATCGATTTGCAATAGTCGTATTATAATTTTTTAATTAAATTAGTGATCATTAAACTTAAATGAAAAATAAATAATGATGAATTTAAAAAATAAATTATTTCCAAGTTTTTTTAAAGGATCAACATAAGAATACTTTTTGTTTCAGATTCACAGAGAGTTCAGAGGCATGATTTGCGGAACACGTGTATTACAGCTGTGTAGTTCAATACGTAATAAAAAAACTTGAAGTGATTGAGTATACATACGTCAGAGAAGCCGCAATTCCTCAGATGATATTTTAGAGTTACTCGGAGATCTTTGCTCGGAGGAAGAACGCACTAAGCGGAAGCTTAACTGGGACTGATGGATCGGTAAAATTTCAACAGTGAGGCTCTCCAGATAATGACGGAATGAGATACTCAGTATTACCCTTACCCCTCGAACTTTGAGCGTCCCGCTATGGGGTGTACACTGTACAGTCATTTACGAACAGTACAGTGATTTTTCAGATTTAACTTACAATTAGATATCTTTACTCTTGTATCATATCATATCTTATCTTAATATAAAACAAACTTAAAAGGTCACTGATTTCGGCAAAATTAATATTGCACAATGAATGCGTTGAGATTCTCATTGCCCTGGCCTTGACTCTTCTAATGTGCTCCACATGGCAGTTCATTTACTCTTTAGATTTTTAGAGTAATCTCATTTAAATTTACATTTAAATTTAAATTAAATTTACAATACTTTTTATTTCATGGACCCGTAAGAACGAAATAATATCTGTTTTAGTTTCTGCCATTAGAATGTTTAAAATATTGCTTTTCAGTATCCAAGCACGAACTTTTATCTCGACTTTTATTTATTATAAATGATATCGATAAATGTAAACAAGAATCAATTCTTTATTATCCATTATAATTATTTATAATCATTATAAAGTTATTTTCGTCTTAAACATTTAGGTATTGAAAACGAATGTTTAAAAACTTGAAACTATTTCCCGCCACAATTCAAATTTAAAAACGTTTGAAAGTTTGAGTTCTATATGCGCGCGCACAGTGTCTCCGACTCCAGCCTGTACTCTACTGCGCATGCGTGGCGCTCGGCATCTGATTGGTTGCTATTGGCGCGCAGTTTAAAAAGCTAAAAAATATTATTTTTGTTGTTTATTATAAATAATGTTATTTTAACTTATAGAAATGTTTATTAGATTGATATTAATGAATCTTGATAAAAATAAAAATTTATTAAGTACATATTCTGTAAATAAAAAACATCTTATTATTAAAATATTTTTTATTTACAAAATATACACTTAATTAATTTCTTCATTATCAAAATTTATTAATATGAGTCTAATAAACATTTTTATACGTTTAAATAACATTATTTATAATAAACAATAAAAGTAATATTTTTTAGCATTTCAAACTGCGCGCCAATAACAACCAATCAGATGCCGAGTGCGACGCATGCGCAGTAGAGTACGGGGCTGGAGTTGGAGACACTGCGCGCGCAGATTGACAGGTGCGCGAAATGCATTTGTCGTTTGCTTGAGTTTGTGTTTTCTCGGCACTTTTATCCACATTTTTTTTATGAATTGAAATTACTTTTACCGAAAAAGTAGAACACAGTGAAGAATAAAGGATTGTGAATCTTCCAAAATATATTTTATCCGTTTCAGTACGTTAATTTCTTCATAAATAGTGAAACATGGCAATGCTCGCAGAGCCTCGAAGAAAACAAAAATGGACGCTCAACCCACGAGGGAAACAGTGGAGCGAAGGTAAGTGTTTTTATTTAATATTAATTAGTTTTAAGCACATGTTTTACATTGTTTATATAATTACAGTTTTCTTTTATTTTTTTTAATTTTCTGAAATCAATTTTTAGTTTATAAACAGGCTTTGTGGAAATTTGAAAGAGGTTATGTCATGGTGTGGTCTCGTTCTTCTTTTTAGATTCCAACAAATTTGGGCAAAAAATGCTGGAAAAAATGGGTTGGACGAGTGGAAAAGGTCTGGGTGCCAAGGAACAAGGGATGACTGAACATGTAAGGGTGAAATTTAAGGATGATTCTTCAGGTAAGCGAATTCAGGATGCAATTTACCTGACGGTTGAAATTTACCACAATTATCTTGCATAATAATTTTATAATAATAATAATTTTATGTCCCCTGATTCTTGTACTAATTTTACACTTTCACTGCAAAATTCATACAAATGTTTTAAAATTACAACGCTAATCGCTGCAAGTTCACAATATAATCGTACTATTCCAACGTCAATCATAGTAAAATATTTCATAACCGATTGGTAATTTTCATTGGATTTTTTACAGTGTAGTTTCAGCAATACGATATATATTTATCATTCGTAATATCATCATATTTATCTTTAGAATTTTCGAATTTTAATTCTATGGTGCTACTGATAATAAAGCATTATTTTCTTTTATTCTGCAGGTATTGGTTACAGCAAAGATGACCACGATAAAGAGTGGACTCACAATCAGGAAGATTTTAACGATCTTCTGATGAATCTTCAAAAAAATCAAAACATGGAGCCAACCGAATTAATGGAATCCAAGGAAATAGCTTTAAGCGGAAAGTCTCTAGAGCAAAAGTCCAAGCAAAGCAAGGCTAGAGTGCAGTAAGTAAAAAAAAAAAGGATTTGTCTTATGCGTCGATTATATTTTATTCACAAAGATTATGTTTCTCACCAATTTCTTTTGATTTCTTTTTACAGTTATCAGAAGTTTACCCGGGGAAAAGACGTCAACAAATACAGCGCGAAAGACTTGGCAAACATCTTTGGAAAGAGAACTTTGGAAGAAAAGTCCAAAATAGAAGAAAAAGTCGAAGAAGAATTCGATGCTGAGCCAATTGGTTCGAAAGACAACACTGGTGGTGTTGTTACCATAAAGGGCGGTAATATATCAGATTATTTCAAAAGCAAGATGTCCTCGACAATGAAAAACAACTTCGAAGAGAAAGAATCTAAAGAGAATAGCGAGAGTGAAGATGAACGGTATGTTGGATTTGGTTTTAGTACTAAAAAGACTGATCAAGACGGCGAGTTTTCTCAAAGCATACAGAATTCCAACAATTATGCTTTTGAAAATCCACGTCTAGATTTAAAAGCTTTTCCGGTTGTGAAAGCTTCTCCGATCCCAAAACCTCCTAGGAAGCGAAAGAACGTCTTAGCTTTTTCTAATGAGGGTTTAGATCTGAATTATCCAGACAAAAATAACACGCCAAAGAAAAGCAAAACCGAATTTGAGGTTACAGAAGCGCTCGATTGTTTTGTAAATCCTGCTTTGAATTTGGAATGTCCAGTCGATGAAACTTGTAACGGGGCAGAGTTTGAAGTTTCTCGACCTCGCGGTCTTCTTAATCCAGCTTTGGATTTATCTGAAGATACTCCAAAAAAGAAACGAAAAAAAGACAAAAATGGCACGCCAAAGAAAATCAAAGCTGAACTCGAGGTTAGGGAAGCGTCTGATTGCTTCGTAAATCCCGCTTTAAATCTGGAATATACAGTCGATGAAACTCGCAATGGTGCAGAGTTTGAAGTTTCCCGTCCGAGCGGTTTTTCTAATACAGCTTTGGATTTGTCCGAAGATACTCCAAAAAAGAAACGAAAGAAACAAAAAAAGTTAGAACTGCCTAGTACTGAAGGTTTTGTAAATTCAGCACTAAATCTGGATTGTCCAGTTAATGAAAAACACAATGGGACGGTATTCGAAGTTTCAAGGATACAAATGGGTCTTGCTAATGATGCTCTTGATTTATCGGATGAAGCTTCTGGAAAGAAACGCGTTACTTTTAATGATTTGGTCGAGTACAACACGGATGGTATTAAAAAGAAAAAGGGAAAGACGAAACTGGATAAATTCGAGGTTGAGAATGATAAATTGAAACGAAAAAAGAAACGCGCAGCTCCCGAAGAAAAGGAGATGATTTTTGTTAATGAAGCTCTTGATGTTGAGACGATGAGCGAAGAAATTCAGGATAATGAATTGAATGAAAGGAAATGCAGAAAGGAGAAGCGGAAAAAGAACAGGAGGATGTCCAATTTGGAAACTATTGCAGAGGCTCCTGAAGAGGAAAGAGAAGTTAATGATGAAGTAATACGGGAGCTGGAAGTTATTACAGTTCTTGATGAATCTAGAGAAGAAGCTGGGGAAATTTGCGAGGAGATTCCGAAGAAAACTAAGAAGAAGAAGAAGAGGAAGGGAGAAAAAAATCAGGAGGATTATGACATGATAGAAACTATTGAGACAGTCAAAGAAGATATTTCTTTGACTGAAAATTCGAAAACAAATGAAATAAAGAAGAAGAAAAAGAAGAAGGAAAAAGGAGGTGGTGACCTTGAAGATAACGTTAATGGATTCGACAAAGAAAATTTGTTTAATGATGAGGAAAGTGTTCCGGAAACAGAGAAAAAGAAGAAAAAGAAGAAACGAAAGTCGATGGAGACTTGTGAATTTTTCTTGGATGAAGATGTAATTCAGAAAGAAAATGAATTAGAAATAGAAGAAAAATCTGAAGAGCTTCATGAAATTAAAAAGTCTAAAAAAAAACGTTCTAGGAATTCAGACATAATCGATAATGAAAATTCGGAAGCTAATAAAGTAGAACATTCTGAAAATTATTCTACACCTTCGAAAAAGCGTAAATTGGAAGATGAAGCAACTCCGGAAGTGTCACAGAGTCCCTATCAGAAAGTGGCTAAAAAATCCAAACATGTTTTGAAAGCGATGTTTGCCAAAAGTCCTGTTGTTTACTTCAAAGGATCAAACATAAATGAAATTAAAGGATATGGAGTCGATTCATAGTGCAAGTTATTTTTAACAGACTTTAGTCGTGAAATGACTGATTAATTTATTATGGAATAATCATTTTTTAATTTTCATAAATGTACTAATTTGCTAGTACAATTTGTTGTACGAAATAACAAAATCTGTATGTATATGTTTACATACATATGATGTATATAAGTCTTTCTTGTGTAGGTTATACGAAATATTTAATATATTTTTGGAGTTTTGATTCACGCTTTGAAGAATTTAGTACATAATTTTGATTTTTGAATAAATGCTACTTGTTTATTTACAGGTGAATGATTTATTGTGTATTTACAAAGTATTCATAACAGGTCAATATTTTATTAATTGGCTTCTATGCAATGTTGTCGAAAAATTTAACCAGTTCACCTGTAGCTTTTATTCTCTCTACAAGTCTACAGACGTAATCAATACCTTCATCACTCACTTCGACAAGAGCAAGTGGTATATATTCTTCATCTGCTGAAATAATTTCATGTCCTAACTTTTCTAAACTACGTTTCACGACCATCAAATGTGCTGGATCGCAAGTAAACTGGAAAAATGAGAAGATCATTATCGATTAGAAATTTTGAATGCTTTTCATTTGAAAATTATTTCATTTTTAAAGCTACTGCTTTGAAATTTAAAAATATCAAACAATTAACATATGCTTACCTTTAGATATTGTTGGCCATCGTTTTCAATTTCTGAAACCTCTTGTGCTCCAACTTCTATTCCTATATCAGTTGCTGCATCTATATCACAGAATTTTGGGGTTGTTATAACTCCTTCAACATTAAAGGCTGATTTGACTGAACCGTCAGCTAATCTACACCTAGAATGATGGGATAGGATTTCGGAATTAGTATTGACTATTAATTTTTTTCCTAATTATGAAATTAAGTAAAATTCTGAATTCATTTAATTAAAAATTAAATTTTAAATGGTATTCAACGTACATATTTTTTCTGAGCATGGTATTTATGTTATGTTTGGATAGAGATACGTTGTCTGTTACTAAATGAAACACTAGTAAGCATCCATTTGGCCCTTGTACATTAATCCAAACATTGTGGCAATTAATTTTTGCACTTTGCATTTTCTCCAAAAATGCCTTCACTGTACCATTGGGGATGTTTTTTTTCCTGGCTTGTTCTATTAGGTATGCTAATTTCATATTGGTAGTTGGATTTGCACTGCCACCCTCTATAAAAGTACAAAATTTTAATTAATTTCATTAAGAGACAAGTATTATTAAAAATATATCAAAAAAATTATTATAAAAATCAACAACTGACAACAACATCGTCTTTAATAATTAAAGTAATTATAATTTATAAATTATATTAAATACCTGCTACTGCAGCTCTCATGTACTTTATGTGTTTGTCAATCAATGTAGCTTTTTCAGCATCTTTTGATTCTTTTATATGTTTTATATTCTTCCATTTGCTATGACCAGCAAATCTTTTACTTTCTTTGAGGGGACAAACATTTATGTATTTACAAACTGGCCTAAATGCTTTTAACATTTTAAATAACAATTTTGTACTTTATAACCTCTAGAAGTTTGTGAATGTACAAGTCTCGGAGCCTGCATTACCGACATAGCATCCACGAAACATTCTTCTCAATTTCTCATACGGTCATGCAGTTACAATATCATCTGTTGATAATGTAAAATTGATATTTTTTCAAGATCTGTCGGTAAGTTGTACGTTTGACTCCAGTTGCTCTAGTTCTAGTTCCTGTGCAACCAAACAAGCAGAATTTGACTTCCGTAGCCTTGAAGAGAGTATCGGTTGCTGATTGGCTCAAATGGTTAAATTCTTGGAAGTTTAAAAATTTTCTGAAAATACGTTGGAATAGAATACGTCCTCGATCATCGCTAGTGTTGTGAATCTTGGAAGTCACGGTCGTAATTTTATTTACATTGTGGGACTTGAGAGTGCGTCGACGACAGTATAAACAATGTTTTGCCTTTGTGATGACTAGTTTATTTGACTTGTGCATGTTAAACAAACAATAGAGACAATGTAATTCGGTCGCGACTTTGTGCTTTTATCATTTCAACGCCAATCATCTCAAAATCATATTTATGATCGATGTTTGTAGGAATTTCGTGTCGAGTTGTTTGTTAAGACTATTAAAAACTAGATTCGCGAAGTAATTGATTAACCAAGTGATAAAAAAATGTGTAACGAAGTTATGAAATTGAATACTGTTAGGTTATGTTTGCTCGTCATTGTTGTCATAGTACGTTGAGTACAATCAAGCAGAATTTGGCTTCCGTAGTTGTCCGTAGTCTTGAAGAGAGTATACCCTAGCGAAAGCTTCGGATTGAAATTCATTCCGAACCAATCCGAAATTTTCCGAATCATTCCGGAATTTGTA
>JAUESH010000008.1:8368591-8379458 GCA_032275165.1 Synergus magnus | reverse complement strand
CCTGATTCAAAAACCAGGAAATCGGACAGGCTGCGCCATCTAGTGTCGCTGAATGGAAATAAAAGAACATTGGATAAATAACGACAAATAACTCTCTTCTATAATTATTAATTACAGAACATAATATAATAGTATGATTAAATTATCTCTGGATTTTAGATGCTTATAATAACAGTAAAATTATTTAACTACTATATACCAAAAGAAAATAAAGAGTTATCGACATAGGCGTAGGAAGGTAATTTTTTTTTGGGGGACAAATCTGATTATGAAATCTTTTTACACCTACCTCTCAATGTAACCGTGCTTTGTCAGTATTCATGTTATTCTGTATTTTTAAAAGATGGGGGGGGCAAAAAGTATACTTTGCCCTTCTTAGTAAAAACGTGGGGGCAATTACCCCCCCCCCTGCCCCCCGGTTCCTACGCCAATGGTTATCGATTTAAATCCAGCTTGTCCTTGTCTAGCAGACGACAGACGGTCAGACGACGTCACGACGGCCATTTCATTGTTGAGACAGTGAAGTGCAAGTGGTGTTCCACTTTTCTTTAGAGAAAAGCGCAAATAAAGTAATTATCAAAATGTTTGGCCAAGTTACTCGAAGGGCCGTTAGGAATTTTACGACCACCGCTATCCGCAGATCCCATGATCCATACGACGGAGTTCCTGGACATGTAAGTAATTTTTATCTCGTTGCGTAACTACTTTACTCCTAAAATCGTTATCCTTTTGTTTTGTCCATTTTTCAAGGAATTTGAATCGATTCGGGTATTATCCCCTTCTAAAATTGATTAAAATTCAAAATTATGCATGTTTTTGACGATCTCTCTGCAGAATTTGACTAAATTTATATTATATACATTTTTTGGAGTAATCTGATAGAGTGAGGTTATGTTCGTTGTTCAGATTCAGAAATTCAAGATTTTTACACAATTTTTGCAACTATATTGTTGAATCATGTACTTACTAATATTTTAAGCATTTAAAATTCAGGTATTCAAAATTAAACTTTTTAAACATTCAATATTAATAGGATAATGAAAAGTTTATCAGTTCATTCATTAAATGACGATTTTTTCTTCATTTCTTTTTTCTTCAAATTTCAGAATATTCCCTTTAGCATCAAGAACCGATATGCATTGACCGCTGGATTTATTGTTTTCTTCGGTAGTGGTTTGTCCCTTCCATTCTTGGCTCTCCGTTTCCAAATGCTGAAGTAAACTATGTAAGTGAAATTATAACATTTCAATAATAAAGTATGTATCTTGAATAGTTTGATAAAATTTCATTAATTGAACTAAACTTTATAATTAGCGTCAGTCATTTTTTTGTGAAATAAATAGAATCCGGAAGTATCTCTAATAAAATACGAAAGTAAATTAAGAAACCACTTTTTCAGAATATTTAAACATATAAAACTTACAAACTACCTAAGTCTTTGAAGATTCATGTTATTTACTTCTAATCTAATTCCCTTTACCTTTCATTGCAGGTTTGCATCAAACTGCAGGAGTAGTTAATGTCTACCATGGTCTCAAGATCATATTGTAAATGTTATCTTATGTTGTAAAATACGAACATCAATAAATCCTACATTATAATAGGTATAGAAGATTAATAAGTATGAAAATGATTAGGATCCCGATACTTCTTCTACTATGGTCTTCTTAATTTTTATTTTATAATTAAATGGAAATATAAAATTGATAAATCCAGTATTCTAAATTATGCTACATTTTCATAATTCTTTTATTAATAATGTATATCTCGTGCGAATAGAGTCGATATACAATAATTAAGAGTCTACATGTAGGCCTTAAAATTAAATATTGTATATAGCATATTCGTTTTATCGATAAAAAAATATTAAAGCTAGTATACAAATTTTCGGGTCATCATAATCTAAATCTGTTGTAAATTGTGTTTTAAAACGTGAATGTTTTCCTCATTTTTGATTAATGATTTTAATTTATAATTCTCATCTATCAAAATCTGGATCAGGAACTGGTGGCTTATAGCGAGAAGACTTTCTCGTAGAATCTAAAAATTAATTTAATAGATATATAATATTAGCTTAATACTAACATAAAAAATACATTTTATTACAAGAATTACTAACTATTTTCAGCATAACCTTGATGAGAACGATAAGAGTCGACACAAGAAACTAGGACATATCCACTTTTATCAGTTTTTCGCTCGGGACGATCTCTCTTCTTTTTGGCCTATTAGAAAATAAATTATTAACGCTTCATAAAATTAAAAATATTAACAGTTTTCTTTTTATTTTCAATTGAAAACTTGCCTCATTCCGAAGAAGGATCATCTCTCGATCATCGTTTTGCTTTCGCTTCTTTTTAAATCTGAGTAATGGATTTTTGGCACGATCTTCATTCTGTGAAAAAAGGGATTTTAATTATATATAATTATATATAATATAGAATTATATATAATACAAATATAATTATTTCTTTAAACAATAATAGTCATTCTTTTTTTTCTAGGTATTTTGCAATTCGTTAATGCTAACTATTACCTTGGATTCGAACTCTGTGGATCTGGCGCAAGAATCACTGTTTCGAATTCTCCGTGCACGTTTCACAATCCATACAACCATTGAAAGTGCCGGAATGACGATAAATATAATTGCCAAAATAATTATGATAGCTGAGGAGTTCCAGATCTGAAGTAAATTTTAATTTTTTTTTATTACCTTCAATTATATTCATTTGTATATTTTTCTTTGAGTATTTCTGAGTTTTTTAAATAGGGAAAAAATTCTAAACCAGTTCTAAAGTGAATTGGATTTTTATCTACCATTTCGTGACATCCTTCTAGGAAGGGATTAGTACAAGCCCGACAGGTCCTAGCTCCGGTATTCGGTTGATGAGTTCCCAGAGGACATTTTTTGCAATGCGATGATCCATCCTCGCTGTAAAAACCAGGAAGGCATGGAACTAGAACGAAGGAATGAAATTTCTTACTCCATCGTTCGTTTCCCTTTACCAGCAAGTACGATCGATTAGCTGAATTTACGATTCGTACGAAATCGATTTATCACACTATATTAAATCTTTTTGTTGTGCTGACTTTATGCAAATATTAAGTTTCATTTTTCTTAATTACAATTCAGTATAGGAAATATATGGTAATTTTAAACTTACGACAGTGAGTATCTCGAAGATTGTATCCAGCAGGACAACCAATAAGAAGACCCACACTGCCGATATTTTCGACCGATTTGAATTTACTATTTGGACCTCTTTTGCGTCTACGTTTTCTTTTCGAAAATTCGACTGGCACCAATTTCTCTCTATGGTGTGGCAGCCTAAAAACAACTGTAGTTAAAAATTTCTATAAAAATACTGTTCAACTTTCAAACCTTCTAAAATTCACTATACAAAAGTTTTAGAGGCCAAGGATTTTCACGTGAATACAAGAAATTTTCAATATAAAATAGAAATATTCTGAATAGGAAGAATACTTTTATTTTTTAAGAAACTAATAAAAATAAAAATTCAAAAATTAATAAACGAAACAAGGAACGTATAAAATTGGAATATCCTCATTTAACGTTGAAAAACGAATAAGTAATCAGTATTCCATCGGCATAAAATGAATGTCCGCCAGTAAAACTTTGCAGAAATCGTGAAAGAATTTTATGAGGGAATAATAAGAAAATTTAACTAACTCGGCCGTCGAAGAACTGCCCGGACGTTTCTGCTTAGCAGCAATGCAATTTTGTCTTGAACAGCTTTGCGGCAGCGAATTCCGCAGAGATTAAGACCAACTGGCACCAACTTTGCTATATTTGAAGGGACGACCAAGAGGTTTATGGCGATCTGAAAAGTTCCGGTCATAAAATATTCGTATTAGCAAAATATGAAGTATTTTTTGAATTTTAATAATAAATTATAGTCTCACTTGCTGTCGATAGCAGTGGGGTGTAAAAATGTAGGCTTCACAAATATCGTTTTTACAAAGAATTTCGTTGAGCTTTTTCGGCAAGTATGTCAAAATTGCTTCGATTTCGGTATCGTCACAAACTTCTACTTTGTATCGATTTCCTCCTCGTAAAGCGTATCTTGGCAAAGTCACAACTTAAAAAAAAATCATTCATTCATAGTTCAATTTTTTAATTGACAATTACTTAATTATTTAATATTTTTAAATACCCTGAACGTTGTGCTTATAAGTATTTTTAACTGGTTCCTCATTATCAGGATCAATGTAATTTACAATGCAAGAGTAATTTCCTGTGTCTTTGGTATCGACGTCGTACAATTCTAGATTTCCATTTTTCCGAATGACTCCTAAAATATAAAGTGAGAATTAAAATAGTCATCGTTTAACATTTTGTTTAAATTATTTAATTTTTATGTAATCAAATAGAAAAATTCTACCAGTAATTGGGGAGCCATCTTCCCGTATCCACGTATAATTTGGTCTACTGATACTCATCATCCATGTAATATCTTCTCCTTCATGATTACAAGGCACATTCAAATTGAATCCAGGAAGAGAAAAAACTTGGTGTTCTAAAACAAAAACCGAAATAACTTTTGCATAAATTGAACTACTTTCTTTAATACTAATAATTTCTTCTAAAAAAAAAAAAAAATAATACCATGAACATCTATAATTCCTCGTTTCAGGAAATCCTCCACTTTTCCAGATCCGATATATTTGAGACCCCTCGTTTCTTCAAAATCTCTTCGAAGTTGTCCAATGAAATCAATTGGTCCATTATTTATCAAAACCTCAATTCCAATATCAGTGTACAAATTACACTGATAAGTTTTTATTTTTCCAAGGAGATTATTTCTCTTTCCTAACATATTTCGCAAATCTAAAACAGCCTGATTAAGATCACAAATGCAATTTTGACAATTTACCCCTCGTGTGTTCTCATCATTTTTATCTCCTTGAAAATCCGCCCCTCTGATTTCACGATTTTTTTCAAAATTACTTAGTTCGTCTCGAAAAATATATTTCACTCGAACTCTACCATTTTCGATTGGTATAATAGTCTGATATTTTTCATTTTTTGAATTTCGAATTTCATTTGAGTTTATATTTTTAATTTTTGGATTTGACGATGCCTTTTTAATTTTCCTATCCGATTTTGACTTGGTTTTCTTTTTGGAATCATGCTTAATATTTTTGGACCCTTTAGTATTTTTAGGACGCTTCTTCTCTTTATTTTTCTTCACTTTTGCTTTTTTTGTATTTGTGTAAGAAGACTTGGCATTACATAATTGACGACCTATCAAAAGCTTCTGAAAATCTTGAGGCTTTTCATTTGTATTCATACTTTGATTTTCATTTATAGACTGAACTCTCCTGCTTCTATATTTCGTGATTTTGTTTAAATTTATATTTTCACTTGTATCTTCTTTCTCTAAAAAATTTCTAGCATTTTCAGTTTTCTGAACTTCTTTTTTAAATCTAGAATTCAGAATCGGTTGGGGCTTTCCAAACCCCACCAATTCGTCCCTGATGTCAAGTTTTTCACCAAAAATATCTTCATTTGACTCATCTTCATAATTTGGAATTTCATCTAGGTTTTTTTTAATCCTGAGATTTTTATTATCACGTCTTTTAGTCTTTTGAGTTGAATTCTTGGCTGGTGATTTCGTAGTCTGAGATTTCTTCTTATTTTTTTTCTCACCTTTTTCCTGAATTTTCTTTCCTTTATTGGTTTTATCATTTTTTGGATGCTTTATAGTTGTTGATCTTCCTTTTGTAGCCTTCAAAGTCTTTTTACCTTCAAAAAAAAAACATTATTTAAAACATAATACTAATTTTAGAAATTTACATTTTTAACTCTTAATATTATTATATAATTATAATTTAATAACAATTACCTAGGGTTTCTTTCTTTGGGTGTTTGGATGCTTTAGTATTTGATGTTTTGGATTTCGAAACAGGATGATTTTTAACAACATTGCTGTGCAAATTTACATTCTTCCCTCTCGAAAATAAGTTCTTAGCATCATTAGAATCATTTAACAAATCATGCAAAGCTACCTGTATTTCATTTTTGGCTTTCTGAATTTTAACATCCTCCTCTTTTTTCTGTTCTTTTCCAATCTTATTGAGAATTCTTTTTAATTGATCTGCAGCCCAAACTTTGATATCAAAAGAATTCTTTTCTTTCTTAAGTACCACATTTTTTTTAGAGGAACCACAATTTTCAAAACTTGAACTACATCCACTAGATTGATCTAATCTATTTCTAATTATTTGCAAAGTGGTATTTACATTCTTTTCCACATTAACTATTTCATCAATTAGTGCCCTTAATGCTCTCCTATCATTTTCATCAGTTAATCCTAATTCATTTTCTCCAAATTCATCAACAATTCCATCAAAACCCCGAATATCTCGAACTTTTTGAATTTTCTTTCTTTTTGCCCCAACTTTTCTAGCAAAATTTAAAATTTTCTCAGCCAGATTTTGAATTTCCTGATCAGGTTTCTCAATCTCTTCTAGTTCTTTCCCTCTTGACTTTCTCAGTAATTGCTTCTGAACATCGATAATTTTTCGTTTATTGTTTATCTCTCTGGTTCCATTTTGAAAATTATTATTTGAATTATTTCCAACATCAGTCACATTATGATGTTGGAAAAAAAACTCTTTTGCTTCTTGATCGTAATCTTCAATACCAAACGTATTTTGATCATTTTCCACAAAATAATTTAAATTGGAACCAATGTTGGACTGAAATTTTGGTCTTTGAAATTCTCTGTCATAAAGAAAATCCTCTTCTATTCCTGAATCTTGTGAATCGCTCGCTTCTCCATAATTTTCTGAAAATTCTCGAATCGTTCTTTTCTTCGTCAGCATCTTTTCCTGAACTTCTTTCCTCAAATTAGAAATACCTAATGTTGAATTTGAACCCTTCATCTTAGAATCTACACCTAAATTCGAAAACTTCTTTCTACCAGAATTTTTTTTTTTCAATTCTGAATTCCCTTTAGCCTCTCCCGATTTTTTATGCAAGTGATTATGTTTTTTATGATGCAGTGCATAGATAATTTTTATCTTTTCGTTAATATTCGATCTTGTAGAACTATGATCCTGACTTTTTATTTTCTTTATATTTTTCAGATCTTTGTTAGATATTTTTCGTTTATCTCTAATAAATTCTTCTCGATTTTCATTATATCGACGAGCCTCAATTTTCTTATCTAATTCCTCGTTCTTTTTCATCTTCTCGTACCAAAATCTTCTTCTTTTAAAAGGTTTCACTGGAAGATTCATTTTTCGACGATTTTTGTGTTCAATCAATCTGTTTCCTTTATTTTTAGATTGCCCGTCAGAATTCAGATTTCTTTTCTTCCCGAATCTCAAGTTCTTCTTTCCAAAAATTTCATCTTCCTCAGGATAAGATTTGTAAATGTTTGCAAAGTTGGATAAATCAACTGTAAATTCCGTTTTCGTTTCTTCATGTGGAATTTCAGTTCCATTAGCCACTGGTTGTACCACTTTTACAAAAATTTTAGAATCGATAGATGATGAATCAGGTGGATTAGATGAATTGATTGATTTTATTACTCTATCTGCTACTAATGAAACAATTTTTTCCAGAGAAGCATCATTGATGGAAATTGGAGATTCTTCAAAAGATTTGCCGTTTACAGAATTTTTCTTTCGAAATAAATTTCCATGCATAATTTTTTGCAAATTATCAGATTTAATAATTTGACTATTTAAATCGAAACTTGAGCCTTTTTTCATTTCGTCCTTGTCCACGTAAACAATTATTTTTTCAACATTCCCTAAATTCTTTTTCTCTATTAATTCTTTAACTTTTGGAATTATGTTCTTCAAATTTAAAAAATGAGATTTGTTTTTGAAGACAATTTTTTTCTGCTGATCATTATTTGGATTCAAAAATTCAATATTGGATTTATCATTTAAAGAACTTTGAAAAGATCCTTTATTACGATAATCCTTTCCAGTATTGATAGAATTAAAATTAATTTTAGCTTTTTCTATTGAAGAATTGATTTTTCTATGATCTTCTATTTTATTCATATGTGAGATTTTAGAATTTATATGAGAATGTGATTTATTGTCTTTAATTTTGAAAAAGGATTCTGAATTCGAATTTTTTGCCTCTTTATGTCTCTTACTTTTTGCTAAAGATAATTTTCGCCTTGAAGAAATGTGAGGAGAAAGAGCAGAAATGGGTTTTATTTTCTTTCTTCGTTTTTTAGGCTTTATTTTTGGTTTTCTAGTTTTGGATTTCTTTTCCTTTTGAATTTGCTGAAAATAAATATATTAGATTACATTTTAGGAATTATAAATTGGCTTAAAAATAATTAAAGACGAAACATAAATCTTAACTTTTACCTCTGGAATTTTTGAATATCCAATCGCATGACCAATCATTTCCTTGACCTTATCAATAATACTACGACTCAATCGGTTTTTTTTCTCAGTAACATTTTGTTTCTTAGAAGTCACTGATTCTTTCCGATTTTCTTCATTCTGCTGATTTATCATCTTCAGAACTTTGTCCAACAATTGTTTAGTTTCTTCTTCTCTGATTTTTTCAGGTTTTGATTTATTAATTTTATTCATATTTGTTCCAATTTTCGATTTTTTATTCGGACTTACCGAAGCTGGGCCTGCAAGTTCCGCTTTTTCAATTACTGAAAGTTTCTTTTCGTGAACTTTCCCTTTTTTCTGATCGTGTTTCTTTTTCATATTAGACTTTTTCATATTAGACTTTTTCATCTTTTCAGGAGCATCAGTTTTGCTACTATTTACCCTTTCTGTCTTTGTAAACTTTCCATTTTCTGAAGATATTTTATTCTTTTGACTAGGAACTTTTTTATTCTTAAGATGGTCCCTATTCTGGTGATCTTTCCGAATCTGAGGATTTTTTTTAGTATTGAGGCTTTTCCTTTTTTGTTGCTTCTTTTTATTCTTATGATTCTTGTGATCTTTTTCTTTCTTATGAACTTTTTTATCCAGATATCCCTTTTTATTTCCGTGCGGATTCGACTTTTGAACTTTCTTAAGAGCCAATAAGGATCTTCCTAAATCTTCATCATCCGAAAGATCTTCATAGTCATTTTCATGATTCTCTTCATTTTCTTCGTCATAATCAATGTCATGATTAATTCTAGGTTCTTTTAAAACATTCCTCATTTCTTCTTTCTCTTTACCATTCTTCAATCTCAAAATTTCTCTTTTCTTTTTTTTATTAAGGCCTCCAGTTTCATGGACCAAATTATAACTCTTATCATTTTTTACAATTGGTTGAACAATTTTTAGATTACGTGGATCAAGATTTGAACCGTCTCCAGATGTGTTTAAACAAAGATTTGTATTTATCCCAGGCAAACAGACAAAATATGTTAGTGGAAAATCAATTGATGGAATTTGCTGTTGATAAATCAACTGATCTGTTGACAAAGTTATTGGAGATATTGCTGAAGAAGTTGTTGAAAAAGTTTCGGAAGAAGCAGCTGAAGAAATAGTTGAAGGAGTTTCTGATAAAGCAGTTGAATATGACTCTGAAGAAATCATTGAAGAAGTAGTTGAAGAAGCTTCTGATAAAATTCCTGAAGAACTAGACATTTCAAGTATTTCACTCGCAATGGATTCAGAAGTTGAAGAATTGAAGTTTTTCGTTGATAAACCAGTCTCATCTTCATAATTGTAATCTGAAGTCAATTCCACTTTCTGTAATACATTGTTTTGGGCAACATCAATTTGCAGTGTTGTAAATGTTCCACTTGTTTCGTTTTTCTTTGAAATTGTTAAAACTTCAGCTTTAGATGATCTCTTCTTCAAAATTTTCGCATTCATCGTCTTCTGTTTCGAGGAACAATTCAAATATGGATTAACATTATATTCCTTATCCCAAACTCTTGTACCACCCAGATGATATCTTTCTGGTCTTTCTGTGGGCCATTGAGGGCCTGGGGGTTTCCTATATTTCAGACCAATTGTTGACTCAAGGTCATTGTTTTCCTCATTAAAAGATACATCCTTGAAATCACCTGGTTTAAAAAATGAACATTAGTAACTGAATTTTCAATTATCTACTAAAACTTCTAATCATTATAAATCTGAGTCTTTCTTACTCGCATTATCTTCAGGATTGAAGTATTTAGGTTCTTCAATTTGCGTTTCTTCGATTCCACCTTCAAATTTGCTATACATTTTTTTCTTGTATCCATTTCCTGTACTCCTTTCCTTTCTTCTTTTAGGCTTTTTAAAAAAGTTAGAAACTCTTTTCACAGATGAAGTTTTTGGCACAGTTTGTTTATTTCTTTTTAGATGTCTTCCTTTTCTTAAAATACCTTCCTTTAGATTATCTTGCTTGTGCTTTAGATGTTCTATTTTACCAATCAACTCAACTTCCTTATCACGAAGGTGTTCCTCTTTTTTACTCTTTGCAGATGTCTTTTCTTCTTTTACAGTCGTTTCATTTTTCTCTTCTGTTTCTTCTTCAGTTTCCTCTTCATCTCCTTCATGATAAGACCAACTTTCTGGTTCTTCCTCATCTTCCTCGTATTCTTCATCATATCCCTCATCTTCTTCTTCCTCTCCATCTAGCTCAATTGTCACATATTCCACTTCTCCATAATCAGTATTTTCTTCATCGTTCTCAGATGTTGTTTGAACCGTTTTTTCTGTTGAAGTTATTTCCTCAGACGTTTTTTCTTTGGGATTTTCTTCTACTGAAGTTGTTTTTGTTTCTCCAGATGTTACTTCTTCAGAAGTTGATTGAACAATTTCTTCTGTTGAAGTTATTTCCTCAGACATTTTTTCTTTGGGATTTTCTTCTACTGAAGTTGTTTTTGTTTCTCCAGATGTTACTTCTTCAGAAGTTGATTGAACA
>JAUESH010000008.1:8351883-8362359 GCA_032275165.1 Synergus magnus | reverse complement strand
AAATTTCTTAAAATTCCTACAAGCTTCTTAAAATCCTTTACAATTCCAAGAAAAAATTTTAAATCCCTTAAAATTCCACAAAATCGTTTAAAAATCTCGTAAAATCCTTTAGAATTCCATAAGAAACATTAAAATCCTTTAAAATTCCGCGAAATCTTTGAAATATTATAAAAATCTCTTGTAATCCCTTTAAATTCAAAGAGTCCTCTTAAAATCCCTTAAAATTAATGAAAATCTCTTGGAATCATTAGAAACCCAGAGAATCTCAAAGAATGCCTGGAAATTCTTTATATTCATTCGAAATCCTTGGAAAGCTTCTAAAATCTGTTAAATAAACTATAAAAACTATGCATGTAATACGACACATGACGACCGGTCCACCTGGATTTTTCCCGATTTCCCACATTACCAATCCGGGCCTGATCGAGCTTGAGACTTTTTAATCTTTAATGAGAAGAAATTGAAGGTCTGAAATTTGGGGTACTTTTTAAAGATTAGGGTGGTGATTTTATTTTGAAAATATAAAAGAAGGGAAAACTGAAGAAAATAAATGGATATCAACCTCGTGAGATTAGGGAGATCAACAAAACAATTACATGCCAGTCTGAGAACTTGGAAAATTTATTCTTCTTACTTTCCCACGCCTAAATGAAGTTCCTACAGCGCAAAATCCTGCAAACGATTCTCTAAGATAAAAGGAAACGCGTTGGAGGCGATCTCTTTCTGTGACTTTGAGATTCTCACTAAAGAACTTCATTATCTTAACATCTGCAGTGAGTGAAAGAATTATAGTGACTTCTTTTAATAAAGTGAAAATTTTCCATATGTGCGAAATGAAACTTTCAGTTTTAGAAATTAATTACAGTTTAAAATATAATATATAATCTAAAAAAAAGCGATTTCTTCAATTAAAAAAATGATTCTCTATTTGATAACTTTATTATCTTTACGAGAAATAACTGGGAACCACATGGATATTTTTTTAGAAATGGCATGTAATAAAGGTAAATTATTTTATTTTTTTTACTAGAAAGAAATGAGAATACTTGAGAAATTAAATTTCAATTACTTTTATGTTCATTTACAGTTAAGAATGACAATAAAGATGTGACTTTTTTGCTAAACACACTGAATGAAGAATTAACTTTCTTACGTCAAACGGAATCTGATATTGAATGGGAACTAGCAACAGAACCATCAATTAAAAGTTATCAATTAAATTCAGCACTTTCTCGTTTTCAAATTTTCTGGAGAAATGAGTGGTGTTCCAAATTTCGAAATTTAAGCGAGATCTTCCAATGTTCTGATGAGAGGATGATGAAATTTCTTTGCCGAGGACCAATTTACTCTGAGGAGATAGCCAGGTGGCATTCCAATAATTTTTTTTACGTTAATATTAACTTTGATTTTTCAAGTGAAAAATTAATTATTTTCATACATAATTAATTAAATTTGTTATATTTACATATCTTATTAGAAAGCTTTCAGCAATTCAGGAGAAACTTTCGCTAGCCTACTCCTCAACAAAAGTCTGTAAAATTGATCAAGGCGAAAAAAAGTGTTTCCATGGAGAACCAGATTTGGAAAAATTAATGGCTACTTCTCGGTGAATTTATAAATTAATTTTAATTCTTAAAACTACTTTTTTACAATAGGTTTCAAAACACCGAAATTAAATAGAATAAATACATCATTTTAAATAAAGTGGAACTGATTTTCTTTTAGAAATGAAACAGAGTTACGTTGTATGTGGGAATCTTGGCAAAATGAGATGAGTAATCTCAAAAAACTCTTCATAGAATCTGTAACTCTTCAAAATTTAGGCGCAAGAAATAATGGTAAATTTTTATCCACAGACTGGGACGACTGAAAATTCCCGAAAAATAAAATTACCGACACTGTCAAATTCCCGAATAAATAAAGTACGGAAAAATAAAATTCCAGGAGTTATAAAATTGTCGACAAAATAAAATTCCCAACAGTTTATAATTCCCAACACTGGAAAATTCCCGACAGTTTATAAAATACCCGAAAATAAAATTTCCCGACACTGGAAAATTCCCGACCGAAAATTGACGATAATATAAACACTCCCGAGACTAGAAAATTCCTGACAATGGAAAATTCCAGAAAAAAATTACTTTAATAAATAAATAAATAATTTAAATAATAATTTTAAACAATTTTAATTATTCTGTATTTTAAAAATATTTTTCAAACATTTTTAGAGATCTTTTCGGGAATTTTCCATTGTCGGGAATTTTATTTTTCAGGAATCTTCAGTCGGCTCAATGAACTTATATCAAAGATTAAATTTATTGTAGTTAAAAATAAATAATTATATAATTCAGAGTATCATGATATTGGTGAATGCTGGAGGGAAGAGCTCGAAGAACCAGATTTAAAAAATCTCGTGAATAATTTATATAACGAAATTGACCCTTTATATAAATTGCTTCATGCTGTTGTTCGGTACAGATTAGCAGAAGTGTATCCAGAAATTGTCCATCCAAGGAAACCGATTCCGTCTCATTTATTAGGTATATAAATATTATTTGAAAAAAATTATCTAAATCAAATATAATTATTTCAGGGCACAATTGAAAAAAGTTTTAGGGAGCGAATTTTTCTCGAAATAAATTTTTTTCAGGGAACCTGTGGTCTCAAAATTGGGAATCATTGATAGATCTCTTACTTCCGAAGGAAAATTTGCCAAATATAACGGATTCCATGAAGAGAAAAAATTTCACTGTGCAAGAAATGGTGAAAAAGGCAGAAGATTATTATCTTTCTTTGGGTTTTCCACCAATGTCGAAAACCTTTTGGAAAAAATCTATTTTCCAGAGAAGAAATGAAATTATGAATTGTCATCCATTAGCAGCAAATATGTACCTTGATGACGATTTTAGGTAAATAAATAAAAATAAATAAATAAATGAAAAGTAAATCAATCAATAAAAATAAAAATTCTAGAATTCTAGCTTGTTTAGAAGTTAGTCTCAAAGATTTTCAAATTATCCATCACGAACTGGGACATATTCAATATTATATGGCATACAAGGATCAACCGACTTTATTTAGGGTATTTATTTTAAAAAATAATTTTAGAACCATCTTTTTACTACATATTACAAATATTTTTTTTTTAATTCCAGAATGCACCAAATTCTGCAATTCATGAAGCAATTGGTGATGCTGTTCTAGATGGAGTGTTGACTCCTCAAAACTTACAACGACTTGGTTTTATTGATGATTCTTTTCTAACGAACAGTAATAATTTATTTGTAAATAAATTAAACTCTTTATCTCGCTTTTTAAAATGTTTAATATTTAACTCTTTCTTTTTCAGGTTTACCAATTCTATTGAAGCAAGCACTCTCAAAATTGCCTCAATTGCCCCATAGTTTAATAATGGATAAATGGAGATGGGACGTTTTCTCTGGTAAAATAAAATCTTCAAACTACAATCGATCTTGGTGGAAATTGTACAAGGATTATATGGGAATTGAACCTCCAATTCCACGATCAGAAAATTACTTTGATCCAGTTGCAGTCTTTCACATCACAGAAAATGTTCCTTGTATTAGGTTTGTTAAAAAATCTCAAAAAAATTAAGTAAACAGTCCATATTTTTTAATTTATGTCCTATTCCGAAAATATGTAAAAATTGAATATTTTTTTGTCATTCCAGGTATTTTCTCTCTAACATTTTGCAAGTGCAACTCTTCGAAAGTATGTGTGAAGCAGCAGTTACAGGGAAAATTAAAAATACGGATTTTAATATCCCCCTGCATCAATGTGATATTTATGGATCTAAAGACGCTGGAAGAAAATTGAGGTAAATTTCAATAACTTCAAAGCGCAAAGGAAAAAAAAATTAAATCTAAGTTTTCAAATACTTTTTTTGTTTGAAGGTATTTGATGAAACTTGGAAAGAGTGTACATTGGAAATACACTCTTTATATAACGACAGGTGCTTCAAACTACAGGACAGAACCTTTATTAAAGTATTATGAGCCAGTTCGTAAATGGCTCAAACTTCAAATAGATCGTTACAATATTCCGGTCGGGTGGGATTAATTTTTTGTTTTGTTTAAATACATGTAATATTCAAAAGATAATTAAAAATAGATTGCAAACATAATATGAAATTAACTTTAATTAATAAATTAAGCCGAATCCTTAAAAATAATTCGGGAAGAAAAAAAGTAAACTTTTTACTAGAATAAAAAATATATTCAATCGACGAATTATTTACAAAATTGGTAAAAAAACAATAGTAATAAATGTTAAAAGATCTGGAAGCACAAGCTTAATCAAATCGAAATTTGTATCTAAAATAATCTTTTTATCGATGATCTTTAAATTAAAAACATAATAATTACTGATATATAAAAATCGCTGTAGTTAATAGATTTTAAATTCATTCTTACTTGTTTCTGTATAAATTATTTTCATTTCTGAAGTAATATTTCCTTCAGATCTTCCTGAGCAATGAATCAAAAAGCGAAATCTGATTTTAAAAAACCCCTAAGGATGATTTTTTAAATATTTGTTCTTCGCAAATCTTATTTTCAGTTTGCTATTTTCATTTTGTTAATCTTCGCCACTCAACTGCATTCCTAATCCAGCATTTGTAAAAAGATCGAACTCCTCACGTTTGAAAAGAGCCCCACGGACATCTTCAAGGCTTATTGATTCTACCTTACTGCAATGAATATAAAACATAATTTACAATAAAGATGTTTAACTTTTTTAAATAAATTAAAATCTTTATCCAGCTTTTTAAAATGTTTAATATTTAACTTAATTAACATCATTTTCAATTTTATTACACACCTGTTTTTACTTCCGGATCTGTCTATCGCATTCGCATGAGATAACCTGACAATATCTTCCACAAAACATTGAACAGCCTTGAAATAAATAATTTATATTATAGAATTGTAAATATCAGCTGAGTTTAATATTTATTTTAAAAATTATCACGATTTAATAATCTAATTACACAACTTACCCGCATTATTACGTGACTTGCAGCACAGTGTTGAACTTCCGGAATAATTTCCTCGTCCCTTAAATTAATTCCAATTTCTCTAGAAGTTTCATTAACAAACATGAAAAGCGATTCTGACTCGGGCGGCAAATCCAAAAGTATATTTGCATTCAATTTTTCAACCTCAGTGAAAGTCTGGATAGCTGAAAAGGTAATAAAAATAATATTATGCAGGCCATTTACATGTACATAATTTTTTTAAATTATAATAATAAAACTTACCAATTGGTTTCTCTTCCGAAATTATATCGATTTCCTCATCCCAATCAGAATTCCAATTACTTCCTTCAACATTTTTGCTAGAGTCTGAAAGCCACTTGTTGAGGTCAACGGGTTCCGTAGCCGTCGATAAAATGGACTCATCAGAACTGGAGGTTTTTGCTGAAGATTTTTCAGCATTGGTAATTGAAGAAATAGGAGTATAAGCGTGCCGCCTCGCCCAGATAATTATTTCTTTAACGCTCCACAATTCCTCCTCCGAGACTTTCTTCTTTAATAATGATCTAACTGCTTTCGCTCTTTGCCACTGGAATGATTTTTTCAAAATACATTTACAAATTTAGGTACTAAACTATTTAACTAATTACTTCCTTAAAGAAAATATACTAGTCAATAATAACAAATACCTCATAAGATCTCTGCTTTCCAATATTATAACTTAAAAATTCTTCTACACTTTTGCAAGTATAAGGATGCAATCTTTTATATTCCGGATCCGATGCGTCTTCAGTGATAAGAGGCAGTCGGTGCATTATAAATTTAACAAGGCTCAAAGTGTCCGTTAACCGCACATCATCTATTGATCTGAAACAACCAACAATGTTAAGGCTGAGGAAAAAAAAATAAATACAAAAAGTAATTTAAATATCGAATACTCACCTCATAACTCCTTCATATATTTCTTTTTTACTCATTTTCGCCTTATCTTTTCCTAAAATGATTTTCTCAACTCTAGACTTATCCTTAAATTCTGATTCCGACTTAAAAGAATTTGGCGTACCAGCTTTCAAGCTTAAATTCTCCAAAAAGTGATCTTCATCAAGGCTTTGGGGAGATGCAAAGTCAACTATTTTCAAAGCAGGTTCGTTATAATTAGCAGTTAATAAAATGCTATTCGAGGCATTTACCTTGAGCAACTTTGACTTTTCATTATTTTTGTGCACTGCTTTTTCCACTTGAAACTTCATTTGACCACTTTGTGCCTGCAATTTATTATTAACGTTGTTTACTTTCTTTTGAATTGACTCAGGATCGATTAGGACTTTAGACATTGGATCAAAGTTTACAGGTACGATGTCCTTGTTCTTTAAAACCAAAAATTGTTTTTTAGTTTGACGTTCAAAAGGTTGTGGAATTGAAATCTTCAGAGGCTGCATTTTTCCCGGAGAGTCTTTCATAGTAGTTGCTAATTGTTGCATATTTATTTTTTTACTATTTACATCAGTTTCGTTGAGATCAACTGGTAATCCATTTAAATGCAGAGTTTTCTCATTTTCTTTCAATGAACTGGGACCATTTTGCAAAACAGATTCTGTCGAACCATTTGGTAAATGTGCGACTGCTTTATTGTTTTCCATATTCTGAGATTTGGAAGACGTGTAACAATAGTCATGATCCGTGAACACGTAAGACTTTAAATTCAAAGTTTCTTTTTCCTCCTCCGGAATTTCAGTTTCATGTTTTATGGTGAAATTTGTTAATTGACAATTTTCGGGTTTCAAAATTTTGAGCTCTTCTCGAGTCAATTCACTTTTTTCTGCTGGAACGTTAATTGACTCAACTGGATCAGTCTTTTTTTTTACCGGCGAATCTGGAATGGATTCTGGAAGCGAACGCGGTTCGCTTATTTGAATCCATAGGTCGATAACTGTTTCTAAACCTGAATGAAATATATTGTATTGGCTTAACAAAAAGTATCGAAGATTTATAAAAAAATGTTAATATATTTATTATTACCTAAAGTTTGCAGACCAGTGTAAGTGCGATCGAGTTTCAGGGGATGAATTATATCCACTGGTTTGTTCAAAGTATTCTTAAAATGTAATTGAACCCGTAATGGAAATTCACCCCATCCTCGTCTTGATAAGTGAAATGGTGGCAATCTAAAATTGAAAAAAAATCAGGTAACTTATGCTCTATAAACATTTTTACGTAAATTTATCATGAAACATAAAATAATAGAAAAAAATACTCACGTGATTTCTACCACGTCATTCGGCCGGTAACTCTCGTGTAGAAAAAACCTAACTTTAGAAACAAAATCTCCTATCTCAGCATCCTCTTTACTTCCTCTCACGTACATAGTCCACTTATGACTAGCCGCATCTTCTCTCTCGTCCTCCGGAATCCATTTGGAAATATTTCCCACAACAATTCGTTTCCTAACTTTATGATGAACACCCCTAGACGGAATCGGCGGTTCCGGAATGGCACTTTTCGGCGGAATATATCGAGGAACTTTCTTTGGTGGTTCTCTTCCACAGGAGTCAACATGAGATCGTTTTAAGTTCTTTTCGGAATTTTCATTTTTTTCCCCACTTTCAGAACAATCAGAACCAGCTTTGGAAGTTGAGGGAGTTTCTGGATCCAGGAAACGAGGATCTTTAGATGTAGAGGGTATTGCGACATCTATAAACTGAGTTCTTGTGAGTCGGGGAGATTTTCCGATGAGTCTTTTAACCGCTGGGTGAATTCGAGTCTGTTTCGACTCTTTGACTTCCGTTGCCTGACATTGCTTGCGATTATAGTAATCTGTGACAATGGCGTATCGCAAGAGGTGTAAAGTCTTCAGAGCGTCGTCGAGGCGATCTTGAATTTGAAGGACTTCTTTTTCCTTACTGTCAATCTCCTTTGAAAATTCTTTCTCGATGATAGCGCTTATCTTCCTCGCTGTGTTTACACGAGCTACATATTTACATTAAATACGTGTTTTGAATTTTTTATAAATACTCGGTTTGCAAAATCGAATGTTATTAAAAAAATTACTTGAGGTTTAAGCTAGGTTTTATATACAGATATTCAATTTAGTTTGTAGATAGAATTATAGTAAAAAGATGAAACTAAAAGAAGATCCCTCAAGAATAAGAATTCTGGGAGAATAAATTTATTAGTAGAATTTTCTTCAAAATGAAAATTGAAAAGATCTTAAATTATCATTAGAAGATTAGATTCTATTGTTATTGTATTTGTAAATTACCATTTTCCTCGAAAGCCTTTTGCTGTGATTGATCATTTGGCACCGAAGCTGCATAGTCTGGATCTTGATCATTATCCAATGTGTTCTTTAAAGTGTTCATTGGTCTGCTAAATGCCTAAGAAAAATATTAAAAACCATTCAAAATAAAAATTGCATAAAATTTGAAAGACTTTCTAAAAAAGAGGTTATGTGTAACCAAATACGCCGAAAATTTAAAAAAATTTGATTTTCGCCAAATAAACAAAGATCATAAAATACCGAATATAATATTATTGAAAATACTGTGCCTTATTATTTATTCATTGCAAGCAAACATTTAAATCCTCTTTTTAGCGATTATTTTTGGAGGTTAGGAAAAGATAATCTCACTTATAAAACAAAACTTGTTATCACCTAAACATTTATTGATAATGCTCTCAAATTACTAAGCAAATTACGCAATTAAAAACAAATGTTATTATTGAGTAATTAAACGAAAATCATGTGAAAATAATAAAAATAAACAACTTGACAAACCTGTCAGTATCGAGACATGCGGTTGGGCGTGATGAATAATTTCCCACTTTTTATATTTACCTGTAAGGAACTTCACAGACAAACTTTGCATACAAATGTCGAAAGATATTTTGCAATATATAAATACGTTCAACCGTGATAAACAGTTCGAAAATATGTGAAAAATAAGTAGAAAATGTAATTTTCGATCAATATCAGTTCCCGGTGCCACAACGCATAGGAATTAGGACTTATTACCCACTGCTATCAACCTTAAAAAAATTGAGGAACTTGAAAAGCAGGGCGGTCACATATAAGAATTAAAGGCGCCAAATTCAAAATGTTTTTAAGGCCATGTATTACTTATCCGATCCCTACCTTATCGACATTTTTTTCTCTGCAACGTTATTTCTAAATTTATTGAGATATCAAATTGAAAATTTCTAAAATTAAAGAAAATATGCTGAGGTACGTTTATCTGGTCCTAAATTTTTATTAAAATAAAAAAAAATTTCAAAATAATTTTTTTTTACAAATGTAAATATTTAGGACCAGATAAACGTACCTTATTGCTTTAACTTTAATTATAGAAGTTTTCAATTTGATATCTCAATAAATTTAGAACTAACGTTGCAGAGAGTACATTGTCGGTAAGGTAGGGATCGGATAAGTAATACATTGCCTTAAAAAGATTTTCGGAATTTTCAACAAATCGATCGTTTCAACAGTTGGATTTCTTTATTCTAATTTAAAATAATGTTATAATTTAAGAAATATATATTATTTTATAAAGTCGATTTTTTTTATATTCACAGAATGTTCTTATTTTAATTTTTAAGGAGTAATTATTTGGGGTGGTTTTCGCGTTTAGCGAAAGATAGATCAGCCCTAGCGAAAGCTTCCGATTGAAATTCATTAAAAACCAATCCGAAATTTTTTGAATCATTCCGAATGAATTCGGTCAATCCGAGTTAATCAGAATTAATCTGAACTTTCAATCCGAATAAATCCGTTCAATCCGAACGAATCCGATCAATCCGGCCAATCAGAACTTTCAATCCAAATGGATCCGAATGAATCCGGTATATCCGAATCAATCCGAATGATCCCGAAAAATTCGAATGCGGATTAAATCGGATTGACCAGATTTATTAGGATTGGAAGTTCAGATTTATTCTGATTAATTCGGATTGACCGAATTAATTCGGATTCATTCGGATTACAAGTTCGGACTGATTTTGAATCATTCTGGAATTTGTATTCGACCCAAACAGTTTTATTCCGATCTATTCCGAAGGAAGTTTTCAATCCGAATTAATCCGAAGCCCATTCAAAATTAATCCGAACTTGTAATCCGAATGAATCCGGGCAATCCGAGTTAATCAGAATTAATCCGAACTTTCAATCTGAATAATTCCGTTCTATCCGAACTTTCAATCCGAATGAATCCGGTCAATCCGAGTTAATCAAAATTAATCCGAATAAATCCGTTCAATCCGAAATTTCAATCCGAATGAATCCGATCAATCCAGCCAATCAGAACTTTCAATCCAAATGGATCCGAATGAATCCGGTATATCCGAATCAATCCGAATGATCCCGAAAAATTCGAATGCGGATTAAATCGGATTGACCAGATTTATTAGGATTGGAAGTTCAGATTTATTCTGATTAATTCGGATTGACCGAATTAATTCGGATTCATTCGGATTACAAGTTCGGACTGATT
>JAUESH010000008.1:8112131-8134309 GCA_032275165.1 Synergus magnus | reverse complement strand
TAATATATGGCATATTAATCTTGGCGCTTCATTCAGAAACGTCGCGAATATTTGAACGAGTGTGATTTTATATTATAAAAGCACTTGAAACGAACTAGAAAAACGAATCCCTCTACTTTTTTATGTACAAGACATCGCAAAGTCTTGTAAAATTATGCAGACAATTGCTATCTTTTTAAATTAGGAATCGAGCCTCGACTTAAAAGACAAGTTTCTAAACTATCTGTGCTAATAACAATTCAAGTGAAGCTTCTGCTTCAAAGTCTAAAGCAAAGAGATTCGCTTTGTACTTGGAAGTGACTATCCCGAAGCAAATGGAATTTCTAAAATGCCTTATATCTTTGATTCTGACCGGTACAACTTCAGAATTAACATCTGGCGTATTTTTTATCTATAAACTCTCAGAGTTTCGGATTTACAATATAATTCTCTGAGCTGCTTCGTAAGATTAAGGTTTTACAGAAAAGACTTCCGTATTCACCTTTCTCTACCTTACGATTGATGATTTCCGAGATTACGAGAAAGTTATTCTAGAAACTATTTTGTTTGTTTCAAATATTTTGATAATAGAAAAATTAGAAAAAAAAAAATTGTTAAAAGATATACAGCGCACAGTTTTTGTGCGTAATATTATAGAATAAAGTATGTAGATAGATTTGTCTAACCCTCATCAGTTCTTTAGTGTCAAATTGACAATATTTTCAACTTTACCGGACAATTATTCTATTTGAATACTTGAAGAAAGGCGAATATTTTTCTACACAAAAATATTCGAATCAACATAAAAAAGTTCTTCAATCTTCAATTAATATTTCCTCATTGATTCCATGTGACGAAATGACGGACTGATGAGGGTTAAATAAAATTTGCTCAAGCAAGATACAGCACAAAAGAAAATAAGGATTATAACTAAAAAAAAAAAAAAAGATTACTCGCCAAATTAGGTGAATTCACGTGATCCGCACGTCTAGTTATCACTAAAATATAAAACTAGAAAAGAGCGACGCTTATCAAAAAAGACGTTCGCTAAATGCCACTCAAGTGTGCAAGTATCTGCCGAGCGTTAAGAGATTCGCGCGCAACTAAGGACTTAATTGACACGGATTACAGTTCCTTGATCTCTTGATAAAATAAAAAATAAGAATGCACAGCTTTCGAAAAAAATAATAATCTTCTACTTCGTAGATTGATACAATTAAATTTTGTGGCCTCTAAGTGACCAAAACAAGCTTTAAAATTATATCGTTAATTTCGTTTAAACAAAAATAATCTTTAATGTTATATCTTTAAGAAAATGTACCGTTCGCTGTATAAAAGAAAAAAAAAAACGATTTTTCTAAAACTTTCTTTATACTACAGTATAAAAAGAATAGTCCTTGAATGTCCTTCAAGTATTTTTAAAACGTGTAGCTGGTATCGGAAGCTTTAAAGAGCGTATTTTTGTAATACTCTGCCTTCGTGGATTGACAATATTGACATTTAGTCAGTACGTTTTATTTTTAAAAAGTAATGATAACCTACATTTGTACGAGATGTATTTCCCAAAAATTAGATTTTAATTAGAAAAATGATTATGAATATGAAAATTATTCAACGAATGAAAAACTGAAATTAAGTTTTTTTTGGAGTCAAGAGCGCTTCGTCTCAAAGAAAAATTGAGTTTTAATACATCATGGTATTGGTCTGACCATTCCATTAGAGATTCACCTCGTAAGCATCTATTCTCTATAAACTTTCTTAAATATTGCAATTGAAGCACATGTAAATTTATCGGCAAGACCTAACAACGAGAAGGCAGATTCGCCGTTAGACCTTAAAGAGAAATATTTCTCACGAACTCGTCCTAGAGAATCGTCTACGATTCTTCTACTATACGATTACGACCAACTTTACTCACGGTTCGGTCTAAAGCATATTTTAACAGTTTACTTAAGTTAATCTGGTGGAAGAAAACTGAAGAGACGAAACTGTTCTCTGATGTGTGGTCTGACATCACCTCCCTGAATATGATTAATTTGGTTAGTCAGGTATTACAGAATAATTTTAATATCATAATAAACTTTTAATTTTAATTTAATTATAACATTTACCCAATGTACTAGATTTTCTAAAAACGGTAACAGCTTCATCAGTTCGTTATCAGAACGATCAGCAAACCAGCTCTCAATTGGTATTCCATTTTCCAACTGTCACAAAAAAATTAATGCTTATTGTTCCTCGTTTGAACGCAAATTTTAGTTTACAAAATATTGAAAGTTTGAAATTATAAAAAGATATTTACCTGATAGCCAAAAGCTTGTGGACTGTTATCGATAATCACAGTTTTGGACAAGTCCCTTCCAAGAATAGACAAATCCTTTATGTAGTTACCATTAACGCAAACACAGTGTTCTCTGAACAATCGATACTTTATTAGCTTTCTCGTAGGATCCAACAGATTCATCAACTTATTCGCGTATACACGTTTGCTCGCAGTAAATAAAATCACCTCATAAAGAGAGGAGACGTGTTCCAAAAATTCACGGAAGAAGGGTCGAGTTCTAACGAAGACTGTGTAAGTAACGTCCTGAAAGACGACTGGAAAACGGAATGACGCGTCGGAAAGCTCTTGCAAACTGCAGTGGACGAGAGTTTCATCCTGATAATAAAAAATTTGGGAATTTAAAAATAATCCAAAGATCAACAGTAGAATTAATTTGCATTCTTTTAAAATCAAATTTCCAACTTACCAAATCGAGAACTAGACTGAACTCCGGACTGCTTCTAGTTTTAAGAGGAAGAGCAGGACATCTGGCTCGCATTGCCGGAGTAAGAGGAGGTAAATGTTTGATGAAGACATAGGGATCGAAAGGCTCCCAATCATCTTGAACATGCGTAACCATGTTATCCACATCGCAGCTTTCGACGACCTCCTCCCCTCCCACTTCTATATACTTCACATCGTGATAATCCCCATCAATATCCTCAGAATTATACCTCTCGTCACAATTAATATTGGATGTATGATTAGAATTCACGGTGTAAATACTCTGTGAACTACTATACTTGGAGTTAGAGTACGCCATGGTAGACTCATATTTAGAAGACTCGTTATCAACATTGGAATATTGGTGCTTCGACAACTCGCTGTTGTTTTCATTGTTGTTGATGAAGGTGTACTTTGTGTTTGGAAAGTATCTGTCGGCAGGATACGATGAACGATTGCTGTACATCGAAGAAGAATGCATTACGCTATAGTACTCTTCAGAAGATTCATTTGCCGCGCAAATTGCTGAATAGTGGAGAGAAAGTAATTCTGTAAAAATGAAGCGTGGTTAGAACAAAATGTGAGGATAATTTTATAAAAGATTGAAATTAAACTTTTGATTTAAAATGGAATATACATACCAGAAGTTCTGTTCCCCTCTTCGTCCAAAAGGTACGAAAGGTCGGAGTGTGGTTCTTCGGTTGGAGACGGCATAAGTTCAGTTAAAGATGGAACGCTTGAAGTTTCCTTTGAATCTTGAGATGAAGGCGAACTCGCAGATTCCGTAACACTTAGTTCTGAAGGATAAACTGATAACGTGGAGAGATTCCAATTTTCCTTGGACTCATCGGCTGATTTCGGTAGTTTTGTCGATTTCAGCGGCTGAAAGATAAACTCTCTTTAGTAAATATGTAAATCATTTATAATATGAGTACTGAGAAAGGAACTTTAAAAATTAAAAATAGGGTCTTAAAATAATTACGTCTTTAGTCGTAGAACGATGCAAAGGAGTAGATGTAACCATTGATCTCTTTATACATTTTCGTCGACGAGGTCCTCTCTCACGTCTGATTGGAGCGGATTTAGCAAAGTGCAAAACGTTTTCCTTACAAGCCTGATTAAAGAATATGATCATTTTATTATATTATCATTTTTAATTGAAGAAAAAATGTAACCTGAAGTTTATTGAAAGATATCTACCTCTTTAAGAAAATTTGGTGAACGTCGTCTCCAACGAGATAACCTGCCGCATCTACTGGAAGTGTTTACGCGTTGACTACTGTTGTTGACGGCTGGTACTTTTCTAACTGCTCCAGTTTGAACTCGCCTTCCTGTCACCTTAGGTCCAGGCACACACTTGGTGCCCAAACGGCCCCGCAGCCTTCGACTTACATGCTCACTTCTGAGCCACATCTCAAACTTCTTTCAAATACCCTGAAAGCACAGTTCATAAAAAATGTTAAATAATAAAAAAAAAGTATAGCGATCAATACTTATTCCACTAAAAAAATTTCCAACTCGAAGTTTAAATGTATACAGATTTTTTCTCTCTGAAAACTTAAACATTGGCAATTTTCCAGATACTGTGTCTTGAATTCTAAAATAAAAAACACCGGTTGCTTCTATAATACTGTAAATATAGTTTTAAATTCAATTCTATTTCAATTTTAAACTATTCGTACTTAAAGGATTCCGTTCCCTGATTCTAATTTAGTGAGTAATAATTTAGGTGTTTGCTAAACTATTCCGCAATATTTTTCTTTTTATTAAGTGATAAAACGCTTATAGGATTATTATGTACTTAATTAGTACAAAATGTTTACAATTAACATACTTATTTTGTGATACTAATTAAGTAATATAGAATATATATTCAGAGGTGTGAAAATAGTTGTAGTAATAATATGCGCATTATTCGACTGTCAATTTTGGCAAATTTTTTTAAACGAGAATTATACCCAGTCCAGTAAGCATTAGACCCGAATCAGTGGCATTCTATATTCTATTTTTAGCAAATAACCATTACCCGCAAGTAAGGTGAATACGTTATACAGAAATTCCAAAAATAAACGTCAGTAAAATAGCTTGCAATATGAAATATCTACTCGAATCTGGATTATGAAATTATAAGAATGCACTCTTATGCATTTTTTATTGTTCGTTTAAAAAGCAGAACTTAGAATTATTTTTATTAAACAAATTATAAAGTATAATCATAATCTTTCAATATTTGCTTTTTTCTTTTAAAACGATACTCAAATTTTTACACCCTTATACCAAAAAAGTGTTATGTAAGGTTTGAAAGAAGAATTTGCATACCGTAAAGATCTAGATTATTCTTTAATGTGTTGATAAAATCAATACGAAATTTCAAGAGACTATTTAAAGTTTTGTTTGTAAACTCTCGCTTCAGATTTGTATTGTTTCTTAAATTTTTGCATATTTCTTAAAATAGGCGCCTTTTTTAAAAAAAAAATATTTCTAAGATAAATCTTAAAAAATTTTTTTCAGTTTCTCAGTATAAATACCACCAATTTTTATTTTTTTGTGTTCATTACTTTTCACTTCGTCTAAAAAAGTTGTTTCAAATCAATTAATTTGACTTTGTTCCCAAATTGGATGTCAATAGATCCTGTAAATGTAAACGTCGTAAAAACGTCATCCAATGATTCACGAAAATTTAAATCGCCAGCAAGCTTCAATTAAATCCAACTTAAAAGCGTATTTCTTAACAGAATTAAATTTGCCAAAAGAGTAAATAAAAAATACCGATTCAGAAATCGCGATCGGTGGTAGATTCGCGCGGGAAAAATGTCGATCAAAGTAAAAACGGGGCGTATCAGATCCACGGTGCTCAACATAACACCACACAACAAACCGGTTTGTTGGTGTATGTATGTCTGTCAGTGTATATCGATTTGTGTCCGCTCTGTTCGCAATAATGCCGCTGAACGGTTTCGCGTGACTCGATTTACAGAAAACAAGGAAAGAAAATAATTGCTTGACCCAGACATTAATCTCAGGATTAAGCTTGAGAGAAAAATAACGAATATTGAAATAAGATGATTGATTTGGCGGTCCGGCCGCTTTAGAATCGATCGAAAGTTTGAAAGTACGGTGGCGGCGGCACCCAACGACCCTGAAACCCGAAAATTCGCGCGAAAACTCCACACTTGAAGGAAGTAGCACAATTAACACAATTCATTCAATTACTCACCATCCCTTAAAGTCCACCCGTGCCGCTGTCAGGCGTCCAAAAAGGACAGCAATCTGCAATACACCAAAACTTTATTTAAACGACACTCTCGCGTTCACTTTTCATCCCCCGAAACTAAAACAGACATGGCTGCGGCGTCACTCTAAAAAACGAAGTCAAGACAAAAAATATTTGAACTCTCAGAATAATTGTGAGGTGGTACTTGAATTTGAGTCGGGAAATAATTGTTGTAATTATTTTGGATTTCATGGATTTTAATTGTATTGTAGGAAAATTGAGTGGTCCTCGGATGGTCATTTGACTTGGGAGTCGTGAGGTTAGACGCATGCGCAGTTGGAACGGAACAAGAGCGACACCGTGGTCACCTTTGGAAGCTATTAAAATTCAAATTTGTGGCGGGAGTAAATTTGTCCCTTTATTTTCAGAATAAAAGAAATTTCTAATTTGTTTATTGATATGAAAAATAATATTTTATAAATAATTTAAACAAAATTCACATTTTAAAACATGAATGTATTTCATACTATTACATTTGTCTGATATGATTAACATTCACATGCACTGAATTCTTAATTATTTTATACACAAATCACCATTAATTCAATAAATGTAGTTTTTCATGATATTTAGATATTAATAATATCCATACATTAATTCATAAGATAGTAAATTGTTTGTGTATATGTATTTATATACCACAAATTGACATTAAAGTGTACCATAGAATTCCAGTCGATATAGTCATAATTACACATTTATAGTTTTTTAATTCGCAAAATTATTTCCAGGAATTAAAAAAATATTTCTAAAATATATAAATATTCCATCTTTTACAAAATCAGTCATCCTAATTGTTTACTAAAAACGGAAATGTTGATTAGAAGATTATGAATTATAATAAGCTTCTTATCAAAATTAATTTTATATTTGTTATAATCAGACAATCAAAGCAGTTTTAGATAAAGTAAATTCACTCACAGTCACACTAATAGACCCGCATTCTTATTTATAAAAATATTTTCACTTAAACATTATCGTAAAGTAAGAATACAAAGATGATTTTTTTTTTAGTATTTTACCTCAGACTTGTTTTCTATACACATACAAGTATAATTATTTGTTAATTATGGTAAATTACTAATTGTAAATAATATAAAAGAATTTGAGCTTCAGGTTTTAAAATTATATTTACGATATTTTGTTTTTTTATTAAAAATGGTTTTATAGTTCAATAATTATTATTTTCATCGTAGTGTGAGAAATAATTAACTGTAGAGAAAGAAGATTTTATATAATTACTATTTTATAAATTTATCAGTGGTATTATTATATGAAACTTATCCTTTCTCATTTAAATTGCAATAATTTTGGCACTTCGAGGAAGACATATTATAAAACTCCTGAGCTTTGAACTGATTTTTAACAAAATTGTAGAACTTTTAATTAAATTAAGTTAAAAATGTTTCCATTCATACTTTCAAATTTTCAGTCAAGAGAGCATACTTTCTTACAAATAACATGATAATATGAGTTATGCCCCATTATCTTATTTTTATAAACAGAGACAGGTTGCAAGATAAAAATTTTGTAAGCAAAATTCTGATAATATAAATTAAACCACTGCTCTATCTTAATTTCAAAAATACTTCTTTCGATACAATTTTTAAAAAGCTTCAGTCATTTTATAAAAATATCTCAAATTATTAACAGAATGCATATAAAACCTGTCTCTGATTTTATATTTCATTTATTTTATACAACTTTATTCGAATTTTCGAACTTGATTCGAAAATTCTAAACTTCAAGTTTATTCAAGAGGATAATAACTTGAATCTTCCAGATATTTTTTTAGACTTCTGAATCCAGCAAATTCAGAAATAGTTGATCCTTGAATTTCTTTAAAAATAGCGTTTACAGCCTTTAAAAATTGAGGGGTCACGGGGAAAAACGATCATTGTCACTTTTTGTAAATTATCCGATTTAAAAGTTTCGATCCTTTACACAGGAGTCACAAATATAAAACAAGCTAATGAATTATATATTCTTGTTCCTAAACTCCTTATTTAATAATATCAAATACAAAAAATTGGAATCTATCAGTAGTAAGCTGTAAGTAATAAGTAATAAGCTCTTATTTCATTTTTCTTTTAAATGACAATGATCGTTTTTGCCCGTGACCCTTCAATTTGAAAAAGGATTCACTGCTCTCTAATCAAAATTAAAATTCTTATTATTTTTCACCAAGAATCTTTACTTCTGGAACGTCAATAGAAACCGGTTTCTCCCGAAGTATTTCCTCTCGTTTTTCCATATTATTGAATAATGCAGCATACATCATTTTTATTTTCGGTAAAATGTTTGTAGCACGTTTTAACATTTCAGCTGTTTTCGACGGCAGAGATTCTTTTTTAATCTCAGGATCTGATGTTCCATCTTCGTATTTAAATTCGAGGCAGTAAGTAGACATGAATGCTAGCGATCCAGTTACAATGGAGAAAGTTAATTGTGAATGAGGTTGCCAACCTGATATATAATAGAATACACATGAGTATCCAACCCAATAATATAATCCAGCAAGGGCAAAAGCTGAAACAGATTTTTTCGGATAAATAACACCGAGAAGAGAATAAATTAGAATATTCAAACAGGCATCTCCAGATCCGGATGAAAATCTTTCTATGTATGCTAAGGGTCTGATGTAATTTGGCTTTCCAGGTGGTAAGTCCTCCAAACATTCCTGTAATTAAAATGTTCATTTTCAGAAATTATTTCTCATTATTTCGGACATCTTTTTGTCGAAAAACCAAAATCCCGAATGTGAAAAAAATACCGAAAAAATATTACCGAAAATATTTATTAAAGAAAATAGAAAATTACCAACCGAAATTTCACATTCTCGAATTTTCAATTTCGCGAAAATATAAAATACCCTAATTTTTAAATTCAAGAAAATTTAAATTCCCGAAAATAAAAAAAAAATGTTTAAAATTTATTCAAAATTTTTGTTTATAATTTCTTTTCATAACTTTTTTTTTCAAAATATCTCCTCAAAATGTTTATTCAAACTTTCACTTAAAAATTTTTGTTTAATATTGCTAAAAAATTTTTTTTTCGAGAAATTTTAAACAAAAGTTTTGAAGAAATTTTCATAAAAAACTGTTCATTTAAAAAAAAGATTTTTTTTTTTATTTTCGGGAATTATTTTTTCGTTATCTTTTTACATTCGAGATTTTGATTTTTTGGTAAAAAGATGTCCCCATTATTTGAAGTTTAAACTTATAAGAAATTTTATCTCACCAATGTATTATCTTTTATTCGTAGACAGCCATAGGAAATGAAAGTAAAGTAAAAAAGTAACATCGTAGGTCCCATCAAGACTTCCATAGAATCTCCTTTCTTAGTGCAAAACCAGAGGACAGAAAAGAACGACCCAAATATTTCTCCAATTCGAAAAAAGAAATGAGTCATCTCATCATTAATCTCATCATCACTGTACTTAAGCCACCGAAGATTTTTCATCACTCCAGCATAGGCGAACAAAAGTGAGAGATGAAGCATATTCGTACTGACAACAAGTCCCAATAAGTCTTTCAAAGGCTTCCAGGCAGTATAAAATAGTCCTTCAGGTGGTTCTTGGGATTCGCTGACCTTTCCATTAGGAATGCACTCCAGGCCTCCAGAAGAATATTCCCTCGGTGGTTCCTGAAGTGCCAAACTGAAAAAGATGCCAGGGATGAAGATAAAAACTTTCAATTTCATTGGAGATATTGTCCAGTTTTCTCTATCGTAGACTTCTGATGGAAGGAAATGTTTTACGAGGTCATAACAAAGGAGAAATAGTTGATAAGAAAGCCAGAAAATCGAAGCCCGATTATAAACTGTACACAGATTGCTTTTTTCCGTGATGCATTGACCTTGAACTACAAAAACTAAGGCTGCTCCAAGGCCAAGAACTGCAGAGGCTGCATACATCGATTCTGTTTGAGGCCAGAGGAAAGAGCTCATGTAGAAGACGTGGCAGACATAGCTGGTAAAAATTGAGACCCTTCTTCCTGATAAGGTCACGTAGGATGGAGCGATTAGGCTGCAAATTACAAATGCCATGTCGAAGATGATTCTACTTTTTTCACAGTCCCACTTGTTGTCAAAATGCACCTCGTAGAACTGAAAAATAAAAATCAGAGATTAGAATTTAAAGTATTATTTAGAAAATCTGAAAACAATGAAAAATAATCAAAGTTGAAAACTTCCAATTTAAAAGCTTCTAATTTTGTATTCGATTATCTAAAATTAAAAGCAAATACGAATCGCTTGATTTAATTGACTCAATCTAATCTGTGCTAATGGCATAGTCTGGAATTTTTTAATCAAAACGTATTGTATCTTTTATTATGTAGTAATAGTGGGATTTCCAATTCTATTCTCAACAATAACAAAATATTGGATATCTAGATATTCTACATTTACAATTCAAGTCTCCAAACATTTAAAATTGAACAATTGTAAATTGAGAGCAATCCAAATTTGCCAACATTTTTTTTTAAGTTAGGGGTAAATCATTATTTATTTAAATAGACTTACCCATGACTGAATAGAAGAAAGGGCAGCATATCCCAAACTTAAAATGACCACATTCAAATATGCCCTATTGAGTTTCATGACTGCTGTAATATTCAATTTCGAGTTTTAAAAATAGAAATAAATCTCCCACACATTAGGATTCAGAATCGCGATCTTTATAATTTATTTCAATTACTTTAGAGCAGAAATGGAACTCTGCAATAAGAGTTGAGCACTGACCCTTATTATTGATCAACTGTACGCGCTGGAAAATCGTCCCGGTTTTATCCAAAGATTCTCTCCAGATAGTTCAGATGATGGGTTTCCCCACAAATATTTTCGTTCTACGCAGTCGCACTCGATTATTTAAAAAAAAAAATATTTTTAGTAAGAAAATTTCAGAATTAAATAAATAAAATTAATTAATTCATTAAATTATTATTCAATGTATTAAATACTGATTAATTATTAATTTTAATAATTAATTGAAATAGAGAAAAATTCTGCAAAAAATCTTTGTATCTGCTAAAAAATACAAGATTTTTCACAGAATTGATATGAATACTAAAAATAGGGTTTTCTTGATAAATATATTTGATAAGAAAGAATGAATTAAGTTTTAATTACATTCTCATTTTTTTTTAAATTTGGAATTAAAAATACTTGATTCATGTCGTAATTTTAAATAAGATTTAAAATAAAGCCCAAAAGGGTCCTAAAATAAAAAGACGCTAAAATAAGCATTGAACATACTTTTAATTTAGAACACTCATCCAAAATATGTACATATGTTCCATATATATTATAATAGTGCTTTAAAAAACTAAACGTACGTCGCGCTAGCTTTTGTAAAGTTTAATTACAAAGAGAAAAAAAGAGATATTACAAAATGTACACGTCGGTCGAATTCATTTTAACATACAAGTAATAGCAAAATAGAAAAAAAAACAGATCTCTATAGCATTACGAGGGCATTTCAGGGGGATTGGGGTCTATTACATAATATGAACTGAATTACTAGTTTGATGCTCTGAATAAGCGAACGAGCACCACCGATTCGCAATGGTATTGTATTTCCTAAACTGAGCTCTTTATCATCTCCGCTTATTAACAAACAATGCATATTACTTTATTAATAGGACTTACGATTAACTAAAATTTCGCTTACATACTCAGTGCACAATAAAAAAAACCTTATTTTTACAAAATAAAGGCTTTTATAAAGTTCCATCGGTTTAGATTTATATTTGCGACAATACAAACAAAAATTGAGTATGTTTCTTTGTATAGTGAAAAAATCTATAAGTCATGTCTGAACGAGGCACATAAAAGATAAATTAATAACAAAATTAATGATCTTCCTTTCGCAACTGTAATGAAATGCTCGCGATTTGCAAAAGGAAATTGTACGGTTAAGGATGATTGATTTTTCTAACTGATTTGCTGTTTCCAAACCCTAATTAATTTCTTTATAAACGAGAGACAAATAAATATTCTATATACAGTAATAAGTCTGACTTATATTCAAAGCAAATGCAAATTCGTCAAACAAATTTCCTTTAATTTAAAATAATCATTGAATAAACGTTTCGAACGTTTTCTCTAGTCACGTAAATGCAAATAAAATAATCAATATAATCAATAAAAATTTGTTTCACTTGAACAAAAATTCTCTTGCAGCATTACAAAAAATGCAGACTATTTAAACAAATTTACTGTAAAATGTAATTTAGCATAAAAATAAAAATTCGTCTAAGATCTTTGCAAGAGATTATTTTCTTCAAGAAACTATTTACCAGATCAAGTTAAAAGTATACCAAAATTTGAGATTTCGTTGATATGATTTCGCGTGACAGAAGTTGTGGCGAGACGAGATCTACTTTTAAAGCAACTATAATCCTTTTCGAGTAGTTCGCTACCTATTTATTTCCGCAGATAAATGGTTAAATACGTGCTTTTATTGTACATTATCTTAAAATAGAAAGTAAGATTAGTGATACTTTTCATTTAAGTTCGCAGGAAATAATTAGTTAAACGTTATCTGTAACCTCGTAGGAATATAAATGATATTTAAAAATAAGTTTTTTTTCTTTCCTGTCAACTTGGATGGTTTAACAGCGTACCTAAGATAATATAATCGATTGTTTAAACTTCTTACTTTGTACATAGTACATACAACGAAGTGATTGTTTTTTCCTTTTTCTAACGATCGAATGATATGATTATAATATTCGAAAGAAGGCACTCGAGGGTCGGAAAACGGTATAATATACGAAACGGCAGTCAAAAGGATAGATAATTAGAATATCTTTGAGAATACCTGACTATTCCTTTCTTAAAATATTCTTAAAAGGCACTTTTTTTTTATCCGCGAAGCAATGATCTTGCTACGATTATTAAAATAATTCGTCCAAGTACCTCTCACACCACGAGTCGAAGCTAAATTGTAAATGACTAAAATAAATATTAATATCTTATCTCGCGAGTATCTCCAATTTTCGTTCTAAATCTAAACGTTTCCTTCCATTCATTTTTTTTTTCTTTCATTCTTATTTCGCTATATTCGATCTACCTACGTTTTTCGAAACGGAGTTTTGTGCAAATTTTATCGGTTTTACCAATGAAACGTAGTGTTGGTGACAAATAATTAATTGATTCTTTAACTAATGTCGCTCAGAGTACCGTTTATAATTAATCAGCATTACAAAATGTTTAGATAATACGCAATGAACACATTACATCCGTTCATGAAAATTTTCACAATATATTTATATATTTATATATACATGTATAATATATAAATATATAATATTATAATAGGCATATCGCTTGATATAAAAAAAAAAAAACGTTAAATAGGACCGATATGGTTATTAGCCGCATTACACTATTTATCTGCAATATCACAGTACTTGCTGAAACATACTTTAAAAGATTTGAAAGCCGATTCGAACAAATGAAAATGGCAAGCAAAATATCTGCAAAAATATATTTCACTAACTTTGTGCAGCCATCGATCATTGTTTTCGTATTTTTTTTCACTCTATCTTCAACCCGTCGCATTTACTTTTGAGATTTACGAAATTGATGGTCCAAAAATGTCTTTTTTCAATTGTCAAACAATTCTTCAATTCTTTTAATTAATTAAAAGGAAACCACTCAAATCTTGGAAAAAATTCCAGGGTTTTCCTGAATTAACCAGAGTATTAACCACTTTCCATTTATCATTTTAAAAATTAATAATTTATATATTATAGTGGCCAATCTGGATTAGGAAAATAAATATAGAAATTTTTATTGGGATCTTAAATTATCCCAAGTAAATTTTTTAATTGAGACTTTTCGATCTTAAAAGAAGGAAAATTATAAACCTCAAAGGTGTCACAATTTTGGAAAGACGACTAGACCGCCCTAATAGAATTTTATCGCACTTTTCGTCATAAACCTATCGCGTATCTTCATGTTTGTCTTAAATATAAAAAAATTATGAAATGCTATGAATATTCATAAAAAGAGATTTGTTTGGTAATCGAAGTTATGCATTACGAATTATGCAACGATTTTTCGAGTTTAATCGACGGCTTCAAAGTCTGCTTCATTCCCAAGCGAACTACACGCAAGACGCTCAACGTAAAAAAAATCAGGAAATGCACTGACAATGGCAACAACCGATCTTGAATATGAAATCTAGCGACTAAGTTCGATTTCACGATTGAGAAACTTAAAATATGGCAATTATACTCTTCATTTCACTCGAAAAAAACCTCACACAGTTGTTCCTTTTTGTCAGCGAAATTAAAAATTGGAGGTGATTATGTGTGTAATAAAGAGTCTAAAATTTTACGCTAATCGGTACAAAGTTGATTTTCTCAAAGAACAGATGCATTCCTTTCGAAGCGACCTTAAGACAAGATGTGACGTTAATATGCGAGTCTTACGAGGTTCGCTTTAAAGCCTAATGTCATACATAAACAGGCCCCTGGTTGTCATTGTCGTCCAAGCTTATTCGACTAGGATAAGCAGGACCACCACCATCGTCAAAAAAACGTCTAAAGGTGAACTCGAAGAAGCCGTGAAAGGGCTTTCCATTGTCCAAGTGCTCGTCGGATTTGTTGGATTCAGAGGTTTCTGAATTCCGCAATTTATCAGGATCCACAGGATCGAAATTACTCGTGTCAGTGGGGTATTGTATTCGAGGTATGTGAGGCGCTACCTGACGTCGCAGGCCTTTTTCAAAGTCAATGCTAGAGAAAAATGGGTGACTTTTTACCTCGTCCGCGTTCTTACCGAGTCGACGATCTGCACCAACACAAAGCTTCAGGATCAAGTCCATACCTTCTGGAGAGAGGTTTGCCTGTTTCGGGATGTGAAGAGTCGTCTCCCAATTAATTACCTGTGACAAATGAAAATTATAGTTAATCTGAGAATTCATACGTCAGTCAAGTTTTGGGCACAAAGCGATAGCTAGAAACAAAAACAGAGTGTCTACTCAATTCCTTAAAAAAAAAATTCCTTGACTTTTCCAGGTTTTTCTACATTTTTCCAGGTATTATTTTTGGCCATTCAAGTATGGAATACTTCAACCCAATTTATATAGTATAGATAATTATTAAAAGATTGAAAACCTTAATTTTACTGCGATCTGAAGTAAACTCCCGGTTTTTTAATTATATTCCCGGTAATTTCCCGGTCTTTCTCTGTTTTCCGGTCAAGTTACCAACCTGGTTATTTAATTTAAAAAAAAATTAAGTACACTCAAAAAAATTCCCTGACAATTCAAGGTTTTCCAGGTTTTCCAGGGTGAGTAGACACCATGAAAAAATAAAAAAAACCAACGAACCTTATATTGAGTTTCAGCAGGCGTGTTAGCCAAGAAAGGTGGAGAACCAACCAACATTTCATACAAAATGACCCCAACGCTCCACCAATCGCACAACTGAGTGTAGCCCGTACGCTGCAATACTTCAGGAGCAATATAGTTTGGTGTACCGACTAGGGAATGAGCCAAACATCGTTGATGCTCTCTGTGCCTTCTTCTTTCCAAAGGTTTCGACTGAATACACCTACACTCGTTATTCCAATCTTCTGCTGGGTCCATTGAATCCTGCTTTCCATGGCCTACAACAAATCCAACCAAAGAAAATCAAAACGTGAAAACATAATTCTGTTTTTAATAATCTTATAAAACCCAAACTTACCATTTTGCTGATAATATTTCGAGTTATGCGTCCAGCGGAATCCAGTGCACAACCCAAAGTCTGTCAGCTTGATATGCCCATCTCGATCAATCAGAATATTATCAGGTTTGATATCCCTATGGATAAATCCCATTTTATGAACACTCTCCACCGCACAAGTCAACTCCGCAATATAAAACCTCGCTAGCGGTTCCTTAAATATCCCAAACTTGATCAGCAGCGACATTAAGTCACCGCCGGGAATATAATCCATCACAAAATAGAGATTATCTTTATCCTGAAACGAATAGTAAAGTTTTACAACCCACTCGTTATCCGCTTCAGCCAGAATATCTCTTTCCGCCTTCACATGAGCGACTTGATTTCGATTCAAGACATCTGCCTTCCGCAGAGTCTTCATTGCATAAAACTGATTAGTGTCCAATTTCCTAACAAGCGTCACTTCTCCAAAAGCCCCAACACCAATCGGCTTGATTTTCGTGAACATACTCTTATCCATCTTCGCTCTCTTTAACCTAATATAATTCGACTCCTTCTGCGAAAGCATCTTCCTCATTTGGCACTGAGCTTCCTCACTCAATCCAATTTTCGACATCTCCGTTTCCAGTTGCAATCTTCTGAACATCCGCTGAGAATGCGACTTGAGAACATTTTCCACATGTTGCTCCATGAAAAACTTGAACGCCTGAGGCGAATAGTTACGAACTTTGCAGTCCCTACGTTCCTCCTCCTTCTCTTTGCTCATATGCTTCCGTTCTGGAATCGGACTCTGATGCTTAATCTTGTACGACGCTGGTGTCGAATTTCCCTTCGCACCTTCCGGACCTTGGTGATTATTATTCCTCGTCGAAACAGAGGTCGAGGCAGTTGGTGGCAACGGTGGAGTCTCAGGATGCTGACATCCTTCAGCTGGTGAGTATTTCCTCTGCAAAGGCGGATGACTTGCAACAGGAGAAGTCCTGGGAGCAGCCCCACTTTCCGTGGAAATACCACAAGAATCCTCAGTGGACAATCCGTAAGGAGGTGGTGGAAGAGGATGATGAATGCCTCTCTGTGCAGCCAAAGCTTGCATCGTTGTTGCATAACTCGGAGGTTCTGTAGTTGGAACTCCAACTGTGACTCCAATCACCGACCCGGTCGAAGATGTTCCGTTATTAACGGGAGGATAAGCAGGCGGTGGTTGTTGTTGTTGCTGCTGCTTCTGTTGAATGGAGGAAGCGTAGGAAGGAGGTGGTGGTGGTGTATTGCTAGTGCTAATGGGCTGAGGCGATGTGGGTGCGATCGCAGTTTGCAAAACAGGTTTCTGAACTTGGGTACTTTTCACAGACTGCATGATTACAGGCGGTTGTGTCTTTGCTTGCCGAGCTCCCCAGGCCTGCAGAGGAGTTGGCCTCGCCATGGCATTCTGTGCAGTCGGCGAGGCAGTTGGAACTGTGATAGGACTGGGCGATCCAGCTGATGTTGGGCCCGAGTAAATCCCAGAAGAAGGGCTTTTCCGGTAGTCTTGTTGTGACTGAGTGGGGCTCTGTCGATTCTGCATAGAAGCACTGTAGGAAGGTGGTTGAACTGGTCCTGATGAAGAGGATGGAACGATCGGATAAGGCGGTGGAGGTTCGACTTGAGTGCTAGAATTGCTGTTTGATGATTGGTAGATGCTGAGAGCTTGCATCTGCTGGGTGAGTTGTTGCTGGACCTGAGGTCCATTTTGAACGATCATAGGCTGGCGGCCGTTGGATGTTGTGTTAGAGTTTGCGACTGGGCTCGTGCCTCTTTGGGGAGGATTTATGGAGCCAGAGTTTGATCCGGAGCTTCCGGGGGTTGCGGCTGGAGGTCGGGTTGGCACAACAGGTGCGGGCGACATTCGCTTGAGCATTTGTTGCATGTTGGTAGGGACGTTGGGTTGAAAGTAAGGACCGTGAGGTGGAGGCGGAGGTGGAGGCGTGGAGCTACATCTGGGTGGAGGCGGAGGTGGAGGTTCCACGAAACTGCTCGGTGAGTACTGCCGACTTAGCTGGGGATGGGGACTCAGTTCTGCAAGGCGAGGACTGTCGGATCGAGAACTTCCAGCTCCGCTGTCAAGTGCAGGGCTTCCACGTTGCAGACTTAACTCTCGTTCGAGGCTTGGCTTTCTGATGAGCTTCGTGTTTAGTTTGCTTAAGCCATTCAGAGATTCGCATTGTGCTTGCTTCAAGAACTCGACGGCTTGGTCCAGTCGCCAGCCTCCCATCTTCAAGGCTCGCAAACCAATCTCCTAAAAGAGGATTCGTTCATTTTAAATCTCGAGGATAAAAATGCATTCTTTATGATTATTTAGGAAATTTTGTAAGTACCTCGGGATAACCCATGGCTAAAAGTTGTGCTAAGGCTTGCCGTTGATCGTTTTTATCTCCCGCAGAACCAGAGGCACATGAGAGACCACTAAGACCTGATGCTGAGCTGATCCCGCTGGTTGTAGAAAGAGTGGAGATGGTACTTGCAGCACTGGAACCAACTTCACCTGTTCCTCCTAAAAACAATAACTTTTATTTCTTTTCCGAAGATTTTATCAGTTTTTGAGATGGTTTTTTTCAATGAATGAATTTTCAACGTACCGATATTTGCGAATGGCAGCAGAGAATTACGGATCTCAGCTAGTGCCTTCTGATGGTATCCTGAGCCACGAGTGCTTGACTTGCTGACCACAGGTGGATTCATAGTGGCCCATGCTAGGCCCTCTGGGACCTAGCTCCAATCCACCTGTGACATAAAGTGGCCTAAAACATAAAAAAAAAGTGTTTATTATTATTTATTCTTTGATAAAATTTACTGGCAATCAATAATCAGATTAAAAAAGAATGTTTCTTTGATCTATAACCAGTAATAACTACAAACATATTTAGTAAAGGAATATAATTGTTATTTTAAAAAATTAATAAATCAATGGATTTTAATTATGAAAGTCGGTTGTGTTCATTCTCTTTTTTCTAGTTTACATAACACACTTAGTCCTTAGAAATAGAAATATGAGTTAACAATAGTGTTTCTTAGTTCAGTAATAAAGGAACCTATCAACATTATCTCTATTTGTATTTTCATTTAATTTACGTGGGTATTCCTGTTATACTTAATGAAATACTACTTCTATCTTACTTCATACGAATAAAAAAGTCTAGTTTCTCTGCGTTAAGTTTATGATCACGTAAGAGGAACATATTTTATGGATGAGTAAGATCAATAACTCTTGCTATTAAAATCTTAAAAGTAGGGAGCGCATTTTTTTTTCATGGAATTGGAAAATTCGATTTATTAGATATCGCTGGGAATTACGATTCTACCTTCCAGTGAATTCTAATTGGTTGCTGCAACTTATCTCGCAAGTAATAACATAAAATGTGTTTTCGTGTGAGAAAAATAAGTTTCAAAACAATAAGATTAAAAGATTTATCATCCAGAGATCATCAATTTATATAATTTACAAATTTATTGAAAAAGAGATTTGAACTACATCATTCCAGTTAAATGACGTTAAGGAAATCAATCAGCAGAAATTGTTGATCATAATTTTAAATACTGATTTACAATGTCAAGATTTTAGCTTCCACGTATTAATATTATGTGGAATTTCCCAAGTACGCATTCCACAAAATTTGTCCGGATTTCCTATGAAACTTATATGGAAGTTTTCTCGAATTTTTAAGGAATCGTCCTGTCATTTCTTAAACTTGTGAAATTTGAGTAAAGCACATTCCTTAGAATCGGTCTAGATTTTTTATGGATTTTTCTTGGAATTTGTTCCGAGTTCTTATGGAATTCCTTTTAAGGATATTCTCCACTAAAATTGATTTAAAATTGGAAAGTGTTCCATATTAGATACTTCCCAATTGAACCGTTAAAAAATTAAAGAATTATTAACTATTCAACTTGAAAAGATAAATACTAATTACTATTTTAAAACGTACTAAAACTATGCATAAGTGCGAATGTATAAACCACTGGAATTTCAATGAGAATACTATACTAGCTTCGTAGAAAAATGTAATATTTATACTACAATCCAATTATTTTTAATCTAATTTTACTGTTTGTTACTAAATTGCAATGATTCATCACTGATTGTTTGTATTTAATACGTATTACGCATTTTTAATTCTTTTTTGCTAAAATGTAAATTCCGAGAGTATACAAAACATTGAGAAGTAAAGAACAAAGTAGTTTCAAATCATTCACAATACATAAAATTCTTTCATATGTGTAAATACTAATTATATCAATATTTTACTCCAGTATTCTCACATATTTTTTAAATGCAATAATCAACTGTTTATTAACTACAGACAAAACAAAAATCAAAATAATAATAAAATTTGTCAACACGACGAATCTCTCTCACACAATTCGCAATTATCTTTTTCAAACATTAAACTTTTAAAAAATCTTAAGAAAGAATTCTGGTGCTAAAATAGTATCAGAAAGTCGTAAAAGTAGTTTAATTGGAAGACTGATTTCGACTTTAAATAGCCAAATACCAGTCCTTAACCTCTACAACTAAAAAATAGAATATGAAACTTACGAAATAATTCTAGGACGATGGCTGTCTCCAATATTGGTAGATTCTTAAGATTCTCCCAGCAGTCATAATTAACCAAAAAACTTTATCGAATCTAGATTCCAGCAAAGAGAAAAACAATAAAATCCCGGAATTAAGGGCACTCAAAAAAATCTATCAAGGCACGAGCTCTAAGGAATCCTCGAAGGCACAATCAGCACAAAATAATTTAGAAGTCACTGACACGATACAAAATTGACCACATTCTTGAGCCAAGATACTTTTATCTCTAGGACATAAGACATACATTATTTCACTCAGTCTTCGAAACGAAATAAGTAATTTTCACCCGGGACATGTTTTCGAAAAGAAGTCGTGGAAAAAACGGAAAACATCAGCTCCAAGGAGCACAAGATTGAGGCACTTTCTGCAGCCTTGTGTAGGATTCGAGGCAATACGAAAACTAACCTATATACAACACAAGTTTGAAAAAAGGATTCTTGGACTTCAACATTTGAGAACTGCAATATATCAAAAGATTCTCAGGGTGCAGCTGGACTCTCCTCAAGGAAATTCCTTATCCAAGAAAGAACGGTGATGCCAGTTGTGTGGTTCGCGAGCATATTCCGTTCTCACTTTTTTCTTGAGTTCCCACGTCGCACAAAAGACTTCTACTAAATGATAACTCCACTATTTCCCGATTTTCCGAAACAATTCAATTACTGATTCCCGGTCACGATTGCACGAGCGACAACAAAGAAAGATACAGCCGTAAATTACTAAAGTAACTGGCAGCCATTTTGAAGTGCCACATTCCTGAGCCGACTTGACACACTCTTTTTCGTAATTTACGGTCCTCACAAAATCCAAAGTGCGGAATTGCTTAAAGATTTTTCCATTGGTAAGATAATCATGGTTGTGAAGAAAATATTGTTTTTTGAATTTGTTGAAAACAAGAAACTCGAAGAAAATATGAAATTATTTATTAAATACCTAGGGTAAAAAAGCGCGCGAAGATTAAATAGTTTAGACTTGTGTTTTTGAATTTGAATTTTACGAAGGAATATGAACTTGAGATGTAGAATATGATTAGAAAACTGATCTAAGAGACTTGTGTGACATTTATTACTTTACAATTGTTATTAAAAGTCTTCAGACAAGCTAAAGAATGGAATAAAAAAAAGGAATCGAAATGGGTTATTGACAGTGGTCTACCTAAGCAACAAATTTCTACTGTATTGACCAATTTCGTTCTTACCGACTGATGCTAAATGCATTTTCTTGAAAATGGAAAATGCAGAAAAGTTTAGAAAAGTCAAAGAATATCTTTGTCCCATTTTATGATTTTTTAATAGAGTTTTTATAGCAGAAAGCGTGTGATTTGTCTCGTTCCGGAAGAAAAGGTTTCTACAGGTCATATTTACGAGTACTTCTATGAGTGAGTAACATGAGTGTAATTGGTGTAATTGTTATACTTAACCACTTAACCTATCTTTCTGGGTAGGATTTTGAAAATTTTTACGTGAAAAATTAGTCTCAAAAGTAAGTGGACTAATTTACCGTACCATATTGATAGAAAAGATGTTTTACTAATTCTTTCAAAGCTTATTTACGACCCTTTCAATTCATTTTTGTGTCAGAAACCTTTTTTATGATAATTATAATAATGTGTGTGAAAGTCTGAATCTGAAGGCAACAATAATCAATTTTTTTTATCTTTGTAATCGATTATGAATTACCTAACGATTTTCGTTTTGTTATTTAAACAGATTTTTTAAAATTTTTATAAATATGAGATTACTTCTAATTGAGTTTATTATAATATTAGGATAAGATTATGCAATAGCTGGCAATATATTGAATGAAAAGCGAGAAACCGGGAATATTTCGAGAACACGGAAAACTGGAAATTACAGCATGCAGAATAACCAC
>JAUESH010000008.1:8088546-8103352 GCA_032275165.1 Synergus magnus | reverse complement strand
TATTGAATGAAAAGCGAGAAACCGGGAATATTTCGAGAACACGGAAAACTGGAAATTACAGCATGCAGAATAACCACAGGACCCGAAAAACCGGGAAATAATAGTGAATTTGTTTCCGAGAATTTCGTTGAATTTGTCTTCGTTAGTTTTTTTTTAATTCTCTTAAATTAATTGCAGGGTTAGATAACAGATAATCTATAACGTTATCGCAATGGGAAATCGTATGGGAAATCGTATAGTATCAAGTATTATAGCGACAATAATACGTCCAATTCGTAATTTCAATGTGGAACGAAGAGCTCACAAAGTTATTTCCAAGGCAAAACCAATTGCAGCACCTCAATATGAGGCAACAAAAAACCAATTAAAACTGTCTCAAAAGTGTATGTATTTATTTCACTTTCACAATTTAATATTTTTATAACCTGTACAATCGTTACAATGTAATTTTTTTTTATTTTGCAGTGGAGCCCGAATTTATGGAGAAGCATAACAAGAAAGATGCGAAGCTATATCAAAATTTGAAAGACGTATTCGTTATTGCTGAAGATCCGGTGGTAATAATATTTTATTAAATTATTAGAAAATATAATTATTTTTAAGTGACTAAATGTCTCATTTAATTTCAGGCAGACTTGAGTCATAGATCGGATCCGACAAAGCCTTTACCAAAGAGTAGGAAGTCGTTTGAATATGCGGATTTTAATCTTTATAAAATTCAAAATGTGAGGGAAGGTAGATGTTCTTTACACCATGTGCAAACAATCCTCACAAATTATATGAATGATCCTAAGAAACACAATCCTGAGAATATAGCTGAGCAATATAAATTAGATAAAAAAGTTGTAGGTAGGTAAATTAATATATTTTGCATTATAAATAGAAAACAATTTTATTGTTAAATATACATATTTACTTGAAACTGTATGTATTTCAGATAATATTTTAGAGTATTACGGAGTATTTCGAGTAATTAGGAAGGGCGACATTAATAAAACGTATGAGAAAGAAGATGAAAATGTACTCGATCTATTAAGAAAAGAACTTGATATTTTCACGAAGAACGAGACTAGTGAAGGGAAGAAGCCTGGTCAAAAGTAGTGAAAGTAAAGATTTTCAGTGAACAATTTCTTAGATGTTTTATATATACTGTATAATAAAACTACCTATACAAAACTTTTAGTTGATTTACTTTTTTTAAATAGATAATTTAAAAATTTTTAACCAAGAGTATTTTCTAAGTAGTTTTACCGTGGACTAACTTATTTTAACTTATAGTTCCTATTTATAATTTGAGACTACAAGTCTAATTTTAAACAATCAATTTTTAATTCTTTAATAACGTGTTATTTTTACGAAAAGAAAGTTCCTTTAATAAAAATACGACAATCTTCAGACCATATATGGTCAGAAAACTGAAATCTTTCCAGAAGCAAAAAAATTTGTTTCATTTGTCTAAAGGACTGTGTGATATAAAATAGGGGAATATCAATAAAGGAAATGATTTTTTAAATGTGAAATTTACATTAGTTTGTTCTTATTGCAATGAAAATCCTCTTCATTATTAATTTGTTAATAGGTTTATGAAAAAAAAAAATTAACCGGCACCCACACACGTGCCAAATGTATGACGACGTTTGTCCAATATCAAGCACCAATGAGAAGATTTATACAACGGAAATCAACCAATTAGAAAACCGTTTGGTCGATATAACAGAATCATAGAGACGAGAAGGGCGAGAACTTCCATTGTTATTCACGCGTTTCTTACACGCGGTACCTCATCCTCGTTAGCTCGTTTTTCATTTAATTACAAGTAATTATTGGTGAGAAAGGCGATTGAATAATTAACAATGTCGACAGTAGCAAGTCCTTTAGTCGTTGGAGGTGTTCGACAATCCGGAGCTCCTGTGCGAACACAAAATGGTACGAAACTTAACCTATGTATTTTTTGTCTTCGGTCGAAGATTAATTGAATATTTTTAACTTTAATTCTATTTAGTGTCGATTTATGTAGTCAATTTAGTAGTTCCTTTAAGGTTTTTACACTCGAATTATTTTTATACGCGAGGAAAATGTTGAATTTGAAATATTTGGTGGTTTGAGAATGAACCATTTTTGGAGCGCATGAAATTATATTAGTCACGCGAAGAGACGGAATTTCGAATAAATTTAAGGATTTCTACTTTGCTAGTTCTTGAATTCCTGATTTGAGCTCCTGAATTTCTTTTAATTTGTATGTTTAAATCATTTGATTTTTTGAATGCCTGACATTTTGACATTTCGGAGCTCATCAAATATTACGCATCGATAAATTGACAATTCATTTTTTATATACGTATAGAATAAATTCTAATTTTTATTGTGATTTCTTGCTCCTTATTCTAGATTTTCTAGATAATAATTTGTCATTTAAATTCCATTCTTAAAGGGCTAATTAATTTGTTTTAGTTTAAAAAGTAATTAATTACAAAAATGGTGTGTCTTTATAACAGTTTTTGATTATTTATCGAATCTAAAATAACGAATTCTAAATTCATGTAATTAAAAATAATCACAATCTAGATAATTCTAATCTAATTTATTTCATTTTTGAAACAAAAGCGACTCAGGGACGTAACAAAAGAGTTCGAAGCCTGATTTCTTATTGTAAACTGAGATTGTATGATTTAAAAACACCTACAAAATATTAATTATTTTATAGTCATGGCGTGTATGGCTATCTCTAACGTAGTGAAGACTTCCCTCGGACCTGTTGGTCTCGACAAAATGATGGTTGACGACATTGGTGTAAGTAATTAAATCATAATTAAAATCAGTTCTTTATAAAATTTCCCACAATTCTTTAAATTTTAATTAATATATATTACAGGACGTAACTGTTACCAACGATGGAGCGACCATCTTGCGTCTTCTAGATGTTGAACATCCAGCCGCTCGTGTTTTGGTCGAACTGGCTCAGCTCCAGGATGAAGAAGTTGGAGATGGAACAACATCTGTCGTAAGTATCTGCATAAATTATTTTGAATTAAATTCTCAATTAAATTACAAATAAAGTATTATTATTATTTTGCAGGTAATCATCGCAGCTGAGCTGTTGAAGAATGCGGATGAGCTCGTGAAACAAAAGATCCATCCCACTTCTGTAATCAGTGGTTACAGATTAGCCTGCAAGTGAGTAAATCTAAATAATACTTACAAGAAATTTAACTTTTTATGCTATCCAATTTACTAATAATTACTTCTTTCCTAAATTCATTTTACAGAGAAGCGTGCAAGTACATACAAGAACATCTAACTATCAGCTCTGACGAACTTGGAAGAGATTGTTTAGTCAACATTGCGAAGACTTCCATGTCCAGTAAAATTATTGGCGCGTATCCTTTTCATGAATTTTTCTTACAGATATATAATTTAATACCTTATAAATTGATCTATTAAGAAATTTACTCTGTTAATTACTTCTAATACTTGATTTCTATCAGCTAATGTGGAAAAAAATTTTTTCCTTAATTAACAAATAGTGACGCTAACTTCTTCGGCAACATGGTAGTGGATGCTGCGAACGCGGTGAAAGTCAGCGACGGTAAGGGTGGACACCTCTACCCCATAAAGGCCGTAAACGTCTTGAAAGCTCACGGAAAAAGCGTCCGGGAATCGATCTTTGTCGTCGGCTATGCTTTAAACTGCACTGTAGCTTCTCAAGCGATGCCCAAGAAAATCGTCAACGCGAAAATCGCCTGCCTTGATTTCTCTTTGCAGAAAGCTAAAATGAAGTTGGGAGTCGAGGTTCTTATTACCGACCCAGAGAAGCTGGAAGCCGTTCGACAACGAGAAACTGACATTACCAAGGAGCGTGTTCAGAAGATTCTTAATGCCGGAACGAACGTTGTGTTTCTCAGCGGAGGAATCGACGATTTGTGCCTCAAGGTGAGCTTTTTTCAATTTTGACCTACTTTAATATTTTCACTAAAGGATACTTTTTGAACACCTGTTATTGTTTACAGTACTTCGTAGAAGCTGGAGCAATGGCAGTTCGTCGGTGTAAGAAGTCTGACTTGAAACGAATCGCGAAAGCAACTGGTGCTCACTTTTTAACTTCTTTGACTAACATGGAAGGCGAAGAAAGCTTCGATGCCAGCCACCTCGGAGAAGCTGCCGAAGTCGTTCAAGAAAATGTTTGTGATGACGAACTTATTCTTGTCAAGGGGTAAGCATCAAAACAGAATTTTAAATAAACAATAGCAAAAAAAGGAAAAGAAATGTTTTGTAATGTATCAAAATTGATTTCAGACCCAAAGCAAGGACAGCAGCTTCCATTATTTTGCGTGGACCAAACGATTTCTACTGCGATGAAATGGAAAGATCCGTTCACGATGCTTTGTGTGTTGTGAAGCGAGTTTTGGAAAGCAAAAATGTTGTTGCTGGCGGTGGTTGCGTCGAAGCTGCCCTCTCAATTTATTTGGAAAACTTTGCAACCTCTCTGGTAATTCATTCATAAATTTATTTTTGAAGTTTACTCAAGGATATTTCAAACTTGTAACACAATTTCTATTTTTTGACAGAGTTCTAGGGAACAACTCGCAATTGCTGAGTTTGCGCGTTCTTTATTGGTAATTCCGAAAACACTATCGGTGAACGCAGCTCAAGATGCAACTGACCTAGTCGCTAAATTGAGAGCCTATCACAATTCAAGCCAAACTAAAGTCGATCATGCTCACCTCAAATGGTAAATTAATTTTTCTGAACCTTAATGCATCCAATTTATTTTAAAATCTCTACCAAAATATTTGTAAAACAAAAAATAAAACAAGTGTGATACCTTTTGATGTGGTGAAAACATAAAAATATTCCTTCTTTTTTTTTTAAGGATTGGTCTTGATTTGATCGAAGGAACCGTGAGGGATAACAAGAAAGCTGGAGTTTTCGAACCAGCAATCTCCAAAATCAAGTCTCTGAAATTCGCAACGGAAGCGGCCATCACAATCCTGCGAATCGATGATATGATCAAGCTCGATCCCGATCGCTCCAAGGATAAATCCTACCAGGACGCAATGGCAGCTGGTGAACTTGATGGTTGAAAAGATCTAACTTAACTAGGCATTCGTTCATATTCCGTTTTTTTTTTACTGTTGGTTTTTATATGAACCGCGAGAGAATCTGTTTTCTATGAAAGACCGATACGAAAAATAATTGCATTTGAAACATTCATCAATTTTCACTTCGTAATTAATACGCACGAACGCTTACTTATCTGAGATAAGAATGTATTAATCATTTCTAATCGTAAAATAAAACTTTCTATTCTAATTTCGATTGTTTTTAATTCTGCTTCCAGTAAAAAGATTACTATAATTTGATTCTTTGAATCTAAAATTGACATTCTTTAATTTAAATAGCTGAAAGATACTTAAAGATAAAATGAATGGTTTTAAATATTTGCAACATCTGGAGTATTTTCCCTTGACTTTATCGATATGTCTCTCATAATATATTACAGTTATTGTTTTTTAAAAATTATTTTCTATAACAAAAACTATTAGATACATGTAAAACTTCAAGCATAGTTAAATAGCTCTCAATACCAATAAAGTCTGCCTCTACGTAACGTAATATTTTATACAAACTATGAAACGTATCACTAAGTATGATTTTTGGGAATAGGTATCACTTCCAATTTTTAATAAATTCTACTAGGAATGAGTAATCATTTCAAAAATCACAAAAGTTTCGTATAATTTCGTAAACATTACTCGATAAATTGTTAAATTTATTTCTAAATTTTATTTTATCTTGTAAATGTAAATAACAATTATACAAACCAAACTATCGAGGGTATTTAAACTATATGATAACCCATCGCAAGCAGGATATCATATAATTTATCATTTCGAATCTACGAGGAAGTTTTTCATTTGTTTTTGCTTTTTATTTTGTCTACGAGCTGAACTCCAAAAATTTCCAATAAAATGATTTTGACTCCAAATATACATGTTGCAGATAGTAAAAAGGAGTAAAGCTTGAAGTCAAGAAAAACATAAAAACCATCCTCATAGAGTTAACTAATAAAAATAAATTCATAATTGCGTATAAAAAAACTATTCACTCTTATGGAAGAAAACTTTTAACAAGAAAATTATATAATGATAATTAAAGAAGTGATACATATTCTATGGTTAATATTAAATATAGAAATCCAAAGGCATCTTCGACAGTAATTCATCAGTACCTCTTGTAAGTTCACATAAAAAAGTGGTAAAAATTAGTCGTGTGTCGTTACTTCTTCCAATTTGGTTTTAGTAAGGTGATATTTTTTACCATCTGATTTCTTTGTCAAAAATTGTATTTCTTAGTCATTGAAACTAAAGAAAGGTTGATTTACTTTGTCTCAAAAAAAAAAAAAAAAAAAAAAAAACTGCATTCTGTTTCTATTTGTGCGAAAACGGTAGTCACCTGACTAAATCCAAAAATTTAATTAACCGAAACACGTCTACATAATTGTTCTATAATCCCGATGCAATCATACAGAACTAAATTCTGTCTGTTCTGTCTTCAATATGAGATCTTCGCCGAAGCATTGAAATAAATATTCAAGATCTACTATTGATACTCGTAGCAACGTTTTAAATTATTCAGTTTGAGAAAACACGTTTCGCGCCTTCTGTGCTTTGTAAGAAAAGAAAACTATAGTATCCCATCAGTGCTTATGATTAAATAAGTAAATATGCATTATCTCATTCTTTTCCGCAACTGGTTTGGCTTTCAGATAAAAAATAAAAATGCTTAGAGCTGTGGATTTTCAAACTTCGGTCCTTTGGTTACAACTATATCCGCATAAGAATATTCTTGACTTAGTTCCAAAACTTGAAACTTCTTTAGGACTAAGAGCGTGTAGAATTTCTGCGCAGCCTGGAAAATAAAAAAAAAAAAAAGATTTATTAATGAGAGACATTAGTTTACAAAGTGGAAGGATTTGAAATTTTAGAAAAAAAATTGCTTACCTGCTTGCGATTATTTTTATACGCCATTTCAGAAAGCGTTAACCTGTCTTTGGTTTCCAGTTTATTCTTTATTACGTGATACATATGCGCTGCTCTTTTGTTCAGAACTCGCTCTTCAAATTGCTCATAGGTCTCGTCCACTTGTTGTTCCTCTTGCTACAAATTAATAGGAATATTAAGAAATTTTTACATTTGTAACATAACTTTGAATAATAAAAATTAAAAAACATACCGGTCCAACAGAAGGAGGGAATTCATAATCGTCGTGATTCCAAGGCGTGGCAGGTCCTCCTCTTTCCGAAATAGCACCAGGCGTGTGTGCTGGAGGATGTTGTTCGTCGTAACCCATATAAGAAACTTGAGGTTGATTCTGTTGAGAAAAACAATTCATTTAAAACTCAACTCTTGAATTTAAACATGGATCAAGTATTAAAGTACATCATAGAAAAATACAAACTCCATCGTATCCCATGTTCTCCATTTGTGGTAAATGCGACATGTCTGGCATTTGTTGCATTTGTTGCATGTCTTGCATTGTATCCGGGATTTGTGGGATTTGTTGTTGCACTTGTTCTGGCATTTGCATTTGTTGCAAATGATCGAAATCAGTCCCCGGATGCATAGGAGTCTGTGGTATTTGTAAGTGTTCTTCTGGGTGTGGAATTTGCGGCATTTGTGGAGTCGGTGGAGGCGGTTCTTCTGCCGTTCCGAGGAGTTGACTCACGTCACCTGGAGGAATCTGTGGCATCTGGGGGATATCCATGCCAAGGACAGGTACTTCAGGAACTGGTTCCATCATTCCTGATTGGTCGACGGAAGCCATCATTCCAGATATGTCAGGAACTGAAGGTTCTTGCGGTAAAGAAACATCAGGCATCGGTGTTTGTGGCATCGGAGTTTGTGGAATCAAACTTGGTGCTTCAGCTAATTCTGTACTAATAGAGACTTGTCCGAAGTCTCCAAGTTGTCTCACCTGTAAATAAGAATATTAAAATTCAGATCATATATAAATAATGATAATTTAGCAGAACATTTTTAATAATAGTAAAAAATTAATCTACCTCTTCGTCTGCTGGAGCTTTGCGTTTGCGACCTGCTCGTTTTCCGATAATGCTCTGTTCGACTACGGGTTCTGGCTCTCCTGCTTCTCTCATTTGCTCCAAAGGCATGGCGTCCTCATCAACACCAAAGCGGCCAAAGTCCTCGTGATCATAAGATTTACTGGTCAAATGTCGCTGATAATTCTAATGGAGAAAAAATAATTTAGAATATTATTACTCGCCTGTAAAAATAAACAAATTCTTGACATAAGTGCACAAACCTTGAATAATACTCGTGCAGGAATCGGTCTTCCCGGAAGAGCGAAAAGTTTCTCGACACCTCCAGTTTCCTTCCAGTGCATTAATCTCTTGGTTGGTGGAGCCAGATCCAAAGTCGTGACGATATCACTTGTATCTGAAAGCTGAGCCTTCATCTCCTCGCCAGAGATATTCTTCACTTCGTCTACGATCAGCTTACGCTTGCGTTTTGCTTTCGTAAATCCTGAACAGAAATAAATTTTAAGATTTGAGGAATTGTTCTTCGGTTTTATTAATCTTTTTTTTTTTTTTTTTGAAATTTGACTTGAAGTTTCACCTTTGAGAGCGGAAGCATCGACAGGGGCTAGAGCAAAGCTCTCCTCTTCGTCGTGGAGTAACGTAGTTTGTTCCTGCACAGGTGGAGGGACATCTTCAATCGCATCCATTGCAAGGTCTCCATGAATAGAGGGAGGTGCGGGAGTGAAACGTCGACTAGCAACACTTGCTCTTCCTCCTCCGAGATCTTCGGCTCCTATCGCTGGAGTTGCTGGCCTTGAACCGTCGCTACTGCTCAAAAAAAGGAACAAATGAAGGTTTGAACTATTATGATAGAAGGCCGAGATTATTTTTGTACACGTACCTCATTCCTCCCATTGGGGAAGGAGCTCCGCCAAAGTGATCACCCATATCATCGTCCGATTCGTCATGAATCGAAGGAGCTGTTGCTGCACCTGGAGCCGCAGAGTCCTGTTGATCTGTGATCGAACTAACTTCAGGTACTGGTACTTCTCCCATCGGTGCTTCATCAAATAAACCACCCTCGAATAATCCACCAGCTACAAAATATTATAAAAATACAAGTTTGAGATATTGTCTCTATTCTCATGAAGAGAGGAAATATAATTGGACATACATATTATATCTTGACCAAGATGACCACCGAATCCATCGTCTCTGATTGGTGTGTCGATATCCATTGGCTGAGCTGTTGATGAAGTTCCAGGTACCGGCTCTTTTTCTTTTTGCTCTAGACTAGGTTCCATACCCGGTTCACTGAATAACATGTGACCCTGAACAAGCAATATATTATTAGTAAAATCTGTACAAACTTATTAAATTTCCGAAAGCAATAATTGGAAGTTTAAATACTTGATCAAGGGAAGGTTCCATGCTCCCAGCATGGCGAAGTAATTCCGGAGGTTCGGCATCGAAACTCATGTCGCCAAATCCTTGATCATGAGTGACCAAGGAGAGACTACCGTAATCCTCCCTCATTGTAATTTCTTCAGCTCTTGATTGATTCAAACTGAATTGAGCTTCTATGTCGACATCTCTACAAAACGAACTGAATTTTTATTTCAAACAAATGAAATAAATGGATAAGTTATTGTGAATCTCTTGGATTTTCTTTTGGGTTTTATATGGAGTGGAAGAGTAACTTACTTTAATTCAGGCATAGCAGTGTCGAAGTCGTGGAAAACTTCTGGAAGAGTGATTGCAGTCACTGCAGCCTCTCTATGTTCTTCTGGCAAATCGACCATTCCTGGTCTGAATGCCATTTTAATTTTAACAAAGGCTTCATTACAATCGGCCAGGAGGTATTTGGCCTTTCTGGAGTAAATTCGCACCACACCGAGCAACAGGTGACCCGAGGTTCGTAAAGCCATTTTGACCTGTTAAAAAAAGATATTTGCATTATTTCGGGTCCAGATTAAATCAAAGGCAATAAAAAGGAAATAAATATATCTATGAATATTAATTAATTTAATTATTCTTGGCTTGTACTCTTCACATCATGCAGCCTGCAACTTTAAATTTATTATTACAACGAAAATAGTACAAATATGACAATTTTTCTTACAATAAAAATTCAAAATTCTCACAAAAAAAAAGTCAAGTCAGCAAAGAAATTTCGGTTAGTTCAAATATAGTTTTGATGTTAATATAATCATAGAGCGTAGAGAAGCGAAATTAAACCTATTTAATTTAATTTATGTTAATCAAAATCGAACAGACAATGCAATGTCAGGATTTATAATATGGGCATTTTAAACATTGAGATCTCATTAATTAATCTTATTATTTGGCGGGAGGAATACAAATATACAGATAATGATAAAACTAAGCAACATGTAAATCAAATAAATTTCTTACCTTGGGTTGAAGAATTCCATCAACTGATTTCTCAATATTAGTTTCGAAAACATGAGCCTTGGTGAGTTTTTTGTCCCAGTGAGCAGCGAGCCAAATTCGGGCCAGTGGGCCCTTTTTGGCCAAAACAAAGTGCGCGTAAAACATTTCTGCGGCTCCTTTTGATTCTACAAGAGAAGCATCAACTTCAACATTTTATCCACAAGACGAAATGTACTAAACCACAAAGTTATAACTTTTATCACATCTCTCTATAGAGATGTGACAAGTACGTTGGCAATTTTACATAACAAATACAAGGGTTGGAGAGAATTTCATTAAAAAGTGAATGGAATCACTAAAATTAAGGAAAAATCGTTAACAAATTGAGTTCATGATAAACTGAACACTCTCGCATTTAGCACTGCATTTACGTCAACAATATGTTTATGTCAAAAATTTTGTTGTCAACAGCAATCAAGATGGCGTTACTCACTAAAATTTTGGCGGTCTGGGCGCAACGAGACAATATTTAGGTGATTTCTGCAAACCAATCGATTACCTTTTACTAAATAGTTTTCCTCAGCCAACAGCCCTTTGATGTATCATTTTTTACTACAAACTTGCGATTATATTAAAGAATTTTGATAAAAACGAGCACACATATACGACATATAGTTCCGTAACCCGCGTCCACGGCGTCAAACTGTTTTTGAGGGGGAGGCGTTCCTAAACCCATCGAAATATGTACCGCTATTCCGACATTTTGAATTTCATTTGAATTAAGACCAGTTAAGACTCTTTCACATTTCGCAAAACAAGCGGTGATAACGGTGTTTTCTTAATTGTAATAATAAAAATAAAAATTGCAAAAAAGAAAACACCGATCCGCTTATTAAATAATATATTAAATTTATATTCCGCTTAAGATTTTCTATTTATAAGTAAATAAAAAAAATTTTAATTCAAATTTTCCCGGCTAAAAATGTACAAGCAAGAAAAGCGTGCTTCCTTTGTGAGATGTGATAGAGCCTTTACATTTTAATTAGTTATTTAAATTAGCCTTATTTATAATATTCAAGTCATATTTGTACAGAAATTGTCACAAAAGTGAATATAAATTTTCTTTTGAAAAGATTGGCGTAATTTTTTGTAAATAATCGAATTTGAGGTAATAGTAATATTCATTTTGGTCGAAGACGCGGAACTTGGAGGACTTGAACTTCGGACGATTTGGAAAGTACCCAAAAGCAAATTTACATATGGATTGATACAATTTCGCAGTGATTAACTGATTCAAACAATAAAAAATAATTATCTGAAATTTTCTTTCTTTCCTGGAGTATTATGAACTCGGAAAGTCTTGGGAAAAATTATACTGGTGCTGTACAGATTTCGACGATATCGACCGGCAGAGACATTGATTTCTAATAGAAAAATAATATCAATAAGGATAAATTTGAATTTCCTGGCTGCAAATTTTGGAGATTGGTAAGAAAACTAGAAATAGTCTGTGCGTGATAAGAGATAAGATTTTTTTTAAACATTGAAATACAAATACTTTTAAAAGATTTCGGTCCAATCTTGGTTGGGGAATGCGTAAACAAGTACTTTCATTGGTCTGTATTTTATAAGCAGCATCCAGAGTCACAGAGTGCAGTTTTGTTGAAACTATTTTCCATTCATTTCCAGGCAGAGAACGTCAGAGAAACGTCATTCCTCCATCGTCGTACGATCACAATCTATTTGACCTTTAGACTAAAATCTCTGTCCGGTTCACTGTGTCGTTTATTTTACAAGACGAGGAAATATCCACTCCCAAAATGGTAAGTTTTTGTGTAAAATTGGAAAATTGTTTTATATTGTATGCTCTCTTGTCCAATTAATATTGGGGTGTTATATATTTGGTGTCTATATAGTTAACCTAGAAATAACCTTGCTCCAGTTATATTAAGTTTTTCGATGTTAAAATTATTATTCATAATTATTGAGACCCTGATTTCTCTCTGAGTTCGGAAAATAACATTTTTAAAATATAAAGCTTTTCGATATTGATTTTTTACGAGACCTTGCAATCTTTTTATGTCCAGTAACTTTTTTTTTGTGTAAATTAGATCTGAAATTTTAGAGCAGCAGAGAAGAATGGAGATCTAATAAAATTGCAGGAGATATAATAACAGAGATAATAATAATTTTAAAAAAAGGGTTTGATTGTTCATATTGCAACCTTTCGATTTATTTAGATTAAAATTTGTGGATTATTTAAATTTGAAAATAGAACGATACGATAATTTTGCATACTTAGGATCCTGTTTTGCAAAATAATGGTGCAGGTTTTTCAAAATAATTGAGAAATCGACCAATTTGTAATTTTGAAATTTATTTTCTTTTACAGTCAGAGCCAATAAATGTTGTTGTTACCGGGGCAGCAGGTCAAATTGCCTACTCTTTGCTCTATCAATTGGCTGCTGGGTCAGTTTTTGGTCCAAACCAGCCGATCAATCTACGTCTTTTAGACATTCCTCCCATGATGGAAGTTTTGAAGGGAGTTGTTATGGAACTGGAAGATTTGGCACTTCCTCTGCTCAGAGGTATATACTGTATCCTGTTTTTTTTTTTTTTTTTTCTAGTTACTTTTTACCACAAGTATTACATTTTTACAGACCCACTTCCTTCTTTCACAATATAAATAAAAGAAGAAACAAGAGCTAAAAACCAAAATAATTCTTTATTGATACTTATAGATGTTTTGCCAACGGATGATCCTGCTGCAGCTTTCAAAGACGCAGCCGCTGCATTTTTAGTAGGTGCAATGCCTCGTAAGCAGGGAATGGAACGTAAAGATCTTTTATCAGCAAACGTGAAGATCTTCAAAGTTCAAGGAGAGGCTTTGGACCAATACGCCCGCAAGGATGTTAAAGTTCTCGTCGTTGGAAATCCAGCAAATACGAATGCTCTTATTTGCTCGCATTACGCGCCTTCCATTCCCAAAGAAAATTTCACAGCAATGACCAGATTGGACCAAAATCGAGCCCAAGCTGCTTTAGCTGCACGTTTAGGCGTACAGGTCATTATTAGTCATATAAGTAAAAAGAGAATTCACTAGAGAAGTCCGGCTGTTGTATTTACAATATGAAAATTTAAATAATGAAAAATATGCTTCGAAATAGGTTGACAAGGTACAAAACGTGATCATCTGGGGAAATCACAGCTCCACTCAATATCCGGATGCAGGTCAAGCAACAGTTGCTCTTCCTTCGGGTACCAAACCTGTACCAGCAGCAATAAACGATTACGATTGGTTGAACGGAACCTTCGTCGAGACGATTCAAAAGCGAGGAGCTGCTGTAATTGCAGCCAGGAAAATGTCATCTGCTATGTCAGCTGCTAAAGCTGCAGGAGATCACATGAGGGATTGGTGGATTGGAACTAAGCCTGGTCAGTGGGTCAGCATGGGAGTTGTGTCTGATGGAAGTTATGGAATTCCCAAAGACATTGTCTTCTCCTTTCCAGTTACTATCGAGAACAAGCAATTCAAAATAGTTCAAGTAAGTTTTCTTCGAAAAACTAATGGAGAATCGTTACCCGAAATTGTTTAAGTATTAATTTTTTTTTCTCAGGGACTTTCGCTTAACGACTTTGCGAAATCAAAACTGGATGTCACTTCCACAGAATTACAGGAGGAACGAGCCGAAGCAAATGATGTTTTGCAAAAGTGACTAGATGATACACATTCCTCGGAAGAAAGCTCAGAGACAATATCCAAGTTATAAAAAAACTCAGAATTTATGTGTAAATTGTTTGGGAATGCAGTAGGTATGCATTATTATGTTATGTATTTCAATAAATTAACGAAAATGTGTTAACTGTTTTGTTATTGTTTTGTCTTGCATTCCACCATTTTAAAAAACTTTAACCCAAGTATTTAACAATAATTTTTTAGGTGTACCATTTTTGGAACGTTCCTAAAACGTTTCTAATATCATGTGGTCACTGGGCTGTATCTCAAGTCTTGTTGAAAATTTAAAGGTTCGTAATGAAGTCTTGCAAGTAGAAGAACCAGGGGGAGTGCTATTCCCTTATGAAACAGGGGGTGATTCACGACTCGCCTCCGTGTACCTGCTTAGGAGTGAGGATTGTGACTGTGGTTGCGGCCGACAGTCCTCCACCCCGTTCTCCACCTTCAGCGCATTATAATCCTCTGCAACTATCTTACTACTACTTTCACTACTTAGAAAAATTTTTCTTTCACACTTCTCAAGGTTTCAAAACGACTCAATGAAAAAAAAGAGCAATTTTTTAAACATGCCAGTTTTGAGCTCATGTAGCATCAGCTGCTAGTCTTAAACCTGTAAGAATCCAAATGAAAAAAATTAT
>JAUESH010000008.1:8061013-8088446 GCA_032275165.1 Synergus magnus | reverse complement strand
TGGTGTTTAGTGGGGGCCCCCCAAATGTGGGGGCCCCGGGCCGCGGCCCCGACGGCCCCTAATATAAATCCGGCCCTGGCTGGGAGTAGGAAGGCCCCTGGAGGCTTTCAAAAACATTTTCGAATTAAAATTTTTCAAGGCTATATCTAGATGTGAAATTTTATTGCGCATATAATATTTTTTTCCTCTAGACAAAAAGTTGTAGCTCTTTTAGTTTTCTAATTAAAGCCGAGCATCAGAAAAAAATTAATAACAATTTTTTAAAAATAAATTTTTGAATTCCTGTTGCTCTGTCAATCGAAGGACACCTCAAAGCATATTCCCTGAAAATTTCATTTAAAAAGTCCTAAAACTGACGAACTGAGCACGAGTTAAAGTGAAAAACGTATTAAAATAGACTTTTTCACAAAAGTCAGTTTTTTGGTTTTAATTAGAAAACTAAGAGCTACAACTTTTTGTCTAGAGGAAAAAAGATGCGCAATAAAATTTCACATCCTGATATAGCCTTGAAAAATTTTAATTCGAAAATGATTTTGAAAGCCTCCACGGGCCTTCCTACTCCCAGCGAAGTACTTTTATGTGCCCTTGTGGAATTCGTCAGCTCAATTAGCAATATCACATAAGGGGAGGTTTTCCAATTTAGAGGGTTGTATTTTACATACTGAAGTCATTTAAGGTAAATTACAAAACGTTTTCTCAAAATTGGTAATGGTAGTTAAAATTCTAGTTTACCAAATTTCAGGGGGTGTTCTTAAAACTTTTAATTGTGAATTAAAAAAAAAAAAACAGATTTAAAAAAACAGAGGTTGTAAAATTGCTATAAAGGGGTGCGGAAAGGGGTTTTCTAAAAATAGGGTTGGAAAAGCTGCTGCGAAAAACAATAAGGGAAAGTCGACTTAGAAACTTCGAATTCGAACTAACATTAGTCAATTTTGGCTCTATTATTATACAAAAAAAAACTGCGCAATTTTTACATTGGAAAATGCAATAATCTATAGAAACAAAGTTGGCATTTTATTCTATTGGGGAAAATCCGCTATTGTAAAACACGTCTTCAGTATCGCAGTACGAAATGTATTATTTTCATATTTCTAATAAGATGCATGAACACGAAAGTGGGATTCCATAATCCATAAAAAGGAAAAATATCGATTTGAAAACACCGATTTGCGTGAGTTACAGCAGAATTATACTGTATATTATAATGATAAATTACATTCTGTGTATGTTCTCTGAATTTAGATATTTCGTCTTTGTTTTAAAACAAAAGTTTCACAATAACAAACTTCTTTTACGCAAATAGATATTTTGCATAAGATGGAATAATAGATTGCAGAAAAGGGGTATATAATCTGCAGAAAAATTTGGTACCATCAGAAGTGCAGCAACAGTTCTCTTCATTGTATTGTAGGAGCTGTTTTTAATTCAAAATGAAGCTCTCTCTCTGCTTCATAGTATCTCTTACCCTTCTCCTCTTCGGTAAGAAAGCCATTTCTCTTTAAATCAAAAGTAAAAAGTTGATTTAACTATAATTATTTTTTTCAAATGAACTTGTGTGACGAAATTCGTAATTTTTCATGTTCTTCCAGCCAATGCAGACCCTAAAAAAGGATCCGTAAAGGGAGAGGGAGAAGCATCAGGAGGTAAAATAATATTTTAAAAAATATGAATGCAGTACTGTAAAATGTAAATGTATAAATGTAGAAATATTTGGTAGTAATGCTTTAAGGGCATATCATATATAATTATACTCTCCGAAATTTTGTTCCAGTAATGAAAATATTGAGCCAAAATTTTGGGAGATGGTAGATAATATATTGGACCAATATATTCTACTAAATTTTATCGCGATATTTTCATACTATAGCAATAATGTTGAACAATATAATGATTTGCATGGTCGGTACATTGCGGTAGAACATAAAAGTTGCCCATAATTGCAGCTGGAGGTGCACCAGGTGGTGGATCAGGCGGTGAATCCGGTGGAGCATCAGGCGGAGGATCAGCAGGTGGCTTCTCATTGGGTGGCTCCGGTGGTGCATCTCCTGGTGCGTCTGGTGGTATATCAGGTTCGTTTCCCTTAATATATTATTTTACATAGTTTCACCTGACGGATTAGGTGGCTAATCAATCAGTGCATTAGGTGGTCAATCCGGGGATTGATCAGGCAATGCATCAGGTGGAGTTTCAGCTGGTAAATCAGATGGTGAATCAGGCGGTGGATCAGCTGGCGCAGCTGATCCGCCAAATCCGGGAGATGATAGAGAATATACTAGACCAATATAATCTCTATTATCTACCCAATTTCATCGCTATATTTTCATCATTTCACCAGGTGGTGGATCCGGTAGAGCATCAGGCGGAGGATCAGCTGGTGGATCAGGCGGTGGATCCAGTGGAGCATCAGGTGGTGGATCAGGCGGTGGATCCGGTGGAGCATCAGGCAGAGGATCAGCTGGTAGATCAGGTGGCTTCTCATTGGGTGGCTTCGGTGGTGCATCTCATGGTGCGTCTGGTGGTATATCAGGTTCGTTTCCCTTAATATATTATTTTACATAGTTTCACCTGACGGATTAGGTGGCTAATCAATCAGTGCATTAGGTGGTCAATCCGGGGATTGATCAGGCAATGCATCAGGTGGAGTTTCAGCTGGTAAATCAGATGGTGAATCAGGCGGTGGATCAGCTGGCGCAGCTGATCCGCCAAATCCGGGAGATGATAGCGAATATACTAGACCAATATAATCTCTATTATCTACCAAATTTCATCGCTATATTTTCATCATTTCACCAGGTGGTGCATCAGGTGGTGGATCCGGTGGAGCATCAGGCGGTGCATCAGGTGGTGGATCAGGCGGTGGATCCGGTGGAGCATCAGGCAGAGGATCAGCTGGTAGGTCAGGTGGCTTCTCATTGGGTGGCTCCGGTGGTGCATCTCATGGTGCGTCTGGTGGTATATCAGGTTCGTTTACTTTACTATATTATTTTACATAGTTTCACCTGACGGATTAGGTGGCTAATCAATCAGTGCATCAGATAGTCAATCCGGGGATTGATCAGTCAATGCATCAGGCGGAGTTTCAGCTGGTAAATCAGGTGGTGAATCAGGCGGTGGATCAGCTGGTACAGCTGATCCGCCAAATCCGGGAGATGATAGAGAATATACTAGACCAATATAATCTCTTTTATCTACCAAATTTCATCGCTATATTTTCATCATTTCACCAGGTGGTGGATCAGGCGGTGGATCCGGTGGAGCATCGGGCGGTGCATCAGGTGGTGGATCCGGTGGAGCATCAGGCGGCACATCAGGTGGTGGATCCAGTGGAGGATCAGGCGGTGGCTCCGGTGGAGCATCAGGCAGAGGATCAGCTGGTAGATCAGGTGGCTTCTCATTAGGTGGCTCCGGTGGTGCATCTCATGGTGCGTCTGGTGGTATATCAGGTTCGTTTCCCTTAATATATTATTTTACATAGTTTCACCTGACGGATTAGGTGGCTAATCAATCAGTGCGTCAGGTGGTCAATCCGGGGATTGATCAGTCAATGCATCAGGCGGAGTTTCAGCTGGTAAATCAGGTGGTGAATCAGGCGGTGGATCAGCTGGTGCAGCTGATCCGCCAAATCCGGGAGATGATAGAGAATATTCTAGACCAATATAATCTCTATTATCTACCAAATTTCATCGCTACATTTTCATCATTTCCCCAGGCGGTGGATCCGGTGGAGCATCAGGTGGAGGATCAGGTGGTGGATCCGGTGGAGCTTCAGGCGGAGGATCAGCTGGTGGATCCGGTGGAGCATCAGGCGGAAGGTCAGCTGGTGGATCAGGTGGCTTCTCATTGGGTGGCTCCGGTGGTGCACCTCGTGGTGCATCTGGTGGTATATCAGGTTCGTTTCCCTTACTATATTATTTTACATAGTTTCACCTGACGGATTAGGTGGCTTATCAATCAGTGCATCAGTTGGTCAATCCGGGGATTGATCAGGTAATGCATCAGGCGGAGGTTCAGTTGGAAAATCAGGTGGTGAATCAGGCGGTGGATGAGCTGGTACAGCTGATCCGCCAAATCCGGAAGATGATAGAGAATATACTAGACCAATATAATCTCTATTATCTACTAAATTTCATCGCGATATTTTCATCATTTCACCAGGTGGTGGATCCGGTGGAGCATCAGGCGGAGGATCAGGTGGTGGATCTGATGGTTTATCAGATTCGTTTACCTTACTATATTACTATACATAGTTTCAGTTTCGCGATAAAAATATATCCAAAAAAATAATCATCAATCAAAGGAAAAGAAAGCCGAAATATTATAGTTTTGATTTACAGTTCCAACTAATACGTTTCTTGGTATCTATTTGAATTTTATTCGTAAGGACACAAAGTTCTTAAATTTTTAAGAGTGGGAGGCAGATTGAAAATTTGTATGTTCATGTTGTAAGAACTCTTATAATTGATTTTTAAAATAGTCAATAAATCTATTAAATTGCTACATGTAATTAAATTTAATAAATTATTGAATGAAGATTACTTATTTTAGTTACAGGTTCGGGATGACGAGGTCCACCACGACGAAAAGGTAGTTTGTAGTAGCAGCAGAAAAAAAATGAATATAAAAAAAAACCTGAATGTAGATTAAAATTTCTGAAAAAGCCAAGGAAAATTTTTAATGAAAAGCGAAATAAATCTTTTAAATTTCAGCAGATGTTTGGATTATCAGTTATTTTCACAACTTTCGAATGCAGAAAGCATATTTGGTTCTTATTACATTCTCGACGTAACATTACTGATTAAGCCATTGAATTAAATTATGGTTCCATTATTCTCAATAAAACTGAGTAGTGTTGGTTTTGAAAATAGCGGAAATCAAAGGAAACTAAACTCACTTGTTTCTCCATTTCATCAAACTCGATATTATCAGCACTTCCTCAGAAGTGCATAAAGATGCATGAACACGAAATTGTGATTTCATAATCTATATGAAAAGTAAAGTTACGTATTTGAATGAATTGCAGTAAACTTCTAATGTAATGAGGAAATAATATTCTGCGCATGTTCTCTGAATTTAAATTTTTCGTCTAATATCTTCACAAAGAATTTTCACAAGAAGAGACCTATTTTAAACAATGGACATTTTTTTTTCGGGAAAAATTTCTGACCTCTAGGAAGATACTCAGAAGGTCCAAAATTGGAGATAATTTTGTTTTTCTCAGAGTGGCAGAAATGAGAGGATAAGGAATGGGACATTTTGAACGGCTGTTCAACTACGGTTGGCAGAAGATGCGGTTAGATTGGAAAGAGGGGATGCAGGTCAGAAAAGATCTTCAGCGTCTAGACCCATCCTTAAGGGCCTTCTTGCTTCTTCTCAGTAGTCGATTCTCTTGTCATAAAGATGTTTCTAAAAACGCTTTCTAATCTCTCCCGCTGAAGTCTTATTTCAATTTTCTTTCGAGTGCAGAAAAAAATACACAGTGAAAACTAACTCATGGAAAGCACGATGGATGTGGATGTTGAAGATTATTTGCAACCTAGTGATGTTTCAGAGATAGACAAATTAAACGATGATTGTCTTTTGTATATTTTTAAGTGTCTGACGACGGTTGCTGATAAAATGAGAATAGAAAGAGGTAATTCTCGTTGTTTAATTATTATTATACATTGGTGGTTTCTCCTAATTATTATTATTATCTTCCAGTCTGCAAAAAGTGGCAAACCCTGTCCCAGTTGTCCTGGAATAATTTTAACGCACTCGATTTCTGCTTTGAAACCTGGGGAATTCCTGGAAACAATTTTTTTGTGGTAGACAAAAACATTGTCGAAAAATTAGAACGCCTCTGTGGAAGATTTCTAACAAATGTTACTCTGAATCTACCAGCCTTTCGAAGAATTTGTAGATCAAGTCAAAATTTGCAAGAGCTTGAATTATTTGATGCTTGGACAAATTGCTATGAAGTAGTTAACTGTATAATCGAAGAACCACACAGTATACATTATTCACAATTACAAAAGTATAATTTTTTAAATCCTTGCAATTGTAAAGATGATGATTGGCAAGAAATCATGAAATGGCTTGTAGAAAAATGTCACAATGTAACTAAGTTTCGCTTAAATTTATGTCACAAATATTATAAAGAAGAGGATATCGGAAGTATATTTGCGGTAATGAAAAAATTGAAAACAGTTGATGTATCGTTTTCAAGAAACATGGATTGGAATGGAACTTGTTTAAATCAGCTATCCTTCGATACAATTCAGGAAATCACGTTGGTATCTGTAAAGCATGTGGACAGCTATTTAATTGCTTCGGTGAGTACATATCTTCATATTGCGCAAGCAATGCTTCCTGAACGTCACCAGGGTGGCCACATGTCAGGGAAATGTCAGGGAAATGCGAGTAGCTGTCAGGGAAAATAGAAATTGATGACATTTATGCTATGTTATTTTTGTCGTATATATATATATAACTTTTATAGTTTATTTAATAGATTTTAGAAGCTTTCCGAGGATTTCAAAAGATTTTTTAAAGTGATTTTAATATTCCTCATGGAAATTTAAGAGATTTTAAGGAATTTTAAATATTCTCGCGGATTAATATTAGCATATACCCTTGAAGGATTTCATAAGGTGTTTCCAAGAATTTTTTTTAGAGATTTTGATGCATTTTAGGGAATTTTAAAGGAATCATTGAATTTTAAAGGATTTCGTGGAATTTATGAGATTCTAAGGAATTTTTCGGGATTTTAAATATTTTAGTGGAATTTTAAGGAATTTAAAGATGTTTCTAGGAATTTCAAGGAGTTTTAAAAGATTTCCAAGCTTGTGAATTTTAGGGATTTTTACGAATTTTATGTAATTTGAAGTGATTTTAAAGTGTGTTGTGGAATTTTAAAGGATTTTAAGAGATTTTTAAAGGATTCCCTAAAATTTTAGGGGATTTAAAAAGATTCCATTCGAGTATTAAAAGAATTGAAGTGATATTATGCGAAATTAAAAAACAAATTTCAATAGCATTATTATTGAAAATGTATTCGCATGTTTAATACTTTTTTGTCAGGGAAATTGAAAAATTGAATCTTGTGGCCACCCTGGTCACTAAAATGCAGATTAAGATGAAATTTTTCCTTTGCAGATTATCAAAAAATGTAAAAATCTGCGCAAGATTTCCTTGGAGGAAATGGAAAGAAGTCGAGAAGATATCATTTTTGAAGCTATAGGTACACATGCTGAAAGCTTAAAAACTTTGCAACTGACACGCCAGTTTCATTTTCTTCAAGATTCGACAGATATATTGCTAAATAACCCCGAGATGCTGGTGGTCCTATCCAAATTAAAATCTCTAGAAAAATTAGAACTTCATAAATTCCTTAACGTTAATGTTCAATTTTTGACAGTGATTGGTGAAAATTGCAAACAACTTACGAATCTGAATCTTCGTAGTAAGTATCATTGGGTAAAATATGTTTTGGATAATGGAAAAATTTGAATTCTTAAAGTTTGAAAAACGGACTTTCTTAAAAAATAATATTCTTCTTTTTCAGTGTGTTTGAACGTCAATGATGAAGGTATTTCAGCTTTGTCTAACTTGAAGAATCTGCGAATTTTGGGATTGTGTGGACTACATCGACTCAAATGTCCACCGCTGGAGAAATTCCTGAATTTAGAAGTAATAGATTGCACTCTTTGTAGTAAATTAACAGACAAAAGTTTATGCGCATTATTTTCAAAAGCAACTAAACTTCGAGTAATTAACATCGGTGCTTGTTTCTTACTTTCTTCTAATGTTATCAAAGCTGCAGCACGTGCTGTTGAAACGCGAAGTTGCCCAATTCCGCTGAAGATTTATATACTCAACTGGTACAATTTGATAGAAGAAAATTATTCAGTTGGTATAAATCCAGCCTTAGTAAAAATCTGTGATACTAGATTTGATCCGATTAAATATGGACTTGGAACTGGGAGTCAGTTTAGAAGAATACCAGAAATCCTCTTTTATCCGCACGTTTTCTCTGAATTTCAAAGTAAAGCTTAGATGTAAATTCTATTTATTTAAAACTAGCATTATAAGTCGCGTGTCATGCGCTCGTTTCACTTCTTGTTTTTTAGGAGACAATAATTTTTAATGCCAGTTCAAAATATTGAATCAATAATTATGAAATTGTTAAAAAGCTATTTATAAAATATACCACGTTTTTTACGCTTCATTACTCCCTAACTAATTCAAATAATGTAATTTATGAATGGCTTTTCATTAAATATTATAAAATGACAATATTACAAGTTATTATAATTTACAACCATAATATTTGAAAGTTTCAGTTTAAAAATCGTTTAACTTTTCTTATAATTGAAATATATGGCCTAGTATTAGGTTTTAGGAAAAAATATTTATTATTGCTCGTGTAAAATTGGGGAAACTAAATTTGCTTTTATGGTAATTACTACATGCCCTTAAAAACCCTTGAAATTGTTTTAATTCTTTTGAAACCCTTAAAATCATTTAAAATATTTTGAAATCCCTTGGAATTCATCATAATCGCTTGAAATATCTTGTAATCTCTTCAAATTCCTTGAAATTCCTATCTATTTATATTAAAACTTAATATTGATTGGCCTAAACTATTTTCGGAATAATAAAGAATTAATATTAATACTGTTTCGAGAAATATTTCAAAGAGAGAGGTAGAGCGATTATAGTACGACGCATCTAAAATTCTCATCTGTTAAATGTGTCGTATATCAGTATCTGTTAAAATAAGAAACAGATAGTAACATATTTATCATTTATTCTTCTCCCCAAGAATCAATCAATAATTAATCTTATTTTACAGTAATAGTAACTATCTTTTTTTTCCATTTTGACATCGTTATTAATATTTTCTCACATTAATTTATGTATTATATCTTTCCTCTATATGCAATTACAGGTATACGATTTTTTCAGCCTATAGTCGTATATACCGTGTGAGCATTAAGTAAGTTACCGTACAAACAGAGTGCTTAGTTCGACTAATTTTCAAAAGGGATGAAATCACAATTTATCTTTCGTTTTCAACAATCTTCGGCAAGTCCAGATGATTTTTCATATAATAGGCTAAGGAAACATGAATCTTATCGAGAAAACTGACACTAAAAGTATTCTACTATCCTTCAAAGAGTTTCGTCTAGCACAAAAATCGACTCGGTGCGACTCATAACTAGAATCGTATTTAAAATATAGGAATCAATTATCCGAGTACTAAAATTTTTCTTAAGCAGACTATGATATTTTACAAAGTCAACTTTTTTTGTTGACACGGACTCTTTTTTATTTAATAGACTCATGAGGATAGAGAATAATCTAGTACGGATTTTCAATTCGAGAGGAAAGATTCTAAAATCCAGTTTCATTAAAATTTAATAATAAAAAAAAAAAAGAAAATATCTTCATAGGTATTTAATTCTTTCAAAATGTAGACTCTACACATTGCAACCATCAGCAATTTCGACGGAAAAAGTGCGACTTGACATGAGACGCAGGAGAAAACAAACTTGAAATACAATCAAAAACAGTTAAGACCCTGGCGTGGCAAGTAGTCGATGATAGTAAGTACTGAGTTAATTAATAACTACTGAAAACACAAGACGAAAAAAGAAAAAAAAAAAAGTAGAGAAGAGAGAATAAGATAAAAGTATAGCGCACGAAGAAAATAGGAGTCTATAGTACATGAAATAATGATTAAATCATATTACGCGTATACTTAATATTATATCTTGAATAGCATAAATTGAATTGAAATTCGTACCAGTTGCATGGACTTGCAGACTGGAGAAAACTCGCAATGTTTATAGTTCATTGCAAAATAGTTTTGTCACATGAAAGTTTATCACATTATCTTTGAAACTCTGGAACGAAACGAGTCTGTAGAATCTCGCTGATGCGAGAGCTTGGCGATTGAAGAATTCATGTTTCAATAGCTCTGACCGTGAAAAATTAGCTATGTTAGATTAATTTAGAGAACTATTGAAAACTTTGCTTTAGTTTTCATTACGCCAAATATGAATATAATGTCCAAAAAGAGTCAGAATTTGATGACACTTAAAAAAATTTTTTTTCTCTAATCGATGACTATATTTAATTCAAATGAAACCCTCTTTCTCGCGTGGCTGCGAGGAGTCTCTCTTTCAAAATCTCTTCGGTTGGATATTCCGGTAATTTTAAGTAATGCACGCAAGTATTTACGGAAGGATAGCCTCCGGATCCTGCGTCGACTTTCCGTACCACCGTCAGTCTAGGGTGTAAATTGCATAAACCACCAGGGGGAAGTGCAGAACAGCCAGTTGCAAACTGTAGGAACGCTTTTCGCTCTGGACCCGTGAGAGACAACAGTACATTGACAAACCTTTGGAAGCCAGGACTGTAACATAAAAATCATATAAAAATGTGGTAGCTCATTTTTCAAAAGGATTTATACTATTCAAAGCAAGAATTCACAGTAAAAACTTTAAAAATGTCAATACTCACAAATTAGCATTATACAAAAGAAAGCATAAAAAAGAAATAATACCTTTCTCTCGTGTACCCAAGTTTCGGTTCAGTGTAGTTGAGCAGATCCTCCCTCGTCCATCGAGGATTTTGTTCGCCGCAGAGCATCGCTCTTATTTCTTCAGGACTGAAAGCGTGCAGCTTCTCCATAGGGAAAACCTTTGAAAATCCAATTCTAAAAGCCTCCATCTGCCTCGCAATTCCACGTTCGAGGCAATAATCAATCGTCAGTTCAGCATATTCCTTCACATTCTCCGAGTTGATTGTTATTTCCATACCGCCATCTTTCAGTTCCATCACGTCGTGCTCGAAAATCTTGGAACTTGGGGCGTAGGTCATCGACAAAGCTAAATCTTCAATATCCACCGATGTCCCAGAAGAATGAGTGATTCTGAACGAATCATTGCCTTCATCCGCCGAAGACTGACCTTCGGAAATTGCCCTTTCACGTCTCGACGCCAAAATTTGCACTTCCTTAAGGAACTTTCCTCGGACTGGATCCACCAAAGCCAGATCATCGATATCAAGAATTCCACTATACCATGGCGTAGGTTCGAGACTCGAGTATGCCGCTGTGTCTTGTTCTCCTTCTTCGGATATAAAACTACTCGCCATGCTTGAAGACATGCTTTCTTGTGTAACACCAGTTAAGCCGATTCTTTCATTCACGTTGTTGGTGATGTCACCTCGGCACATCAACTTTAGGAATGGCCGGGACAACGGTAAATCTACTAGTCTATTGTCTTGGAGAACCTTAGCTAAAAATACTCCGAGGAACCAAAAGTATCTTGCGGAACGGTTACAAGCTGGCGAATCTTGTGGAAGTGGAGCGGGGAATAAACCACTGGTACGTGTGACGTAATATCCCTTAGGTCGGACTTGTTCTCCCGAGGGACATAAATCGTCCTCGTTGCAAGGTACCTCATCGTCGCAGAGCCAGAGGCCTAAGTCTTTACGTTGAAGCTCAGCCGCTACAAGAGCAAAAAATTCCAAGGTTGGACCGAGTCCGGTACCCTCCTCGCCAACAAATTCTACTTCAAGAATGCTCTTTCGACTCGCGTGGACCTGGAATAAGAACAGATGAAAGATTGTGAAAGATTATTTAAACTGAAAAAAAAATTCCAAATTGAAAGCTTGTAAAATAATTGAAGAGCTTAAGCAAAGATCATACCTTGAGCACTTGCTCCGCCCAATCCAGCAATTTATCACCTCTTGGCACACTGACTCTCTCATGTTTCAACCTTCCCACCCGGAATTCATGACTATCGTCACGCCTGGGACTAAGACCTGGCGCTCTCTGCCTTTCAAGCACAGCATCTCTCTGCGTTTGGAGCCAGACGATTGATCGAGAAGCCCCGAAAGCAGTACAGCTAAAGTAGAGACGTCTGGTCTCAAAAGGTAGCAAAAATGGACAACTCCTCGCAAGTTCCTCGCACCAGGTTGGCAAGGCTCCAGCAGCTAAAGCTAAAGGATCCTGGATCTGTTGTACTACTTTATTTGTGATCTTCTTTGACGTGAAGTCGTCTGGATGAACTAGACACTCGTCATCCTCTGGTATACTAGAAGCCTCTTTCTTATCATCCTTGTTTGTACTCAGCACAAATACATGACGAAGAAGTTGCAGGACGTCTTCGACTGTGCAGGCATTCGTGGTTTGGTTAGAATTTCGGGAGTAAAGTGTTACGATCGGCGTTGCCCTTCCTGACGATTCATCGTCCTTTGCCTCCTTGTATATTATACTGGAAATAGAATAATTATGAAATTATTATTCATGGATTTTTTCTTCAAATAACGAATTACATTAAGAGTGTTAGATACAAGTTATAACTTCACAATTTGAAAATGAAATTTAATTCTGAGATTGGAATTTGGATTTTAATTTTACTAGATTGTTACTAGATTAGGAATCTCCTTACGTGTAAGTTGGTTCCCATATTCTCCTCAGCTTCTCCTGCCGGCTTCCTAATTCCGTAAGCTGCATCAGTTCTTGAACTGACTGAAAAATACTAGCGTTTGGATCCGAAAGAGGTAACTCAACATCTGGTACTCCCGGAAGTCCTGGGCCTTTCAATGTGAGCAAAAGTTTAGGCATCTGTGACGCACCGACTCGAATGCTCGACTGGGTTTCACTTCCTGGTGGTGGCACATCCAAATCCGTTGTCTGGAAATCAAGTACAAACGTGAATTTCATTTCGGAAATTCGTGTTTAATTATATTTTTAAAAATTAAATTGAAACACTAATTTTATTTACCTGATTGATATTTGTTCGACCAGGACGGGGATCGAAGGCGGGAATGAGAGCAGAAAACTGACGCTTGAGCACAAACTCATCGTCCCAGGCTCTTCGCTTGGTACTTTGAGGCGCTTCTTCCTCCATGAACGCAGCCAAAAGGTTGCGACTCACCATCATCTCTTCATATTCACCCTCGCCTCCGTCACCCTCCTCTTCATTTTCCTCATCGTCTTCCTGCAAAAGATAGACCTTCGATATCAACAAATGTAATTAAATACACTGCATGTTTGGACACTAAAAATTATTGTAGGAAATAAATCCAGAGCCGCTTTTACTTCTTTCTGATCAATAATCGAAAATTCAAATTATCTAGGGATGGTACATCTCGTGATAATCAGAAATAAGTAAAGCAGCTCGTAATTATTTTAGACATACTTCTTGATCGTTCTCGTCGTTGTCATCGTCCTCTTCATGGAGGATGGGATCTTCATCGTCCTCCAATTCAGTGAGAAGCGTAGGCCCTCCAGTTGTGCGACCTCCACTAACGCTAGAACCCGCGACTCCGCCGCACGACTCCAAAAAATCCTCAAGACTAACCTGTAGCCACAACTTTCCATTACATTAAAAGGAAGTTAAACCGCGAAAACGTGGTCACTTTATCTCCTCAGAACTGAGTGATTTCAAAGGATTGATCAAGGAAGACACTGTATCTCCTCAGGTCTATGAGATTTCGAAGGAATAATCAATTAATCAAGCGAAGATAGCGAGGCTTCTCAAACTTATCTAAAAACCAGTTCTCATTCAAAATATTTACCTCAGTCTCAAACGCAAAGGTCCGCTTGGCCTTGCTTACGGTCGCGTTAGGACAAAAAAAATCAATACATTGAAAGAACGGTTATTAAAAAGGTTTTTAAGAATGCTTCCTTATCGATGCCACATTGATAGTTCACTTCAATTACATACATTTTTTATTATCATCGATCTTCTCATTTTACTCAACAAATATTAGAACTATATATTTTCTCTCTGCAAAATTTTTTGTTAGGAAATTTCACTGAAAATTTGATAAATTCAAAGTCAAGCTCACCTGTTCACTATCACTACTTGTACTGGTGAGGGACATTGTAAAAGCTTGTCCTAATCCTGGTCCCGTAGTTGTCGTCACTCCACTACCAGCAACTTGACCACTGCTAGTCAGGCTTGGATAACTTTGAGCTGTACTAAGAAGCCCACCAGGGAAATTGGAACTAAGAGCTAATCTAACCAAACTGGAAACAGAATTCGGTCCTCGTGGATTCGAACCGGAATTTGCGTTAGAAGCTATGTGTGGACCACCTGCAGGACCTGAACAAAGTTTATATTATGGTTTAAAAAATTTATTTTTGTTTGGTTAGTCTTAGGTATAATAGATACAGTACAGATGAAATATCTATTTTTTTTAGAACTACAATCGAGTTTATTAATAGGAAAAGAAAATATATTGGGAAACTTTTGTGTTTAGAATAATCCAATCTTGTATTTCGGGATTATTTTATATCAGCATGATTCCTACCATATTAGTTTGCTTTTTCCCAGTTAAAATGAACCAATCTAACTACTGATAAACTGACCTAACGTCCGTCTTCGAGCCATCGCAGCAAAGGTTTCCAATAAGCCAGTGGCGGCTGCTGGTTCCAATGTGTTGTTTGCATCAGAACAAGCGAGATTGGGCACAGAAACGGACATAGGATTGGTAACAACAACAGAACACCCACCAGCAGGATTCTGCGAGGAGGAGCTTGCTTCCTTGTCTCGACTGCACTCTTTAGTTCCTGATCATAGGAACACACCACGTTTCACAAGTTTAGTTTAGTTTATTAAAATTACAAATCATGCAAGCGAAGGACGTAACAACGAACAGAAAGAGTACAGGAAAGAATATTATGTAACATAGTTTGTAAAAATAATGCGATTTGTGCAGAATTTTGCATTATTATTCGCATTTTCAACCATTTAAGGGTGTTGGGCTCAAGTTCTAATCTCAGAATATTTTTTTTTTTTTTTTTAGAAAAATGAGATCAAATATTGAAGTTAGGACTTGAATCCGATATTTTTAAAACGACAATAAAGATCTATGAAAACTCTGGGAAATACTTTAAGATATAAAAAACATACCATCCACCATGCCAGGATGATGTCTCGGAATCGGTCTTATCCTCAAGGAACTTTCTTCAGTTTCTGCAGCGACGCTAATTCTAACAGGAACCAAGCCAACAAGTTCTCCGCTCAAGAAGCTATTCGTATTGTTCCTTAGTCTATCAGCTCCCTCTCTCATCCGATCCAGAACTTCTGCGGCCTCGAGGCTCAGTAAACCACTCGCAGGCTGTGATTGAATCGAGAACTGATATTATTACTCGAGCAGGTCTATAAAAGTAAACATTAAACTTACCTTGTTTCCTCTAACAGGAGTAAAAAGCGGTTTCGAGCTGTTCGATGTGCGATTACTGTTACTGTTTGTGGAGCACTCCGTATTGAGAGCGAGGCTTTCGACGATCGTCGCCAGGTCGCTACTGACAGTTGTGTCAGGTCTCGGGTGAAGCACAACTGAAAGTTCTCCTGTGGAATTCGCACCGCCTTCTCCAGTGACTGCAACTACGGCCTCTGCGCGGGCTACTGACAAAACACTCTCTGCTATCGACTCCGCTGCTTGCTGCAAAATGAAACCCAGAAATCGTTAGAGATCATAAATTGCATAAGAGTTGAGTAATTATTGAGTAGAAATCGGTTTTGGAAAAGATTAAAATTAATTACCTTGGCTGCTAAGTTGTCGGTGCTCGCGGCTTGATCGGTGGAAGCTACGGAAGAGCGAATACCAGTGTCGGTGTAATCGGGCAGACTCGGAGTACTGCTTGATTTTCGGCCAGTTAAAACGCTTGAATTCTTACCCTTTATGCTGTTATCGGAATCCAGTCCAGTGCCCACTAATCTCAGATCGTACTTTCCTTCAGCGCCCATCCGGTAGGAGTTCGAACCGCCGTAATCCCAGGTCACGTCTATCCAGCCATTGTGCAGCTCGCCGGTCACGGTTCCCTCGCCTAGAAAATTCAAATCCAAATTTTAACGTGAACAAATTCAAAATAGGTGAAAAAGGTAAATAAGTGACAATCTGTGATGACTGGAATAACTAAAACGCTCCATACCTGGTGGTACTCCATCCTGATCTCTCCACTTCCAATCCAATCCCCTAGCGACTCGAGCTCCAGCCACCAAATGCCTCAAAACTTGAGTTCTAATCAATCTTCTCTGCCTTCTAACTCCAGCCTCAGCTTCCCTCGCCGCTCTTCCTAAATCCTCACAAACACCCGTAACTTCTCCATAAACCTCAAATCCAGAAACTGATAAATAATGTGTTTGTCCAGAGGCGTTTTTTCCAGTCTGCTGAAGACGCAAGTGCCTCCAACCCTGAGATTCATCACTCGGTGGCTCTAGAGTCCAAGTGGCTGTACTTCCTGGTTCATTCAACGAGCAGTCATCCACATGAGCGTACAAGGTCGTCCAATTAACTCCATCCTTCGACACTTGGAACATCCAATTTCTCAAAGCACTTCTGCCATATCCTCTCGCATGTCTCAAGGTATAAGCACTTGGGATAACCCAAACTCCTAAGTCTATCGAGAACCAGGCCCTTTTATCATCGTTGGTATGGCAATTCAACGCCGCTGGATCTCTGCTCAGGATATCTTCCAAATGGCCATAAGGAAGATTTCTCCCGTCGCTCGAAGTCACAACCACAAGACCGTATTGTCCAGGATTGACCCACTCCGGAGAAGTCTTAGCATTAGTTCCAATCCAGTAAAGCACTCCATTCTCATCGAAGTCATGCTGGTACTTAAAAGTCAGTCTATTTCCTTCCTTCAGCTTCTTTACAAAAGTAAACGTAGACCTATCGTGATCGTGCCACTGTTTAGCGACCATTTTCAACAAGTGATTCTCCAACTGTTGTATCGTGCTTAAAGGTTCCATTTTCAAACTCCTTCCCGACCTGTCGATTAAGGCGCTCTCTCCATTCGCCTTTTCCAAACGGAATCGCAAACGTCGTGTTAGAATTTGAAGACCATATCCAGAACCTGGAGTGTCGTACAAGTAAACAGGCAATTTCTCAATCGATTCTAATACAGATATTAATTTTTGCACAAGGATTTTCGCAGAGTTGTGCTCTTTGTGAGAGTCTTTAGTCTGGAAGCAGTTCTTGAAAACTGATATCCTGTGTAACCTGAGTTTTGTGGCTCGCATTGAGGGTGGTTGGGGTCCTGCAGGTGCGGCTAGCAATCCGAGCAAAGCTTGAACGAGGCCGCTGGAGTGTAATTCATAGGCCGAAACTCTGCCTTCTTCGTTTAACAGAATTTTGAGTTCTTCCAGTGCACTTTGCAACACACTTCGCCATTCTCGATTGCCTGATTGTTGTTTGTGGCATGCTTTCTCGATCTGACTGACGATTGTGCTGAGCTTAGCGACAACTCCTCGGGGCTGAGCTTGAGCTGCTTTGAAATAACGCTCGTAGATTTCTTGGGCTTGGGCTTTCACTTTTTGCTTGATAGCTTCGATCTTCGAGCGCAGGCGTTTACCGCGTTTTCCAGCCCAACCTGCTGCAAATTCAGGTCCTGAAATCACATTTTTTTGACACATTAGGTTACGATTTTAGGTACTTCAATTTAAGGGTGTTGGATCCAAGTTCTGCCGGACTTTTTAAAAATAGAATTATGCTTACAGAGCGAAAATATATCTAATTATAATATTTATCGAGTAAAATGAAGAGATAGAACTTCGAGGTCAGCACTTGGATTCAACACATTTAAGAATTGATACCTCTTTCTTTTCGCTTAAAAGATTGTTAAAATTTAGGATAGAATACCTAAGCTGGTTTCGGCGGTGAAAGAATGTTTGGTGCCTCGGTTGGATTCAAAAATAAATCCTGGTAAATCTTCCCTGAGAATTGTGGCTTGTTGCTGTCCATCGCTGTTGTGAATAGATAATTCGCTTTCTTTTCTACTGGACAAGGCCCAATTTCCAACAACAAGTCTAGTAGCACCAGGTCGCGAAAGAATTGGTTGACTCACAGAATTTGGCTTTACTTGGCTACGTGCTCGCTGCAGTTTTTCCAAAAATTCTCCTCGGTTTTCTGCAAATTGAAGATATTTGTGATTTACAAAAGTCACGCAAATGTAGCAACTCAAACCTGTGCAAATATTTGATCCAACCAAAGTTGATAAAATTTTTAAAAACATTTTTTAGAAGGAAAATCCAGATCTATTGTAATTTTTGTATTTTAATTTAAAATAAAACATATCTCGAAGCTATTGGATTAAAATATATTTGCACAGTGATCGAATCGTTGGATCCTAAACTAAAAGATCGGAATTAGGAAAATCGTACAATCTAACATAGGATACAAAGTATTGGTGATGAGATAAATGTAATAAATGTAATGAGAAAGGTTACAGCAAGCAGTATTACGAATTTTATTTAGATATAAATTAGAAGTGGAAACAAAAATCTGAAACATAATCACTGAAAAATAGTTTACCTACCTTCAGTACCAAGCGACTCAGTGTTCCTCCCCTTTCCTGTAGGCAGTTAGTAAAACGAGTTATTTTATAAACCATTCCCTGCGTCAAGTTAATTACAAATGAAAGGAAAAGAATCGTTTCACAAGAAAAAACCCAATCTTTCGAAGTGGATTCGCATTTTTTCGTTAATATCTCTTTAGTAGATTATATTCGTTATTAACTTAAATCAAAGATTGACAATTAGTTTCGACACATGAAAGAGATTCAGAAATACATATAAATTAATTCATAAAACGGTCAATTTATATTAATTTTTTTCCTACAACGTGAAAAATATAGATTTTGTTTAGAGAAACGTTAAAATTGAAAGCTTTTGAAATTTGGAATCGAAAAGTAAACTCGTTAATTTTAATTTTTAAAGATCTTCAATCTTTGGCTTCTTGAATTACCTCTACTTTCAAATTTTAAAGCTTAGAATCCACATTTTTTGCTACTTTAAGATTTTTCAATTATTTAACAATAAAGTTACTTCAGTGAATTTATATTTATGTCCTTTTCACGTTTATTGTAAGTAACTGTAGTAACTTTAATAATTTGTCTAAAAATATTTAAAGAAGTCGACAAAAAAAAAAAAAAAAAAAAGAAACTGATTTTAGTACAAGAAATCAGAATTTAAACACCAAAGAAACGTTCAGAAAAAGTGCTTGAAAAGAATTCATGCTTAAAAAAGTAATTATATTTTAAATCACCACACAATCTGCGACAATAACCGAATTGAGTAACATTTAAATTTATTTAAACTTCTTATTATGAGATCAAAATAGTTTATATTAATTAGATTGCTTTATAAATTAATAATAATTAAAATTATAAACTCTTTTATTGTTGATTATTTCAGTGATAATTTAAATCTTTGATTTACTTGTAAGCTGAATGAAAAATTTACGTAAAATTAGAAGAATTGTATTTCCATTCGAAAAATTTAATTAATTGTTTCATTGGATAAATTTAGTTAAATACTGGCCTTCAGTTCCTACTGCAGAAAAAAATAGAAGAAATGGGGCATTTTTTAAGAAAAATACATTATTTTTACCACAAGGGAAAAGATAATAAAAAGGAAAATGCTAAAAATTTTAAATAGAGTAAATAGGAACAAAACTTAGAGGCCGGTAAGTTTAGAAAAAAAATTTAATTTTCGAAGATGAGGACTGAACTAAAAATTTCGTTATGAAATAAGGCAATAGGATCATTCACACAAACTTTTTTTTGCTAAAATTTGAACTCGATTAAAAAAAAATTGGCTCATAAAATCTTTAATTCTGAAATTCAAATATGAAACCAAGTTCTAACATCAAAATTGGATTTCCTCATTTTACTCAACAAATATTATAATTAGATTTGTTTCCGCTCTGTAGTTAACTCATTAATTTTGAGGACAGCACTTAGTTTCAATGCCCTTAAAAGCTTAAAAAAATTGGTGAATAAGGCTGAGCTATAACATTAAGACTGTACAATGAGAACATTGGGAGAGTTTAAATTTGGAAACACGTGAAAAGAATCAGCATGAATAATAAAATAGTGCAACTAGGAATAAATTTATGGTCATGCAAGTGTTTTAAAATTTCACCTGTTGTGTCGGTTCCGCCCTCAGGACTTCCGCTGGAATACATGGTTGCAAGTTTCCCATCTAGAATGAATCTGAACCAACCGTTGCTTCCATTAGACAATTCCAAGGCCGCAGCGTCCGACCAAACATAAAGACAGTCACGACCTCGGCAGATGCACCAATCTCTCCAGTGATAAGCTTTTCCAATGAGTAATTCACGAGCATCTTCGAGACGTTGTTCTTCCCCAGTTGGGTTGGATTCAGCCTCGGGTTCTGGGGTTGTTTCCTGTGGACCAGCCAATGCTGCTACTTTAGAAAAGACACCAAGACGGGCAAAGTGTTCCAGAAATTCGTCTTTGCCCTTGATCATCAGGTCTTGGATCATTTGGAGAACCACAAGGTGACCGTCTTCATCTTCCTGTAGTGATAAAAAAAAGTATAATTTTATTGAGATATCTTTTATTTACTTTTTGATCAATACTGATTGTTGTTTATTCAACGTTTGTGGCTTTTGAAAACTAAAGCTACTCAATACAGTCGCATGAGTTGTCTTGGTTAACCAGCAATAAAAACATGCCCTGGAATTTAGAAGATTCAACGTGAATTAAAAGCTAGAAATGTGTACCTAAGGTGTACTTAGAGTTCGAAATTTAACTTCAAAATTCGATCTCTTCATTTTATTCAACAAATATTATAATTATACATGTTTTCACTCTATACGCACACTTTTATTTGAAAAATGAGTACCGATCCAGAGCGAAAAAATATCTAATTATTATATTTGTTAAGTAAAATGAAGAAATCGAATTTTGAGGATAGAACTTGGATCCAAGGCCATTAATACCCAATTTCTACCACTGGTCAGCAGCAAAACCAGAATGGTAGCAGGCAGACAGTTAGCTCAGTTTTCCTTGGAAATTTTGTAATTATAATATTCCTTTTTTTGGTAAAAAGATCCTTTAAAAAATCAGAGTAGCCACTATTTTAGAGTTCTTAAAAAAAGTTCCTATAAAAAACAATAACACTTATTTTATAACTTTCTGAGACATTTAAAAGATAATAGATAAGAAATATAAGCATCATCCAATCCACTTCCGGCTACTCATCTCATGATAATAAATAAAAAATATTTAATTACCAGATTCAGCAACTAACTTTCCCAATTTTTTTTGACATTCATTCGGTCCAATGCAACATTTAAAAGGAAAAACAGATAATCTCTTAACATTAAAAAACTCTTCCAAGGTTGCACAGGCAATTAACAAGAAATCTAACAAAGGACGATTCACGACGAGAAGATATAAAAAATCTTCATAAGAATGTAAAAAATCCAAAAACTGATAACATTAGCGACGGAGAAAATCTCCTGGGTAACACTAGCATAACAGAAACCATGCGTAAACTTGTTAGAAATTGTGTTAATGGTGGACAAAAGCCAGAGGCTGTGCAACACCATTAGCTCAGTACGAAACGCGAGCTTCAAGTCGAAGACAGAGTTTTGTTAAGAGGAACTGAGTTAGCGAAATGCAATAAAATACAACGGATTTTACCGTCTTATCAATAATGTAGTTCTGGGAACTGGAAGACTTGCGTGTCGAAAAGCAGGGCAATTTTGGGCCAATGATCAACTTGAGAGGCGGATGAGGTGGCGGTGATGCCTTTATCTCAATTTCCTGTGAAAAATCTGATCTAAGTTGTAAGCGCGTTTAGCTCTCTGTCTGCCTGTACGCTTTTACCTTTGAGAAACTTTTTCTCTGGGTTTAGAAATCATATCTGATTTCCAGAAGGGAGAATCCATTTTCTATTCCATTCCGGACTCACGAAAAGATACAAGTAGTGTCAGTAATTCGTGAGTTCGGCCTGGAATCCCCAGAAATCAAATCTCGACTTACCTCGTTGTCCAAAACGTTGGCTATCACTTCGACAAGCATAGCGCCGCAACCTCCAGTCTTATCAGATCCGCAAGTCTCCACCAGCAATTCGGGTTGAATATAGTGAACCATCTTCCGAATGAGACTCAAGCTCGCTTTCCTCACGCTTGGTAGCATTGTCGATTGAAAAGTGGAACAAAAAACCGGCAAGAGCCTCTTCAAATAAACCGGCGCCATTTCGGGATCGCCTTTCGGTTCCGTATATTCTTCGGCTTCGGTTTCAGCCTTCCGACTGTCTTGATTAGGTGGCAACATCCATTCTCCTGGAGATTGAAGTATGGCAGCGACTTCCCGGTGTCCCTCGTCGATTCGCTCTCGTGCCTTATCCAATGGTGTTTTGCCATCTTCGTCCCTAAGATCAGGATTTGCTCCATGTCTTAGTAAAACTTTGGCAATAGCGGGTCTTCCGAAACAGGCCGCATAGTGTAAACTGGATGAGCGTTGACCTTTATTAACATCCGCACCCCGATCGCAGAGAAACTCTACCATTTCTTGAGTTCCAAAGGCTGAGGCCCAGTTCAATAAAGTTTGGCCAACGTCGTCCATGAAGTTGACTTCAATTCCTCCGGAATCGATGGCTTCTATCAAGGCGTCGGTGTCTTTTGAACGAATACAGTCAATCAACTGCCGGTGTGATTTTTCTCCCGCGCTATCTAGGTGTCTCAGTCGCGGTAAAAGTGGTCCTGAAGGACCTCCACTGTTGCTTCGCCCTAAGGCTGATCTACCTTCGAATAGAAGGACTAGGAGGAGATCTACGAGTCGCATAGAGTCGAGCGCGCATCTTTCGTCGCCCTTGAGTGCTTTTTCTATCGCATCTGGCAATTCTGATCGGAGTAGGTCGTGTGTAATTGAAGGAGAACCTCTGCAGAGCGTTGATAGTAGGCTGATTATTGTAGAGACTGAGGCGCAGGATTTGGGTTCTGCTGCTGGAATTGTTGTGGTTGTTGTGTTTGGTGGCGGAGTTTTTGGATTCCCGGAAGCTGTTGCAACTGATGTATTCGGTCCGGCTGCGTTTGATAACCTGGGGATTGCATAGATATGTAATACGTGTTAAATTAAATTTACTTTAATTTCAATTTTAAGAGTGAATAAAGACTTACCTGTACAACAATTCGGAAACCAATCCATTGCTAGCCAGGGGTGCAGGATCAGTGCCCCTTCGAGAAAATCTGTCAGCTAGTGAAGCAAAGCAACGAAGAGCGCCATCAGCTACATGAGCGTCCTCGTGCCTAAGAAGTGTCGAAAGAGCTTCGACGCAATCAGGTAAAGTTTTATCTTGAGGTTCAACTTTTCCGCAAAGGCGTGAGACTACAGCCATCGCTGAATGCAGCGTGTCACGATGAACTCGTGCTCCATTTTCTCGAATAAAACACAAAGCACATGGAAGACCTCCCGCTTCGAAAACTGCACCTGCTTCTCTTGCACAGACCAGTTCTAAAACCTGAAAGTTCGTTTAATATTGTCAGTTACTCAAGATCATTTTATATTGATAGAATGTCATGCGCGCGCCTTTGTCAATAATTTATACTTATGATCATTTTGTGTTAAAATATTTTAATTATCAATAATTTGATTTTAGTCTTGAATTTCGAAATATTTCCAAGAATTTAGAAGATTTTAAGTTATTACAAAAGATTCCAACATTTTTTAAAAGTATTTTAGGAGATTGCAGAGGATTTAATTAAAGGGATTTAAGAGATTTTAAAAGATTAAACAGATTTTTAAAATTTAAACAAAATTTCAAAATATCACAAAGCTTTGAGTGATTTCTATGATTAGAATTTCAGTAGTTTTAATAAAAAGAATAGCTACTCAAATTCTTACTTACTTTTATACATTGTTCAGCGAGATCTCGACTAGCTCTGGAACCGAGCGCTGCTCCCGAAAGACGACTGCAAATGGCCTTGATGGCACCTTCCATGCCAACAACTCGTCTTGTGCATTCCGCGGAGACATCAAGATAGTAGGTAATAGCACGAGCGGTAACTTCCAGTACACTGTCGGGTGCATGCTCGTCCAAAAATATTCGGCATAAAGCGGGTAGAAATGTCCGGGGTGGGCAACTGAAAAGAAATAGTCGCTCGATTATTTATTCAGAAAAAGAACCTTTGCAAGAGGATAATCCGACTTATCAATGAAAGTCCTGTACTATAAACTACTAAAGTCACATTTCTATTTATATTAAAGAACTTCGAAACTTCCAAAATGAAATTTTACCTCTCAATCAACGTTTTTTTAGAGATCAAAAGATCCCACTTTCTGACTCTTCGATGAGGATAAAAAAACGATAAAAACGCAACGCAATACTACAGTACTGTATTATTAAACTATTAAAATAGAACGTCTGGTCACCCTAGTTTAGTCTAATCAGTCTCTAAGGGAGTTGGGTCCAAGTTCTAACTTCAAAATTCGTTCTCTTCATTTTACTCAATAAGAATTACAACTAGACATTTTTTCGCTCTATACATACAATTCTATTTGAAAAAAAGAGTCCAGCTACAGAGCGAAAAAGTTTCTAATCATAATATTTGTTGAATAAAATGATAAAATCGAATTTTGCGGTTAGAACTTGGATTCAAGGTCTTTAAATCGTGAAATTTGGAGAATAAACTGTACAGAGTTTAAAATTAGATTCATTTTAAATTTTAGCTATTGACTTCAGGCGCTTTTATTACCGGCGACTTTGAAATTCGAGCGCCTTGAAATTTGAAGGCCTTTAAAGTCGAGCGCTTTGAACATTGAAGACTTTCTAATTATGTTGCTTTATAATAGCAACACTTATTGTTAGAAATTCATGAACGTTCTATAATATGAAGACTTTCGCATTGAAACACTTTTAAGTTTTAACATCTTCCAAAATCGAGAGTTTAAAAGTTCTGAGCATTAAAATCGGAAGTTTTCAAGATCTGAAATTACAAAATGTGTGAATTAAAGATTTTTAAACTTCCAAATTAAATCCACGGTATTTAAATTCATGTGTCTTTTCAAATTTGCATTCCACGAGCTTTTCAGAGTTTTTTCATTTATATAAACGAAATAAAAAATTTTATTTCCCCTTGTAGGGTAAATAAAATATTTAAAGTGTGTTATACCTTTCGAAGCAGCGATCGACATTATCGGACATCAAAAGCAACATGCATAGTTGTTCCAGGGCGATTAGCTGCATGTCCCTCTCATCACCTTGTCCCATACTCAGCCACTCTAGTAACGTTTCCGGATCCACGTCCGCCATCTTAACACAAAAATCAACAAGTTATTAAATAACTCATTAATAAAAACTCATTAATAAATGTTAAATAATTAAACTACCGAAAATAATTTAGAATTCGAAATACATATGGAAAATATTCAAAGAGAATTTTGAATGTGTTTGATAAATACTTAAGAAACTTTTAAGAGATAGGTAAATCAATTATTAATGTTGGGAAAAGTATTTCAGCCGATTATAAAAAATTAAAACAAGGTTGTTGTTGGATCCAAAGTAGACTAGAATTCTAGGTGTTGATAATTCTCTGAGAAGTTTAAAAGATTTATTTTACTATATTTTCAGTATTTGGAACATCGATGATTTTAAAATTCAAGGATTCCAAGTGTATTTAAATGTATTTAAGTGTTTTTCTTTTATAATATTAATTAAAATATGAACTGACTAGATTTTCTTTAGTCTTTGTATTTAAAATACTCTTTTTGATATAGGCAATGCGTAATGACAGTAGATTAATTAAGTCCCTATTCTGAATCATAAAAGTAAGGTCAACATGAAAAATATAATTCCTTGAGGGTAACAATTATTTTTCTATAGATAAAACTACTTTTTAAAATTCAGTATGCGATTAAATTAACCAGTCGGTACTCCAATTTTTGAAGAAAATTCTCAGAGATTTAGAGGTTTATTTCCTGTTCTGAAAACGAAATGAAAGTTGAAAAAATGAAGATAATTTTTCAAAAAATTACTTCAGACAGAATATTTTTCTAAAAATATTTTCAGAAAAAATGAGGAAAATTAATACAGTTGATGAGAATCAGAGAGATTAAGGGATTGAAAAAATCGATCAATATTTATACATTGTTAATGTAAACAACTCCGCGAGATTTAAAAGCTTTTTTACTTTTGAGTATTTTATACACAGATCGAAATATTCAAATTGTATTAAGAATTGAAATATTTCAAATACACAAGTTGCTTCATTTTTTTATCATGGAAAATAAACTGATATTTAAGTAAATTAAACGTTTCCTTTAAATATTATAATTTAATAGAAAGTTGAATATTCCAGAACTTATAAGTATAAAATGTAATTTTGAACATCAATTTGAAAAATAATATGTAATACCATTATATTATTCAGCAAGATTCTAGAATGTTCAAAAATTCTGACTAATAAGTATGATTTATAAAATTAATATCCTCATTAACAAACCGATAAAAATAAAAAAAAGAGCACGAAAAAATCAGTTTTCCCGAGAAAATTTACCAAGAAAAATGGTATATAAATGGTATAGAATTTTCTATCTAAAACCCACAAAGACAATTCGTAAAAAAAACACACAGTCGAACTCTAAACAAAACATAAATGATCTGTAAGTACAAGTGCCAACGATATATTTACATACAAAAAATTCTGCTCCAAAATATAAAAAAGTCTAAGAAAATTCAAATATGTAATAAAAATCTAAATGATCTCCCTAGACTGAAACTGAATAAAAAGAACAATCCGTAAAGACTCATATTTACAAAACTTTCACCTCGCACACAAAATTTTTTTTCTAACGGATTTTTACTCCAAAAATCTGACAAAGGAACTCACCTTTTTCGCGTTGCTGGCACTTTTTCAGCAGAGCTCACACCTCAGTTCTGAAAATGATTATAACACTTAGTTTCTTGAAAACGCTCGGAGAAATCACATTTTAATCGAGTGAGACTCGACCATTAATCCTCCACGAGGCACACAAAAGAGGACTCGGGAAAAAGTCATCAAAGCAACTGAGCAAAGACCAGGAAATGCTTTGTCACAATTGCTCTCTGGGAAAATGACGTTGAGCGCCCGAAACACCAAAAGTGCGTCTATTTTTTGTCAAGGGTGACGACAAACTTGTGCAAGTTTCGAAAATCTCAAAAGTGACACATGTTTGGGAAGACACACATACCTTCGAGCAGAGTGTTTCATTCTTCGTGGGGTCAAGTCGCCATCCTGTTTCTCCTTTAGAAACCGTTGTTTTCACTCACGACAACTAAACACGAAAACTCACTCCGGAACTTTATTTCTATAGCATTGACGAATGATGAAACGCTCTTGCGAGCAACAAAAATACCTTTTTTCCTGCTATTGCCTATTCTATGAAGTGCTTGGCCGTTTACTGTGACGTTCGGAGCACTTCGCTCGGTGAGTGTGCTGTGTGAGCAGTGTGAGTGATGTTTCACCAAAGGTGTTTCCATGAGAAACTTCAGCGACGATGACATTTCCTGCTAGCCAATCAGAGGCGAAGTTCAATTTGAATTTTTCGCGGGAATAACTTAAGGGCATGTGATACTTTACCATAAGAGCAATTTATTTTCCGCAACTTTACGCTTGCAATAATAAATATTTT
>JAUESH010000008.1:8040311-8053317 GCA_032275165.1 Synergus magnus | reverse complement strand
ATTTATTATTGTGAGCGTGAAGTTGCGGAAAATAAATTTGCTCTTATGGTAATTACCACATGCCCTTAAATGATTAAGTAATTACGCTTTTGTGAATTAAGAAACAAAATTCAGTTAAAATACAGTATTAAATTTCATAGAATTTCAAAAAGGTTATCCATGATAAGGTTAAAAACATTTCTTTACGTTAAAAGTATTTTCTCACATTTAAATACCTTTGGCCCCGTTTACAATCACCTTCCCTGAGAATTTTTTCTTTAAACAACCTCTGAAAAGGGACTGATTTAGGTACAATGGAGATAAGTAAATACGGTAAATACTACACATCATTATATTTAAGTATTTATTTTTTTCAGATTTTGAGAATTTTTAAGGCGCTTTTTGAAGGGTCGCTTCACTTGGCTTCACACTTCACGTGACATGACGTTACGTGATGACCTCACTCTGTTTATCATACCAAACTCGCATTAATACCATTTTTACTGTTCTTACTTGGTTCTTACTAGTTTCGGATAAAAAAAATGTTAAAAAACTAAAAACTTCGTGTAACTTAGTGTCGTTTTTGCTCTATAACTGCAATAGAAAAAAAGTTACGGGAAAACTTCGTAACAAATAAGGTAGATCTAAAATCGGAGTAGATTATGTAAATTCCTGGCATGGATTGGTCGGAGACTTTATTTTGCATTACGTACTTGCATTTTATTGGATTCTAAGAGTGAAATAAGTGAAATAAGTAAATTTAGTTTGCGTGTGCGCGAGTTAACCTAGGTTAACTCCCATTTCCCTTTCGTGTGTTGAAAATAAACACCGTTGTGTGAGCACGAGCAAGAAGAATGTGAGAAGCAGTGAAGTCAGTGAAGTGTTCTATTTTATTGTCATGCACTTAAGATTGACGAATAAATAGATGAGAAGTTAAAAAGAGCAAGTGGATCATGTTATGTGTTTGATAATCTACATCAACTTGGAAAACAACAAGAGCCTTTAAAATGTTCGAGCCTACGGAGCAAGGAAAGGTAAAACAGATGTTTTATCTTATTTTTATAGTAGTTTCCGATGACATTCGATATTGCCTGGGATTTCCCGAGTCTATAGACTTGTGATATCGCTTTCGTTCGATGGGAATTACGTCTTGTATATTTTATGAGAACTATGCATATACAAAGATATATTGTAATTCGGAGAACCGCTTATTTTGATACGCAATTGTCTAAAAAGTACTTTGAATTTGGTTTGCAAAAAGAAACACTTTACTATAGCTTTGCAAACTCGCGAGAACAAAGAAAAGATATTTATCAGTATTTAATTTAGGTTATGTTACTTTAATTTTTGAAATTTTTTTATCTATGAGTATTTTTGAGTTCGGGGGGCTACTTAAATCAAGATAATGATAATTGCAACAAAGTTTAGAAATAAAATCACGAATTGTTTGTTTACAATTTCGGAGTGCTCCGAAATTTTATGTTTATGCAATTGATTATAAGCAATTTTAGCTAACAATTTTTCCGTAAATTAAATTTTAAAAGTAGAATTTCCTTATTTATTTTTTTACGTGGATGATAATAATGGTGGTTTAATTAAATTTTTTTGCAGGATCTCTGTATTCACACGGGAGTAGTTTTGAGAGGAGCGAATGCGAGAGAAGACGAAGTGCACAGTTCAGGAACCCTGAATATCGTTGAATACGTAAGACTTAAAGACCCTTAATTGTTAATCATTAAATTATATAAATGAATTCCTTTTAAGACTTATAATTTATTCATTCATTCAGAGCTTCGGCAAATGTATCGAATGGAGGCCAATCGAAGTATCAGTCGTTTCCGAGAACCAAGATCAGGATCCAGAATGGTCTCTCGTAGATTCTCACACAAGGAGAACTCGAACTTCCTCAGAAGGTCCAGATTCCCTAGGACGCACACGAACCGTCCGCATAATGTTTTCCGATCTGAAATCGTTTCGAGTGAATCACAGTGGACAACAACTAATATTCATGCAGGGAGACGGAACTACCTACGTGGTTTTCTTCCAGCTTTCCAACGCTGAGAGTTTCGTAAACTCTTTGAAAGGCTTCGTGAAATTCGTTAAGTCCAAAAGGGACAGAAATTTATACATCGTCTACGATGAAGTTAGCAACGTTCTTAACAAATCCTTCTCGGAACTGGACCTTTTTCAAGAGAATGCGTCTGATTATGTGTGGAAATTCGTCAAGAATTTGCACGACCGTCCATACGAAACAACAATGGAGGCCTTCAGTAAAATTACTGATATTTGGAGTTAGTATCAAATTATTCTATAAAATAGTTAAGAGCTTTTAGATATAAATAAAGGGTAAAGAGATCATAGTGGGTTATCGTGGATTTCTTTATCCTACTTTTATCAAGGAATCATTTTAACTTTGCCAATTAAAAATTGTAAGTAGCGTTACTAAATATCTAGTTCAAATTAGGTATTCTGTATCCCTTAGTTTACAAAGATCCTGAAGTGAAACGTCCTGTGGAGGAAGCAGTTGCTGATCTTTTAAATCGCTCTCTTTCGATAGATGTTCCTCAGCCATCAGTTTCCGTGAGTTCTGGAGAGGAATATGAAGTTATTGGAGTCTCAAATGCTTCAGTTCTTCTTCCACCGAGACCTCCGTGTCTCAGAGGTAATTTCTCTGCTAATAATCTTCGATGATTTTTCCAATGTTTGGAATTAAGCTAGTTTAATACTTTATTTATTTTTAGGAGCGCCATTAACGCAGGAACAATGGGATAATTGCAAAGATCCTATGGAGCGAATAACGAATCCCGATGCTGTAAAGGAAATCATTTTCAGAGGAGTTAGTACCAAATTATCCATAAGATTAAAAATCAAAATATATTCTTTAGGTTTGGAAAACTAAATTATAATTGACGCTTTCAGGGAATCTCGCCATCCTTGCGATACGAAGTTTGGAAATTCCTGCTGAATTACTACCCCTGGGATTCGACGAGTATAGAGAGACTGGAATTGAAAAAAAAGAAGACTGATGAATATTTTATTATGAAACTTCAGTGGCGATCCATGACTTCTATTCAGGAAAATAATTTCTCTAGTTATCGTGATCGTAAAAGCTTGATAGGTTCGTCTCTGCTTTTTCTTAAATATTTATATAAAACTGATGACTATTTTTTCAACATTAATAATGGTTTTGTATTTCAGAAAAAGATGTAAACAGAACTGACAGAACACATGAGTATTATTCTGGTGACAACAATCCTCACTTAACACAGTTGTACGATATTTTGATGACGTACGTGATGTATAATTTTGACTTAGGATACGTTCAAGGCATGAGCGATCTGCTTAGTCCTATTTTGTGTCTTATGGACAATGAAGTAGATGCCTTTTGGTGTTTTGTGGGATTCATGGATAAAGTCGTAAGTAATTTACACTGAAAAAAAATTGTGTGAGTTTTTAAAACAGAAAATAATCTTAATTATTTCCAGAGCACTAATTTCGAAATGGATCAAGTGGGAATGAAAACACAGCTTAGTCAAATTCATCATGTGCTCTCAGTGACGGATCCTCAGTTAGCAAATTATTTGGATCGACATGACTCTGGAAATATGTTCTTCTGTTTCCGATGGCTCTTGGTTCTGTTCAAGAGGGAATTCCATGCGGTTGATATCATGAAACTCTGGGAAATACTCTGGACTGATTTGCCTTGCAAGAACTTTCATCTTCTTTTATGTGCTGCGATTTTGGATATGGAGAAGAGTGTACTCATGGAAAATCAGTATGGCTTTACTGAGATTCTAAAGGTACGTTGATGTCTAGAGATTTGTGTCTTAGATTTATACGGTCGACTTTAAATTAATTATATGAATGGAATCATTTGTAATATTGTAACTTTTGCCTTTGCAGCACATAAATGATCTCTCGCAACACATCGAGTTGCCCATGATTCTCTCGAAAGCCGAGGGAATTTATATGCAGTTAATTTGTGTGGCTCCTCATCTCCCAAATAATGTCCGCGCGATCATTGGATTGGAACCTCTCGACAGAACCCCAGAAACGTGCGACCTGGACATCAGCAACGGGAGCAGCGTTTCTCCCACCAATGGAGAAAGTTCCTTCCAGCAAACCGAAAGCGATGGAAATGTAAAATTTGGAGATAACGAAGTTTCTTTTGAGCGAGGTTTGAATTTATCGTATACATGAGTAGAGGATTTCTCTTTCGTTATATTTTGAGTTTCTACATTTTTAAAAATAATGAGAGGGAATTGGAATTCTAATTTTTTTTTTAAACCTCCGCTCCTATTTTTCAATGAAACTACGTTGTATATAGTAAAAATAGTTTGTAAGTCCTATGGCTTTATTACTCACGGTAATACAGTATACTATAATTGTGGCAGGAAACTAAGATATGTCCTCGAGTAAATAAGAATAGATTTGTCGTTTCTAATTTTTGGACGGTTTGATTGGAAATTCTTGTTGATTGATTAATCATTAGTGTGCAGTTTTAGTCAAAATTTCGTACACGTTTCTATGGCTAGTCGACACATATATCTACAATATTAGGATAAAGTTTACTAATATTTATATCATTGATACTCCAGCGAGTAAAGTTTTTATCAAGGCAATAAAATTTAAAAAATCGCGCCCGATTGGAGCGACTTTTTTAAAAATGTTGTAAAGATGTAAAACGTCTCGGTTTACTGTACATTTTTAATAAAAGTTACCTCCTTAATTTGCATAAAATCTTGGCTTTTTAATCTAGCTCTTAAGCAATTTCGGATCGACAGAAGGGAGTCCTTTAGAGAAATGAAAATGTTCTTTACTTTGTTTTTATTATCCCAACGTACAATAAAACTGTACAAAATAAATGGACCCGTGTGATTTGATCGCTGGATTTAGTCGAAGAGACCTGGAAAAAACAAAATTTATTATTGAGAATTTCAAAAAAAAAGGTGAAATGGGTATAGTTCAAAAGATTTCTTTAGATGTGATTACGAATATCTTACCGAAGCCCATATCGTCGTCAGATTCCGCTTCGGATTCTTCCTTCTTCTTCTCCTCCTTCTTTGGAGCGGCATCGGCAGCTGCAGCGGCAGCAGCAGGCGCTATTAAAAAAGAAAACAGTCAATTTTAATTTTCACTCCTTCTCAAACTTACATAATATTTGAATGTTTCCTAAGGAAATATTTTTGTACCTGCACCACCAGCTGGAGCAGCTCCAACTCCTGAGCCGATGTTCGTGATCAATTCCTTTACGTTGACGCCTTCCAAAGCCTTGGCGAAGAGTCCTGGCCAGTAAGGTTCAACGTCCACGTTGGCGGCTTTCAAGATCGTTTGGATCTTCTCACCCTGTAACATTTCAAGAATTATGTAAAAAAAAATCGCATTAAATCAAATAAATAAATATTCCATATCTAAACTACATATTTGACAAAGAAACACTTCTCTGCAAACACAAACTAATTAAATAAAATTAACTATTGCAAATTTAAGCACATGTATTAGTTATCCGATCCCTACCTTGCCGATATTTTTGAACATCTTCTTTTACTTTAATACACATTTACGACTATATAAACATACATTAGTATATTTCTTTTAATTTTATAAATTTTCAATTCGATATTTCAATAAATGTAGAAATGGCATTGCTAGGGAAAAATATAAAAATCACAGAAGTCGCGAGACTCACGGGGCTCACGAGTTTCCTAACCTCAAACTTCAAATGCACGTTTATCTCGAAATCTAATTTCTTGTATCAAAATCCATAAAAACGGAAATAGTACGCAAAAGATTTGCATTAAAAAAGCACAGAAATTTGTTTAGGAGAAGAAATATTAAGCAGAGAATAAAATATTTATAATAGATGTCAAGAACTTACAGTGACTGCCACATCGTCATCGACGAGGAGCAAAGCGGAGTAAACGCAAGCAAGTTCAGCTTTGGTGGTCATGATTGTTTTTTAACTGATTTTACTCAGTTTTTTGAGGAATTTCACGATAAATCGCTCAAACTTTTGGGCACACGTGCTCGCGGTATTTCCAACGAAAACGAAAAGAAGCGGAAATCGAAGTTCCCGGATATACGCACGAAAGCCCACTACTACCAACTGCCAAAACCCACTCTTTTTGAAAATATAAAATCAATTACTTTGTTTAATCAGTGGTTTAATTTATAAAAACATTCATATTTAAAAGTTTTCTGAAGGTTTAAAGTTCCTATAATTTCATCCAAAATATACAAAATACGTACAAATCATCTAGATTTTACTTATTTTATGAAAGATAAGTAGATCTTTGGGATCTTTGGTAAAAATATTGCGCATAATTTAATTTTACTCTTTTGGTCATTCTGAAAATAAGAACATGCAAGCGCAGCAGACGAAAACTGAAAAATAATTTTTAGTGCGAATTTTTGTATAATGGAAACATCTGAATTTACTAATGTTTGCGAAAAATAAGTCGTGAGAAAATTATGGAATCCATTCCTGTTTCAAGGAAACGCATTAGAAATCGAAAGAGAAAACGATACGGAAGAAATAAGCGCCTTGATCGTAATCGACTCAAAGTTGAGGTTAGGTCTGTGAAACGTCAAAAATTCGGTTGTAGTATTTATGTTACAAAGGACAAATTAGTAGGAAAATCGATGGAGGCAAAGGCTTTTTGGGAAAATTACTCTACTGCTCAGCAATGGCAACAAACGTAAATATACCACTTATGCTATTTATGTAATAGTTTTCGTTACACGTGTTACGTTATTCCTTAATTTTTCGGAGTAATTCAGAGTAATTTCAAACGTTCTATCTATAATTTAAAGTTAAACTTTATTGTTTTTTATTTTGTAGACATAACATAGTATGGTGGAGAACACGTTGCCAGGCATTGGAACATGAAAATGAAATATTGCGAGATACAGTCAGAAGTCTTGCAAGAACGAGACAATGCCACTGTCAAAGAAAAAATCAAAGTCGAAATGAAGTTCATCCTCAATGCCAAAGTGAAGATCGGAATCATTTTCAAAGTGAAGCTCGGAATCAATTCCAGAACGGAGTTCGGAATGAATTTACAACAGAAGTCCAAAACGATCTCGAGGAAACGGAAGCAGAGTTTGAACCAGCTTCCGATGATGAAAGCCTTAAGTTTGAGTTAAACGACGATATGATGGATTTCCTAAAGCAGAGTATGAAACACAAGATGGAACTTAAACAGAAACGAGAAGAAGAAGCTTCCGAAGAGGAAGAGAAAGTTCCTTTCCAAGGAGGAGCTGCTTGGATGCAGGAAAGAATCAAGAATGCTAAACTCTTATATGGAGAGGCGAGTCAAAGAATATTAGGGATGGAGACTGCTCTGCAAACTACCATTGATAGTCATAAAGATAAAGCAAGGCCGCAGTACTGGCCGAATATTCCTCTAAAATTGTGATGACTCTTCTGCGTCAAAATGTTTTTTTTTTTTTTTTAATGTATTATCCTTTTTATATAAAAAAGCAGTATTTTATCAGAATTGCTCCTTTTTATTGAGTTCCATTTACATCTGTAGAATTGAATGTGCCAGTTTAAAAGTTTGAAAGTTTTAACTATCAGTAAAGACTGAGGGAAAATTAGGAGAAAACGGTATAGAAAAAAATTTTTTATTTTTGTACAATCGAATGCTCAGTCAGTTTGATATATCGAAATATTTATTCAGTATCCTTATCAAGTTTGTTTGTTGGAGAATATCCCTATGAAATAAATAATGACAATGTCATTCGTAATTCGAAGAGTTTAGAGTCAATTTTAATATAATATTATTAATTATTTAACCTCCAGAGTTTTCATGTAAGCCTCCAGTTCATCTTCGGAGTCGTCTTCCATTGAAACTTTTTCTGGGACGATAGTTTCTGGGGATTCGGAATCGAAATATTTCTCTTCTTCGTCTTGAGTCCTTAATTCTACATTATCGTAATCTTCATTATTATCCACAGTACTGAAAAACAATGAATTGGAAAAATTATTAACAATTTACTGCCCAAAGTAACATCAGTTAATTTCAACGTAAACTTTTTACCCAGTAAGATTTATAATAATTTTTTGCGAATTGCTTTTAAATACCTGTAATCAAAATCTAAGTCTTGACCATTCAGGAAACTCTGGTACATATACGAAATAAACTCCTGTGCCAAAATGCTTTGTTCTTGACTAGAAATTTGGTACCAGAACAAATCTCTCTGTTTTTCTCGTGTCTCTGCCTCGTAAGTATCTTTTGGCTGCGAAATTTCACCCCAATTTTTAGTAACTTTCTTTTCCTGCAAGTATTCCTTTTTCTTCACTGACTGTGAGTTTTCCTCAGTTTTCTTTTCTCTCAAGGAATTATTTTCTCCCTCGCTTTCTTCATCGGTATCATATTCCTCCTCGTTATCTTCCAATTTATTCTTAATCTCATTTGCCTTTTTACTTTCGCATTTAATTTCTTCCTCGCTGTTTTCATCAGAATCGCATTCCTTGTTAACATCATCCTCAGCATCTTGCTGGTCCTGTTTAAAATTTCTCATTATGTCTCGATCAATACTTTCCATTAATAAATTTACGAATGTAATATTTTTAGTATCTACATTATGCCTCGCTTTCTTTTCTTCCTCGGTTAAATACCTCCCAACTAAATGATCATAAAGCAAGGGATTTCTTTTCATCATTTCCTTTTCGCTGAAGTATTCTCCCTTTTCCACGAGCGATTTCAAAGCTTCATACCTTCTATTTTTGACATCAACTTGTCTTTTTTCCTTGTCGAAATTTCTTTGGAGTCTTTTAAGATAAAAGGAAATTGCATAATTATCAATGCTAATGTTCCTGAAGAAAGAAAGGTGTTCTAATTTGAGAAAAATACCGAATCTTGAGAGAAATGATGAGGGGCTTTTTTCTAGAAGATTTAAGGCAATTGTCCTTTTTTCCTGGATGGATAATTCAGGCTCGTCTTTATGTTGAGATTTGAAAATTGCTTTGGAATGTATTATATGTTCCAAAATTTCGTTTTGCAGGTGAGAATTTTCTTGAGAAGAATTTTGAATTGCTGAACAATGGACCTTTTCTGTGATATCCATTTTATCCTCACTTTCAAGTTTTTTATGATTCATAATTCCAGTGGAACCATGGGATAATATCTGTACATTCATAAAAATTAAATAAATAAGAATAAAATAAATAAGAATGCAATAATAATAAATAATACCTTCGAAATAAAAATATTTTTAACTATAAAATTAAATACATATTGTAAAATTTGTAATTTTGCTAATTTTGAAATATAAATTTCCTTTTATCAAATCATAACATTGATAGCTAATTTTTCGAAAAATTGAATAATCTTACCTAGATATCCTGAAATTAAATTACATCAACTTTTAAAAACAATCATAACATTCAACGTTGTTATGTGTTTTCACATATTTATATATTATTTTTAAACAGAAAGTGAAAATGACTTCATTCAAATAATAATTGAATAATTGAATCCGATTAATAGGATAATAGGAATAAAATGCAGCAGAGGAATTATTATTCCGAATTACCGACCACCAAAGTAATATATAACGATATAACCTAAACAACTTTAGTTTTCAATCTCCTTGGCTTCGCCATTGAAACTGGTTGAAATATTTGCCAGTAGATTGCTCTTATTCAGAATTCCTAGAAAGTAAACAAAACAAAGTACCTCAAAAAACTGTCTCCCAAACAGAAATAAAGAATTTATTCTTTGCAAATATGTAGTATAATTTTGACAGATGAATCCAGTTTCCTCGCAAGTATCTAAAAAATCTATTTTATTTACAAACTTTTGTATAAATCGTCACTACATAAGTAATTCAAAAGTTTAAAATAAATAATTTTTTACTATTTTTAATTGATTAAGTAACTTCTAAATTTCAATTTGCCTTTTATTTATTTTTTACCACATTTAAACTTTCCCGCCCACGTAAAAATTTAGATAGATTTACCCATAATGCTCTACTTTACCAATCACCACAATATTTATCTAAATAATTACCTCGTTTACTATTCTATAATTTATTTATGTATGCTGAGTACTTTAGATGTTTATTTTATTACAATTCATCCCCATTTTAGAAATTCCGCGTAAAAAATTATTTCCGCGCTACCCCCACCACCTCTAACATCAAAAGTTTGTTATCTTTATGCATAAACAGTTGAACAGCGGACGCCATGACAGGTATTTCGTCGTTGCTCTCTGTTGGCGCAGATTATTATCCGACTTGACATAAATTGTGGTCGATTTTCGTCGAAAAGTGAGTGTTTGCGTTAATGCGCATAAGTTTTAATTGCTTTGAGTGCTAATTTACCTCCGATTGACGGTTCAATGAATAGAAATATTCAGTCGGTGGGTGATTGTTGTTGTGGACAAAGTCGAATCGTTTTTTGCGACAATCGTAATCTTCCCGCCTAATTTCCGATATACGTAAATAATTATCACATTTCCTATTTTATAACTTTTTCTTTTACATTTTCTCAGTGCTTTAAATAGTCTACATATTTTATTATAATTTATTCGCTTCTGAAAAATCCCGCCTAAACAAAATTCCGTGCTATCCCCACCATTCCCCCCCACCTCTAACATCAAAAGTTCGTTATTTTTATGCATAAACAGTTGAACAGCGGACGCCATGACAGGTATTTCGTCGTTGCTCTCTGTTGTCGCAGATTATTATCCGATTCGACATAAATTGTGGTCGATTTTCGTCGAATGGTGAGTGTTTTCGTTAAATCGCATAAGTTTTAATTGCTTTGAGTGCTAATTAATCTCCGATTGACGGTTCCGAATCGTTTTTTTGCGACAATCGTATTCTCGCCTAATTTTCGATATACGTAAATAATTATTACATTTCCTATTTTATAATATTTTTGTACATTTTCTCAGTGCTTAAAATTATCTACAAATTTTATTATAATTCATTCGTTTCTAAAAAAATCCCGCCTAAAAATATTTCTGCGCCAATCCCATCATCCCCCACTAGTACTACCACTAAAGTAAAACAATTGAACTGCGGACGCCATGACAGGTACATCGTCGTTGCTCTCTGTTGTCACAAGTAATTATCCAATTTGGCATAAATTCTGGTCGTTTTTTGTCCAACCGAGAGTGTTTTCGTTAAGTTACAAAATTTTTAATTGCTTTGAGTGCCAATTAACCTCCAATTGGCGGTCCGAAGCAGAAATATTCAGTGGGGTAAGTGATTATTGTTGTGTGGACAAAGTCGAATCGTTTTTTGTGACAATCGTAATCAGGTTATTATCCGATTTGACGTAAATTCTGGTCGTTTTTTGTCAAACCGTGAGTGTTTTCGTTAAGTTCCAAAATTTTTAATTGCTTTGAGTGCTAATTAACCTCCAATTGGCGGTCCGAAGCAGAATTATTCAGTGGGGTAAGGGATTGTTGTCATCGTGGACAAAGTCGAATCGTTTTTTGTGACAATCGTAATCAGGTTATTATCCGATTTGACGTAAATTCTGGTCGTTTTTCGTCGAACCGTGAGTGTTTTCGTTAAGTTCCAAAATTTTTAATTACTTAGAGTGCTAATTAACCTCCAATTGGTGGTCCGAAGGAGAAATATTCACTGGGGTAAGTGATTGTTGTCGTCGTGGACAAAGTCGAATCGGTTTTTGTGACAATCGTAATAAATAAAATAAATTGTGGTCGGTTTTCGTCGAATGGTGAACGTTTTTGATAAATCGCAAATGTTTTAATTGTTTTTAGTGCTAATTAACACAAATTAGCAGACGCAACCAGAAATATTCAATCGGGTGTCGATCAAATTAATTATTTTTAGCGAGATTCGTTATTTTCTTGACGTAATTTTTACTTTTGTTTGTTTTGTGCCTTTTCAGCTTCATGATGGAGATGTGGTGTTAGGGAAAACAGTTTTATGAAGTAGGCAGATAAATAACTGAAAAGACCATTATACGTAAGAAACATTTTAAGTATTTTTACTAAACAATATATATATTTTCAATTATTCTCTCAGTTTTCTGGATTCGCTGTTAATGTTTAACAATGTTTTACGATTTAAATTTTGAAAAAATACTTTTTAATGTTTCTAATGAACAATTTAATGATTTAAGTGTGTTGGACCCAGGTGGACCTTAAAATTCTATCTCTTCATTTTACTCAATAAATATTATAAATATATTTATTTTCTCTCTGTAGATATACTCTTTTTGAAAATATAAGTGTGGCTAGAAAGCGAAAAAATATTTAATTTTAATACTTTTTGCATAAAACATAGAATGGAAACATTGGGAAATAAAAAAATAAATTAAAATAGACTATTTTTAAAGCACTATGTTTCGAATATAACTTTTTTAAAATTAAAGCGTCTAAAATTTAACAATTTGAAGTTGGAAATGTGTCCAGTTGGACACATGGAATTGTTTAAGGCTTCTCATCTGATCACCGAGGTTAAGCAGCTCTTAATTTGGTTATACTCGGATGGGGGCCGTCGTCCTAATCCTAAATAGAATTTTAATGTAATTTTAATTTAGAGTATAGTCTGGGCCTGCCCCCCACCCTTCTCTCCAAGCTAGCAATGGGAGAAGGTTTGGGCAAGGCACGAGTGACCCGAAGGGTTAATCTTGATTACTAAAAACTAGGTTTTTAAGAAGAATATATTTTCATTTTTTTGTGGACTTTTACATTTTCATTTTAATTTCGCAAGTATAAAGAATCATGAACTATTATTGTTGGTTTCAGGATCAAGTAAGAATGCGTTTGAAAAAACGACTGCAACAGAATTCAGCACAGTTGAGTGAATAAGAAGGTGGTAAAATAGTCTGATTACTAAGGAATATGGACGATTTATTCGTGGCTAAAACGGACAAGCTGCAAGCTCTATTTGTGGGTAAGATATCTTTTATATAAACTGTAATTTAAACTCCGTGATTAAATAGTTGATTCAAGTCAATTAAAATATCAGGGCCGAATTTAGGGTTGTGGGGGCCCTAGGGCCGGTTAAAATGTGGGGGCCCTTTAGCCCCTACATTTCC
>JAUESH010000008.1:8021524-8038844 GCA_032275165.1 Synergus magnus | reverse complement strand
TTTAGTCACTTTTTAGATCAAATTAATCACTTTTGTCACTTTTTTGAGGTACATTAGTCTGTGGCAGCCCTGTAAATTAGACTCTAAACTCAATTTAGCGCCACCTAAATGACAAGTCTCTCCTTTCTTGCCCATCGTGTTTAACTTATTTTTACATTCTGAGTTTTTCTTGTTCCTTTATTAAACAGGATTAATCAGCGGTTGACCTTAAAGTTGGTGGTACCGGCTGGCAATGAGAGATCGCAAGAAAAGTATCTTGGTGCGAAAATTGAAAATAAAAGCCTCGTTACAAGCCGGGGTATCTCGTGATATCGCGTTTCGTGATCCGTTCAAAGATGAGACTCGCGTGTAGGACCCCGGATGATGGGCCCAGGGCAAATGATTCTTCTTGCAGTAATACTGTCAAGATTTCTTCTACCGACAGAGTCTATACTATATACATTATACACACAAGAAGACCTTGATGCAAGTACCAAGTTCTACATTCCACGGTAGGACCTTCGCTGGCCAGAGAATCGAGTCAAAATCGAATCCAGTCAGCTGATAAGTCTTTTCCTTATTCCTTTTTGTGGTAGGTAGGGCTTTGCCACAGAAGCAAAAGTATGAATCTTCCAAACATCAAAAGAAGCCTGAGAAAGCGTGAGAAGGGGAAAAAGGGAAGGGGGGGGAGAGGGCCGAGAAAAGGGGCACCGAAAATTGGATACTGGTGGGGGTGATGGGACCAGCATAATGACAGGGTGTCTCGCGCCAAAGCTCACTAACGAACCGGCTCAGAAATCCCAAGGTATCTGGGCTAGGAGACGACGCTGTATTATTTTAACTTTTTTCGGGTCGGGACCAACAACATCAGAAATCATCGCGAAATCCATATAATCAGGAGACAGTTGCGATTGCACGACTTGCAAAAGCAACACTATAAAGGTCCATCACTCCGTCCTGATGCCGATGGCGTTTAGGTCGGGAGGCAATTGTCCTCAGCGAAAAAGGGATCCAATTAGGCTCGTCACTTTGATTTTTGAAAATGAGAAAATAAAAACAAACAATGAACATTCAGAGACACAAATTACGTTATCAGAGCCGATCTAAAGGCTGTAATTTCTCTCAATCAAGGTTTTTGATCTGTATGTAGTTGAAAAGAATATTCTAAAATAATTTAAATGCGGCATTTCATGCATTTCATGACATTATTTTCGATGAGGTGTTGCAAATACTGTTTCAAAATTATTGAATACCAATTATTGTTGACGAAATTTAATTTGGTACTATATTGGTGTTTTATTTTCTGGAACATTATTCTGGGCCTTATTTTTCCGGACCTAATTTTTCGGATCTAATTTCTAAGTCTTTTTTTAGGGTCCAATATTTTGGGCCTTATTTTTGGGTTATATATTCTTGGGCCTTACGTTATTGGGCTGAACGCCGCTGGTATCTCACCTAATTTCTCAAATATAGATCATTTAATAAAACACTCGGACCTCGTAACTACGGTTACACTATTGCGAGAAAATTGCTCATGAAATTATACCTGTACTCTCAAAATTCTCAGGTCCACTGCAACCGTCATTGGAAGTAGTTATCATCCTCAAAGAATATTATCCAAGGAGCATTTACCAATATGCTACAAGTGATGTACCCTATTCCCTAAACACTAGAACCAAACTTTCTTCTCTCTAGATTATTACAAGACCATTTTTTTCAAAAGATAAAATTTTAGATTTTGAATCACAGTCTACCTGCGATGAATATAATAACCTCAGTGCTTTTTGCAGTTAAATTTCTCCCTTCAAACCGCTGAAACTAAGAAACCACAAAGCACATGTGCCTCTGGTATTCGATACCTTATTTCCTTCGCACAAGAGCAATTACTGTATTTTGTAGCAATCAGCGTCCAGGCAAGTCATCTATTTTTCTCTGAAAGGATCGGCGGTCTGGAATAAAAGAAAGGACGCCGGAAGCCAAAATCGACGAAACCTCGCGAGGTTCCTGGAAAGTGGCAGGGTTCTTCCCCCCAGGTTCCATGAACCCTAGGCTTGAATGGTGTAGGTGGTCTCTGCGAATGACAATCATTTTGCTTAATGACGAGAACAGGGTTGGTCACTGGCCGCAGATTATCTCGCAAATTTACTTCTGTAGTGGTCAAGTTATGAAAGGAAGTTTCGCCCTCGGACGCAAAGTCTGTGATTTTTTGACCGCTTTGTATAAATGTATATTGAGACAGCCCTAAATTAATGTTAAACAGAAGGAAACGTGCTCAAAATCTATTCTTGAAGGGCATATTAAACAAACCTAAACTCCCTTTACTATATATTTTAGAGATCTACGAGGTTTCTAGGGTCGAATTGTTGTTTCTATTAGCAGAGGGCTTATTTCCACTTAGGGTCTAATCGATATTCGGAGATTCTAAAAGTTCTCTTCTTCGAGGTCGGTGTTTGCTTTCTAAGATATTATGCAACGAAAAGGCGTACCTAAAAGTCATTTTGTATAGTACATATATTGTGTTGAGGAATAATAATGAATTCCACATAATTCAATGAAATATTGAAGAATCCTAGGGAATTTAGTGGAATTCTATGTAATATAATTGATATAAAGTGGAATTTAATGGTTTAGCATGGTGTTCAGAACAATCATGAGGAATCCTAAGAATTCTATGGAATTTAATGGAATTCAGTGGAATCCTGAGGAATCCTATGCAATCTAACAGATATAACGAATAAAAAAGAAATATTAACTAAATAGGGCCATAACGGATAGAAAACAATAGAAAAGGATAGAGACTGGAGAATTAATATCGCGAGCTAAAAAAGATCATTTCTCAAAGTGTGTTGATTTTGAAGCAGATTCTGAAGTTGAAGATTCCCGGCAAAACAAATACAAATCCTCGTCTGCCTTATGATTAGGGTTTCCGGTGCTCTAAAAGAGATCGACGTAGTTCCAGATTCTGTGGATGTTCTTAAACGTTTCACCGTACTTAGGTTATTCCCAAGCTGAGTTGCTGGCTTTATATAGGTATATATTTGTATGAGTAGGAAAAAACCGAGGTCACTGTGTAATAACTGGACAAAAACGAAAATACGAGGTACGAGCAAGTTCTGAGCCGCCTCGAGTCCAGGGACGAGAGCCCTAGAAACAAAAACAATAATCTACTCAGCGGATATTGTTTCCTGCGGTCAAGCCTTGGGTCAAGACTGCGCTGCGGTTTCTCCTCTCAATCGCTTGCTGTAATAACAATACACCCCCGCACGGATATCAGACTTATAAAGAAGAATAATTAAACGCACAAAAGTACCGAGAGCTCATAATTGCCAGTGAAGTTCTACTTCACTCAGGAAAAAGAATCTTGTGAGAAAAAAAGTAGACGAAGTAATATACGCGACAAAGGAGAGTTTCTAAGACTTTTTAAACATCTAAAATATTTAACTTTCATTTAAATATGTCTGTTTATGCTGACAGTATGTTTGTAAATATTTTTGGATACATTGTCTGGCATATTTTTTTATTAATAGGAGACCACAGACGAAGATATGTTTTTTCTATAGATTTTTGTCACTTTAACTGTACAGAGTACTTAATTATTCATAAGTGATGCTCGTGTTGAAATCGAGCTTCAGTATAAGAGTCATGAGAAGAGATGAAAAAGTGCCAAGTGCCAAGTGACGAACGAATCGGATTATCCGTCGTCTTTGTGTCAATATCGTAACGGCTTCTTGAATTAAGCGAACTCTTTCAGCGATGAGCAATAAATGAAAGAAACGAGGCGAGTTTTTTCTTTTTGAGAGTAATTATTCCATTTGTGAAGTATTTAGCAGGGACTTTTTGTTGCATATTTTACAATCAAGATATTCTGACATTCAGTCAAGGGCGACGACTTTCTCAGAGGAAGAATTTTTCTTTCATTCTCTTTATTCAATGGAATCCAATTGAATTCAGTGTAAACTTTAGGAATTCTGCGGAATCTAATTAATTTAAGTGAAATTTAGTGGAATCTAATGGAATTCAGTGGAACTCTTTGGAATCCTGAGGAAATTTATGAAATCCAATGGATTTAAATGGAATTCCAGGAAATCAAGTAGAATTCAGTCGAATTTAATAGGTTTTTAACAAATACAATAGAATTCATCGAAATCATAAGGAATTCCAATGGAAGTCATCGGAATGTTAAGAGAATTCAATTAATCTTAGCGGAATTCATCTGAAACTTGAGGAATTATATGGAATCTAATTAATTTCAGTGAAATTTAGTGGAATTCAACGGAATTCATTGGAATCGAATAAAATACAATGGATTTCAGTATGGAATTCGGTGGAATTCATAGAAATTCTAGGGAATTCGATTGAATTCATCGGAATCATAAGGAATTTTAGGGATTTCAATCGAATTCACTGGAAGTTTAAAGAATTCTAGGGTATTCAATGAATTTCAGCGGAATTCAGTAGAATCCAATTGAATTTATTAAATATTTAAAGCTTTTCAAGAAAAAACATCAAACACCAGGGGGTCCAGCGTGTGGGAAAAGCGGGAATTGTACGGGAATTTTATTGGTGCGGGAAATGTACGGGATTTTTTATTTGATGCGGGAATTTTTTATTTCCCTTGACTGATTTAATTATGTAAACAGGAGTTTTTGTACATTTATTAATTTTAAAATATTGCGCGCGAAAACAGAGAATTTGTAAAAATTTTTATTTTTAGACTTTAATTTTAGAGTTTTATTATGTAAAAAAATTGTCAGATTGGACGTCTGAAACTTTAACCCAATCATTTTTATAGGAACATATCATACGAGCAATTTTTTGGTCCGATATAATATTTACGGGAATTTTGAAAAAGTCTGCGGGAAATGTACGGGAATTTTATCACATGTCTTCACTGGACAACCTGAACACATCCGTAAATTATTTAAAAAGGGACATTCATTTAAATTTTCCAAATATGTATCAACAATAAAAGGAAAGTTTATTTCTAATTCTCCACGACTTATTTTATAAGTATAAACAGATTTTACCGAATAACTAAATATCCCCAAATAATAAAAATAGCTGGAAATATGTCTCTATTTTGGAAAGACGGAAATCGTTTAGATAGTTGTTTATTATCTCTCAGATGTTTTGTTTTTATTTTGCATTCTTAGTCCTCGAGTTTATTCTTCTGCAGGGTCGTTTGTGTTTGTGTTTGTTGATCGGACGTTTTTCTAGGAAACGAGTGAATCTTAGCTTCTTCAAAATTTTCTACCTTTACCTTTCAGTTGACTGTTATCTCTTGATTGGCGAGGTCGTGCTAAAACAAAAATGACTAACAAGTATTTAACGTGTTTCGCGATTGCGATAAAATTTCTATTCTGTTATCTATTCAGTGATTATTATAGTTGAAAAGTGTTTCTTTTTTTTTTTAACGAAATTATGTGAAGTGATTTTTCTGGATTATCCTCTGCTGTTCTTGGAAGAGACCAGTCGGACGAGTTTAATATCAGGTCAGATTAAACTTTTTGTAACACATTAAATTCTTTAATACTTAGTTTTTTTTATTATTTTAAAATTTATATTTAAGACTTGTAACGATACCGCGACTAATTTCAATGCGAATTTGGAAAGAATAATTACATATTTTTTTCCATGACCTCCCATTGTTTATTGCAATATAATGTTTAGCAATAGAACTCAAGAAAGACAAAAGATTTTGAAGAGTAGAGAGTGCTTCGAGTTGGACTATTGTCTAAATTACTATTATAATTAATAAATGGAACCACTGAACTGAACTAAGAAGGGTGGGTTTTATGATCGTTTAGAATGCTAATAAAGCCAGGTTGCTTATTTATAAAGTGTGCCAATGGAAATGAGAGGGTCAACCTCCCTCCACAGGCAACAGATTCAGGTTCCATAGATTCACCTGCCTTAATCCTGACCTGCTGAGAGGCGATTAATATTTCGAAACATTTGCTTTGTTCCCTAATCACATTCTGGGACTTAACTTGGAGCTTTAACAGATAGAAACTATCTGCTACTGCTTGTTTCCCAAATCCCCTTGGTTTATTTTTAAGTGCAAAGGATGATCAGGAACAGGAGAATCTATGTAATTTAATTTCAAAATATTTCAAAATTCATTTAGAGAATAATTAATTAATTGACCGATTATTTAATTTTTTGGTTACGCATTTTCTATACTTATTTTTATTTATTACACGAGTTCAATCAACTTTTGACTCAACTCGAGATCAAAATAAGCATTGATTACTACGAGGATTATTTATTTATGGTCATTCGAAGTGAGATTGTTGAATCAATTCTCGATATTTGTTTACAAAGAATTTCTAAATAGAATTATTACGGTGATTTAAAAACAGAAATCCATTAGATTCCGTCGAATACCTCAGGCTTTTCCTGAATTTCATTGGATTTCATAGAATTTCTCAAGATTCAACTAAATTTTTCAGGATTCAACTGAGTTCCATTAGATTCGACTGAAGTTCATTGGCCTCCTTAGAAACCCTCTGAATTCCTTTGGATTCAACTGAAATTCACAGAATTCCTTAGGATTCCACTAAAATCCATTGGATTCTGTATAATTCTTCAGGATTTCACTGAATTCCATTGGATTCGACTTAAATTCATTGACTTCCCTAGAATTCCTTAGGATTCCACTGAACTCATTTGGATTCGATTGAAATTCATAGAATTTCTTAGGATTCAACAAAATTCTGGAACATTCTTCAAATTCTATTAGGTTCAATATAATTTCTGAAGATTCCATTGTATTCCTTCGAATTCCCCTGAATGTCATTAAATTCCACTGGAACTCATTACATTCCAAAGAATTCCTCAGAATTCCTCAGGACTCTACTAAATATGCGGGCGCAAAGCGGCGCTATTCCGCCCGCTGACCTCACCGGGTGGAAAAGTGCGACCTAAATAAATAGAAATTCCAAGACGCTTTATTTATAGAACTGACAAATACAGGTTCTAAAAAGTGTTCTAAAAATAAGGTTTGGGATGGGTATTCCGGATTGGACATAATGCGTTCGGTTTCTTTCCTGGTTGTGGCACCTGCTAAAGATTAGGAGGTCCAGGACCGATGCTTCAGCAAACAATACTGGCGATGATCTACGGTTCGAGCATATTGTCTGCGGCGACTAGTAGTAGGCGGCAGATTTATCTGCCTACTCTTATACTCTTAAGTCAGGTAGAAGGAGAGAAAGAAAGATAGAGAGTTCAGCTCCAGGGTCCTCGACCCTCTAGATAGAAGGGTATCTCGCTAGACGTTAGCTCTCAGCTGTTAGCTGTTAAAGTGCCGACGGAGTCATCAAATTCCTCTAAAGACTCATTCGTTTCGGGTCACACTTGATGAGTGGGATCTACATGATTGCGCTATTGATTCTCTTAACGCGCTTTCAAGCCCTTTCATGTAGCCACGTTATTTTAAAGGGTCAAATTCTTACGGTAGATTTTATACATTTTGATATATCACGTGTCAGATTCACAGAGCCTCGTGAAAGAAAAGTCGTATCTGAATAATGTTTTCTTGTCAAGAATAAAAATTGTGGAAAATAAAGGTCTAGTGAAGAAATGAGAATTTGATAAGGGAAAGAATTCTATTAGGTTTGAAATATTTTGTGAGCGATGATAAATATGTCGGATTAAGGCTGACTTTTTGACATAATGGAGAGAAGTTAAAATCCCTAAATTGATTAAATTGTTTGGTGCTGATGGAAACAAGCTTTGGGTTTATCCCTAAAACTCATTTTAAAAGACAAATAACTTTTACAGCACTGTAAAAAATTTTATGAAAATTACCAATCGGTTATGAAATATTTTACTATGATTGACGTTGGAATAGTACGATTATATTGTGAACTTGAAACGATTAGCGTTGTAATTTTACAACATTTGTATGAATTTTTCAGTGAGAGTATAAAATTACCACGAGAATCAGAGGATATAAAATTATGCATGATAATCGTGGTAAATTTTAACCATCAGGTAAATTACATCGTGGTGAATTTACATTGTGAATCGATGTAAATTTACCACGATTATCGTTGTAATTTTACGATATAATATGTATGGGAATTTTGAAAAAGTCTGCGGGAAATGTACGGAAATTTTATCACATGTCTTCACTGGACACCCTGTTAAAATCTTGTGAAATCTCTTGAAAATCCTACACTCCGCAGTTGGCAGCTCTGATTTCGATTCTAAAGTACTGGCGGCGAATACAAATCCAACCAATATAGGTGAAGAGAGAATGAGGTTTCAGATTTCGAGAATTTGCTTTCGATACAATCGCAACCTCTTGTTTATATTAGGATTTAAAAAATTCTAAGGCATTTAAAAGAATTTCCACCTGTATATTTGCACCAGGGTGTCTTAAAAATTGAAAGAGTAGATGTCACAACATAACTCAAAGACAACGACTTGTTTACAATTCAAAGTGTTGTCCTTGAACCAGGAATGCATCTTTCCACACATCCTCTCTTCCGTCAGATCAGAGAATTTCCGGACACGAGGTTCTATGGACTGGAAGTAAGTGAACGCCGACGGTAAGTCAGTTCCTCGCATACCTGGCTCTCAGGTAGGTAGGCAGTCAGGCAGGCAGGCCCAAGTCTACTCTAGCTAGCTGCTCGCTGCCGAGCCGCGAGTCGAGTCGAATGTCGAGGTTCGTGAGCGAGTGTGAGCGAGTGAGCCAGCGAGCAAACAGGCCCAACGATCCCCTCTCCAAGATGGCCGCTGCCGGGCCAGCTAAGCCCGTAGTCAGGGGAAGGGAAGACCTTGCAGGTGCCGCCATGTCAGTGCATGCCTAACCTCGAAGCCGCGCGGAACAGACGCTGGGCCTTACGTCGCGTTTAACCTCCTCGTGTACTCATACCTTAAAAAGTACCCAAGTTTCAAACATTATCCCAAGCCCCTCCAGCAATCAAGAATCAATATCGGGCCTGGTTCACGAATTGAGAGGAGAAAAGCGAGAGATCGAATTCGTTTTGGTCCCTACGGTACGGTGTTCTGCGATACGGCGAGGCACCGGCTAGCGCGGGTTTATTGCGTTAGGTGAAGTGAGATTCCGTCGATACTGTTCAGGTTTTTCCTCCCTGTTGTGCTTGCTCGCACAATCGCGTCGTGGTACCATCTCTCGGATATAATCTTAAAGAAGATTAGAACCAGCGAGCCTGATTTGCCTGTCTTTCCTGGAGACGAGGAACTAGAGGCAGGAATTAGAATCAGGAAAACTAAGAAACTATCATGTGGAGATGAGCCGAATTGTTTTGGCGAATTCGAGTTCAAAACACTACTTCTGGAAGGCACGTGACTCCACATCTAAAGGCTGACTCAAACTACAAGCGAGAGGTCATCGCTCGTCTTCTCCCGCTGGAATGATCACGATGAGGCGAGTGTTACACTCACTATGATCAGACATCACGTGTGTATACCAAGAAACACAAGTATCAAGGGAGAAGTACTTCCAAACAGAAGAATTAAGGAATTGCTTATCGAGGATTATAAGGTGATTGTGATAATGTGGTGATGATTGTGGATTGTGGACGTGATAGGTGATCCTAGGAAAAGAGGATTAACAGGGTTGATTTCAAAGTTTCGTGATTCTTCGTGAACCTGTGTAGTGAATTTCCCGCGTCTTCGCTTTCCTGCAGAAATGGAAAGATCGAGATAGTACGAAGAGAAAAAAGTGGCAGAGGAGGAGGAGGAGGATGCCCAGGATGCGACCGGCACGGGTCCCGCTGCTGCTCCTCGTCCTGGGAGTGTTGCAAGCCCCTGGCACGAGATCCGAGTTGGTACAGTATCTCGAGGTCTCGGAAAGCGCACCCCCGGGTACGAGAGTAGGCTACATTGATGCTGATAGTCCACCCTATCTGATAGTCCCGGTCCCCGGATCAGCAGTGGATGCTGATTTGATCGTGGACCACGGGACAGGCGAGATAAAAACCAGAGTCCCATTGGATCGCGAAACCCGACCATCTTACAGTCTCGTCGCCTTGCCACAGAATGTTCGGGTGGTCATCAAAGTCCTTGATGAAAATGACAACGCTCCAACCTTCCCAGTCGAACACGTGGACGTTGAATTCCCCGAGAACTCTCCTCGTGACGCTAAACGAGCTTTACCACCTGCCAAGGACCCTGACTTGGGTCAATACTCCACTCAGCGATACGAGATCGTCTCCGGGAATTATGGAGACATGTTCCGGCTTTCTCAGCACCGGGGTCGCGATGGTGTCTTGTACCTGGATCTTCAGAACTCAGGATCCCTCGATCGCGAGGCTCGTTCCTGGTATCGACTTGTGATAGAAGCTCTCGACGGTGGAGCACCCCCTTTACGATCTCGTCTACTTGTCAACGTCACCGTCCAAGATGTCAACGACAACCCACCGATCTTCAATCAGACTCGCTACACAGCGAGTGTACCGGAGAACGCTACCGTCGGGACTCCAATTCTCATGGTGAACGCCACCGACTTGGACGCCGGTGACAATTGTAGGATCGAGTACTCCATCAATCGTCGTCAATCGGACCGGGAGGAGATGTTCCGAGTGGATCCGGAAACAGGGATGGTCTATGTGAACAAGCCTCTCGACTTCGAGTCCAAGGAACGACACGAACTGGTAATCGTCGCTAGGGATCGCGGCGCCCAACCACTGGAAGCAAGCACCTTCGTGTCGGTCCATGTCACCGACGTGAATGACAATCAACCGGCAATCACGGTCATTTTCTTGTCGGACGACGCTACTCCGAAGATCAGCGAGAGCGCCCAGCCGGGAGAATTCGTGGCCAGGATCTCGGTCAGCGATCCCGACTCAAGGACCGAGTACTCGAACGCAACCGTCACTCTCTCCGGCGGCGACGGACACTTCGGGCTGACGACCCGTGACAACATCATCTACCTCGTGGTTGTGGAAAGGCCACTGGATCGGGAGGAGAAGCCGGTTTATGACCTCTTGGTGGAAGCCACGGATGCTGGAACTCCTCCGCTCAGGGCGGTGAGAACCTTCAGGCTGATTGTGACGGACGTGAATGATAACGCGCCAAAGTTTCTCCAGGAGCGGTACGAAGCTCATCTCCTGGAGGCGTCTGAACCGGGAACCTCGGTATTACGCGTGTCGGCTACCGATCTGGATGAAGGTGCCAACTCGGTTATAAAGTACAGTTTGATGAACTCGACTTGGTTCTCGATTGACGAGAGTACCGGATTGATCAGTACGGTGACTCACGTGGACTGTGAGGCTGACCCGGCACCAACATTGATTGTTGTTGCGACTGACTCGGGTCGTCCACCTCTCAGTAGTAGTGCTACGGTGCGTGTGACAGTGCATGATCTTAATGACAACGAACCCATCTTCGAGAAGCCATTGTACAACGCGACGGTGCCGGAGGATCTACCTGTTGGACACTGTTTTCTCAAGGTAAACGGCTTTTTCAACAAATGTCATTAGGTGCATTTGTTTATCTAGAGATCCTCAAAACCAACTATCTTAGTCGAGCAACTGTCGGAGCTAACTGGAGATTTATTTTGCACCAAACAAGATCAGGGTGGCCACATGTCAGGGAAGTCGCAGGGAAATGTCAGGGAAAAAAAAAGTTTGTCAGGGAAATGTCAGGGAAATGCGAGTAGCTGTCAGGCATTGACTGGAATCATTCGGATTCCATTGGATTCGGATTCGGATTGGATTAAAGGTTCGGATTGATTTTGAATGGAACTCGGATTAATTCGGATTGAAGACTTCTTCTGAATTAAATCGGAATGAAACTGTTTGGTTCGGATACAAATTCCGGAAGGATTTGGATTAGTTCGGAATGAATTTCTATCCGAAGCGAGGATTAATATTAACACATGCCCTTAAAGGATTTCATGAGGTGTTTCCAAGAATTTTTTTTTTTTTTTTTTTAGAGATTTTAATGCATTTTAGGGAATTTTAAAGGAATATTTCTAGGAATTTCAAGAGATTTCAGCGAATTTTAAGGGACTTGAATAGGTTTCCAATGATTTTAAGAGATTTTGACGCATTTTAAAGAATTTTAATGTTCCTCGGCGAATTTAAAAATATTTAAAGAGATTTTCAAAAGATTTTGTGGAATTTTGAAGGATTACATGAAATTTTAAAAGATTTTGAAGCTTTTCATGGAATTTAAAGGATTTCAAATGATTTTGAGGAATATTTAAAAAAATTAATTAAACTTTAAGTAGGGATTTCATGGAATATTGACAAATTTGTTGAAGGGATTTCGTGGAATTTTAAAACGTTTCTAGGAATTTCAAAAAATGTCAAGGAGTTTTAAGAGGTTTCCAAGGTTTTGAATTTTAGGGGATTTAAAAAGATTTCATTCGAGTTTCAAAAGAATTAAAGTGATATTATGCGAAATTTTTAAAAAATTTCAATATCATTATTATTGATATATAAATTGTTGCGAATCGGAACTTGCATTCAAGCCAAGTATCAATCGTTCCGAATCGGATTGAATTGTGAGGCAGGTATTCATTTGTAGTTTCAGTTTACTGTAATCTTATCTTGCCACAAATTCTCTAGATTTAAAACCTGCTGGTATCATTTAGATATTAGATGGCAACACGCTGGTGGAAAAAACTTTAGGGATTGCAACCAATGGCAAACTCGCCATTTTTACCAAACTACATTTCCCTTTTAGTATTTGCTTTAACTGTGGTTTTCTTATCAAGTTTCTTTTTGGTGATTTTATGACAAAATGAGATTATGGCAAACTGAAAATATGGACAAATGAATACTTAGGCGATTTGCGCAAACGCAGTAGCGTATTGCGCTGAATTGAAAAGGGTTGGGGAATTTTTCTATCGCGCCATTTGGGTTATGAAAAAAGTTGGCACGTCCTAACTTCGTCCCTAGATAAAAAAAAAAAAAAAATAACGTTCTAGAGCCAAAAATGATCTAATTTGAACATTCCAAATTGCATATCTTTGCAAATATGATTTAAAGTTTCTAAATATCTTCAATATCTTCATTTCTGCTTTCTCTCATATTAAACGTTTTAATTTAAATTCTACGGTCTAATACATTAATGGATTCAGCAAGAGGAAATTACTGCACTAGCCTATAAATTTAAAGTGCTTCTATTTGCATATTTCAATCTGATTTTATTTTACTGAAGTTATATATTAGTTTCTGTACAAGTTTAGTACTAAACTAAACAAGTTCTTGAAAAAATATCTCAGTATTATATTCCCATTTTTTTATAATGCAGTTTCGTATTATTAAAATAGTTATTTCATTCAAATCCGTTACGATAGGAACTTAAGTGCATTATTAGTAAATAACTATGCTGGAGACCTTAGACTTAGGAATTTCATGGTTGTCGGAATACTCTAAGTAGAAGAGCTTCTTTTTCCGGTTGATATTCTTTGAAGCAAGGAAATTATACGTCACTATTTTTACAAGAATTAAGGAAGCCATAATATAATACATAATACATAATACTTTTAAAATTAGAGAGACCGGAAATGAGCTGAAATTAATCATGAACAAATAGCAGTTTTCAAAAATATGTTTGTATAAGAAATTCGTTTCTCTTAAATTAATTTTTGCACAAATAACATTTATTACTCTAGATACATTACTGGAAATTTGAATCAATTTCTAGATTCATCTCACTAATTTGAGATTCAGTTCAGACTTAACGACACTAATCGTGACTCATATGACAAGCAGTGTCAAAATATTTGAATATCTGAACCTCATTCATAGATCCGTTATTGAAATGTATTCCACCTTTCCATTTCCCGTATCTATAAAGTCAAATCAATGATTTTAGAATCTATAAAGGAATTTAAATTTAATATTTTCATTTCGTGCTTTTACAGCTGCTAGTTTTATTCTTTTCGACTAAATGTCTGTTAATAGACAGTCTCTCTTCATCAGTTTTGAAAGCTTCAAATTAAAATAAATCATAGTTGTAGCAATTAAAGTAGAATGAGCATGAATGGACTGAAAATGAATTCCAGGGACTGATTTCTTGAGGTTAACATATATCGCGGTTGATTCTTGATGCATGTAAGGTACATAGAGTATGTTCAGGTCGAAAGTCTTTATACGAGGTTCTTTCGCCGAAGTGACACGATAGCACGAATCCGAAGTCAAAGAGCGAGTTCACAGATACCAGAGTCCGGTCGCGAGACCCGAGATCTGAGAACTCGATAGGCCTTTCTTGGAGGAGGATGGCACCGTAGTAAAAAGTTCGTCGCTGCCATTATCGTTGACGTTGACAGGTCTTCGTTAAACCTGGATCGCTCTTTCATTTTCTTTCACCCTGCCCCTCACTCTCGCTATCTCCTTTCTTCTCTCACACCCGATACACACCCTTTTTCTTCACCCTTTCTCCCAGATTTCGTTCATTGCACTGCTATTCACCGGTACCCAGGGCAAAAAGAAATCGTGTCGAGTATATCGAGAGTGAATCGAGCTTCGCAGTAAGTTCATTCTCAAGAAGCTTGTGTTTTTTCGTCATGATTCTTCTTCACGATTCGCTTGCATCTTTTCAATTTTGAGAAGAATGAATCGCATTTTCCTATGTCAATATTTTTCAGATTGCGAATATTACCATTGCGTAGTGTTTTTCAAATCTTTTGAAATCCCATGAAACAACTTGAAGTCTTATGTAGTCCCTTGAAATCGCTTGAAATCTTTTGAAATCTTTTGAAATTGCTAGAAGTCTCCTTAAATAAATCTCTTGAAATCCTTTGAAATCTCCAGAAATCTCTTTAAATTTTTATGTGATATTTTTAAAATCTCTAGAAATTTTTTGAAAAAACCTGAAACTAATTAAACTCTATTAAAATTCCTTGAAACCGATTAATATTTCTTGAAATCACTGAAAATCACTTGGAATAACTTAAAATCTTATGAAGTCCCTTGAAATCTTCTGAAATTGCTAAAAAAATCTCCTTAAATAAACCTCTTGAAATCTCTTTTGCAATCCCTTGAAATCACTTGAAATTTTTTGAAAAAACTTCAAATCTTTTGGAATGTTCATGAATTTCAAAGGATTTACAGGAATTTTTAAGGAGTTGAAAAGATTTGAAAAATATTTCATAGAATTTTTAGAGATTTTATAGTAGTAAAAGAGTTTTTCGTTAATTTTTACGGAAGCTTTCTCGAAAGTGGTTGTTTTTCCAAAAAAAGAAAATTGGTTCTACATAAAAATATTTCTAAAGTACTTTTCTGGTTTTTTTAAATGATCCAATTAATTCTAAAATCCTTTCAAATGTTTTTCGTCTTCACTTGGCTCGACCTTCTGTGTAGTTACGTCATACAAATGGAATTTGAACTACCTGTGAATTTAAGCTACTACTATATCAAACCTTCCCTTAGGCAAGTGGTTAACTATCACCCTCCTGCCGTCGAGATGAAGATTAACCAATCGGTTATTGAGATTTCGGAAGCTGATTGGTTACACGGAGAGATGAATTTTAAGCCCCGCCGATGGAATTGGCTTGAAATGTTTATCGGTGGCTAAAGACACAGAAAAAAGTCTAGTTTTTGTTACAGCTTGTTTTTGTTACACCTTAATTTAAGTCCGTCTTTACACTTAACGCTAGATTTAAGCCCATCTTAAGTCTTAAAACAAGACAGTTCATTTTTTTCGGTGTTGTTTTAAGGCTGAAGATGGGCTTAAATCTAGCACTAAGTCTAAAAACGGACTTAAATTAAGGTGTACTAAAAACAAGCTGTAACAAAAACTAGATTTTTTTCTGTGGAGGATTGATCGGATGAGAAATAGGAAGGGAAGGAGAGAAAGGTTCTTTGCAATTTTTTTTTCCTGTATGAGCCTTTAACCCTGTTGAGGGGAGTCCTTCGAAAAGGCCGATGGACACTCGGAGGATAAATGAGCGCATTTTACAATCCAGAAGACGTGCACTGATTCATTTACTTTCTTCTGAGTTTGAATGCAGATAGGAATGTTAATGGACCTCTGCGCAATATTTTATTTATGTTTCATTGCCTACTTCAATGATGATTTATAATTGCTGTCGTCTCGTCTGTAATTATTATAATTATAGATTTTTTCTTCGATCCTCACCCTGCCCACGCCTCATTTCGCTCTTACTTCTCATCTTACCCCATAGTCAGGTCGCTCCACCCCTTCATTCTCCAGTTTTTCCTTCTTCCTCTTTCTTTATCTTTTCTTTTTGTTCCTTTTCCTCTTCTTTAACTCTTTTTCTTCTTCCTCTTTTTATCCTTCCTCTTTTTATCCTTCACTCTTTTCATCCTTTTTATTCCCCTTTCTTTCTCTTTCTGGTTTGCTTCTTGGCCTCGACCTCCTCATCCTCTCACAAGTCAAATCTACGGTCACGTCTCGCCCGTGGAAACGGGTTCTGAAAGTTGGACTCTGCATGAAATCTGTATTACTCCTTCTCTGAAAATCACCTCGGATAGATGGTGGCCTCTCGCTCGATGGCATGACGTTTGAAAAATCGCTGGGCGCTTTAAAAAGGGGTAATTATTGTTGGTCAGATGTGTTGTAATTCAGTGAAGAGCGCATGGAATCCAGAAGTCCTTTTCAAAAGGAATGGCAATGATTCCTAGGAACTCGGGAGTGACACTGTCTCCTTGAAAGTAGCAATCAATTCTTTTCCTTCTCAGGATAATTGTCCAATGATGCTTCAATCTTTCTAATTTCAACTCATTTTTATATAGTTCTTTCCCGAAATAGTTGTTTTTCCGCTCTTTTGGCTGCTGAAACCGTCTGAAACCTTCTGAAATGACGAACTACAAGAGGCGAAAGACCAATGCACATGTATTCTCGTTGCAGTTGGGAATGCAGCTTATAGTGCGTAGGATTGAGAGCGGGTGAACGGGAGAGCATGCCGCGGCAGTCGTAAACGGCAACAATTGCTGCGGGCGTTGCCACTCGAAAGCAGAGTGCCTAATGCCAGATGTCAGATGATGGTTAGACCCATTACGGTCATCACTTTGTACCCCGATACCCAACACCATCCTCCATCTTCTGGTACCACCAGGTACCACTTTGGTACCATATTCCTATGCAGAATCCGTTGTCCATTCTCATGCACTGCACTCCGTAGTGTACAGTGTACACATCCGACTTCGAGAGTCCAGCTCGACATATGCAATGGAGCGCAAATCGCCATAAACTTGAGAACCTACCTTTCCAATAAAAAAATGTAACATCAACGGTTCGTTTATGATGGAAACAATACAGGATGGTACTAATAATTACAGAAAAAAGGTTCCGCTTCTTGCCTTCGCTTTCATAGCTTTACGAGCGGGAAACTATAGCTCGAATTAGTTTTTCAGTGGCTTGAGAAATTTGAAGATGGTATATAAATCACGTT
>JAUESH010000008.1:7938653-7987019 GCA_032275165.1 Synergus magnus | reverse complement strand
ATCAGAATTAATCCGAACTTTCAATTCGAATGATTCCGGTCAATCCGAACTTTCAATCCGAATGAATCCGGTCAATCCGAATGAATCCGGTCAATCAGAACTTTCAATCCAGAGCTGCCAACTCAATTTCAAAATTGAGTTGAGGTTCAATATCTGCAGTTTGCACCTTTTTTGTAGAAGAATTCGAACTTTTAATGAAGCTAATCGTAGCAAACTTGATTGTATTAAATCTTCTCAACAGATCGTCTTTTATATTCCTCTCTCTCTCCCACTTTGAATCTGCGTAGGTAGACTGGAGACGTCGATGACGATATACTCCTTACATGATAGCTCGAATCATTTCTTTTCTACTCAATGAAGATAAGAAATGTTGCAAACGAGATTCGTAAATCGCTTGAATGTGTCTTGAATTACGAGGGACCGACTGGAACTTTATTGAATTACGTATGGAGACACAATACACGAACTTTTTAGTGTAGGATTTAATAATGATTGATGAATGGAAGGTGGATAAGCATTATTGAATATTAATATCTTCGTGGATAGTTTTACATCGTGAATAGTTACATCGTGAATTATTAGATTTCGTTGTTATAGACTCGTAAATTTTGGATAAGAGGAGATTATCGACAATTCCACAAGTCAAATAAACGCACGGCAATTGAAATAAATGGAGGTTAAGCTTCTTCGCATGTATCTTGATAATTTTCTCGTTAGGATATTTCGGTAAACGATAAATCGACTTTAAAATGTAATGTTTGTCGCTAAAAAAAAACATGTCCTCGGGATTACGTATACTAGGCGCCGATTCAGATTTCCTGGGCCAATTTGAACGCCATTAAAATCGCATTTCGCGCCACTTAGCAGGAGATTTGCGCAGTTTTTTCGAAATGCAGTTAGGACTCTTCCGCTATAAAATAAGTAAGCATGGTTAAAGTCAACAAGAGCTGATTACAGAAATGCGGAAAGTCGGTGAGTTTTTCGCACGCGAGTCTCGGAATTGAGCGACAATTTTTTCAGAAAGGAAGTCCAATTTAGTTAATGGCATTTAGATGACGGATGGAGAACAGATGACTTCTTTTGCGGGCTGCTTATCCATCTGATGATCTTGAACGAAGTTATCCAAATTTGGAATGAACTTCAATGCAAAAGGTGATTTCAATGTTAATGAGATTTGGATGACTTCTCATGAATTTCATCTAATTTCGATTAACGTAGGATAAAACTCGAGAAAAATGAAAAAGCGGTTTGAGAGTTGTGTGTAGAATATAATGCAATGAATAGAAGTGAAGGTCGAGAGGGGTCGACAAACTCTTTACCTCTTCTTGGATTTTGACCGCAGGCACACGCGCCTCATCTACATTTCTTTATATGCCAGGAGCAAAAGACCTATCTAGTTTATTTCGAGTGCTCGTAAATAATAAGCGAAAGATGACGGATGATATTTCCGAAATGGTCCCTGGTTAGATTATTCGCTTTGGCTTGTAGGTAGATCTGCAAGATCCTAGAATCTCATCTTTGAAGAATCCTATCCCGGGCCTTGGACTGCAGGATGGTTATTATAGAACGTTGTAAAATTATGGATCGTTAAGGGGTTTTACGAGTTTGTTCTGTTTGAGCGAGACTCTCTTTCTTACTCCTAGATCCTCTTCTTTCTGGCTCATCCTCTGCCTCATCTTCTTCATCCTCTGGTTCGCGCAACCGTTACGAATACCTGCCACTCGATCGACGTTCGCGGGTGATCTTCAGTGTCTTTCGCGAGAATGACGCGACCGCAAAATTAAATCCAGTGGACAACACTTTCGGCTTTTTGTTAGACGGCTGCAACCTCGAGTCGAGAGTTTTCGTGAGCGAGAAAGAAAGGAAGGTTGCTCTTCGATTTCTCCTCTCTTTTTCAATCCACCTTGACTCCTTCAAGGAATCAGCGAGCGACGACGGCTTATCGTTCTGCCGGGTTTATGCGAGCGATGGCTTGGCAAGATCATCGTAAAACCTACCTACTTACGAGTCGTCGATACAGGTCTCCTCGAACGCGATTTTCTCCTTTTCACTCATCTATCCTTCTTTTTTTGCTTGCTTCTCTTCCCTGCAAGTTCTCTGATGATGCCGCGATTTCGAGGATGCAGTCTTTATAAAGGAGATCTAGCGGAAAAAGGAAAACTTGCGAGAGAGAAAGGGAGATAAAGAGATTGGTAAATAGGTATTAAGTTCCGCGACAAGTCACCTGACACCCAGCAGACTGCGGAGCGGAAAAGGAAAGGTACGAGTTGCTCAAAACTTGTTATGTAGGACTGTATTAATACAGCAGAGACATGCAAGTATATAATTGCATCTATAAAAGATACAAAGTAGAAAATTACTTTTTAAATGGTGTAACTTTTCAGCTCTTTTTTTGGTTATCGATAACGTTCAAGTGTATCCACCTTCTTATTTTTATGCATCATTGTTACATCTTCGTCCTCATCGACTGCTTTTTCTCAGAAGCGATCCCGTGCCAGTAAGGTAATTGTAGTGATTATGCCCTGCCCCTCGTCCCCCTGAACGTGGCGTGTCTTTCTCAAATTCAAAAACTCATTCCATCCCGTAAACTGACCGAGTGCAACTGATCCTCATCCTCTTTATTCTTTTTCTTTCTTCGCAACTCAAGGAACTCGACTTTACCCCATTTTTCGTACACTTTACATTCTCCCCGAGAACTGGTAATGATTTTTTTTATTGTACCGAACAGATGGAATACACGAATTCTGACTCCGAAAGTGCGAAACATGCAACGGGAACTGAAAAATATGTTTCCTGGGATGTGAGACACGAAATACGACTCGGATTCTCGAAACTTTTGTTCCCAATCTGCGAAAATCGTAGAGCGCTTCAGGTCCGGTTCGAACCTTTCGTCCCGAACATGATGTAGTTCTTCCATTGCAGCTGATTTTCTTTTGTCGTTTTCTTCTTCAGGGGTGTTTAATTCCCTGTTTGTATCTATGAAAATCGTAAAACTCTTCGATTCGGTTCAAACCTTTCATCCCGAGCATAATTGCTCCTCGTTTGGTCTGTCTGGCGTGTGGAAAAATTGAAAGGCACATTTTTAATTTCATCTTTTCCTTCATTTAGATCTTCTAAAAATACACGAATTCTGATTCCAAAAATGTGAAACATACAAATACAACTGAAAAAGATGTTTCCTGGGACGTGAGACACGAAATATGACTTGGATCTTCAAAACTTTTGTTCCCAATCTGTAGAAATCGTAAATTGCTTTGTTCCGATTCGAACCTTTCGTCCCGAGCATGATGTACTTCTTCCACTGCATCTTGTTTCTTCTTTCTCTGCGTTGTTCTTCACAGATGCTTCATTCCTCGTTTAATAAACCATCAGCCGTCTGCTTGGCGTCGGGAAAAATTGAAAGGCACATCTTTAGTTTTAGGCGATCACCTACGTTGCAGAGTTTCACGCAGGACTTTTAACGAGCAGCCAAGCAAATTGAATCTGGTCCTGGATCAGGATCCCCCTGCTGCCGACACGATGCTCCCGTGATTTCGTGAGGGTGGCTTGATCGGCGGCGTTGCGAAGGCGTGTGTATGTACATACGAGAAAAGGAACCCACGAGATCGGCTCGTAGCCCCGCAGTGTGTCCGTCAGTCCGGCTATATATCACGTGTAAACGACTCGGGTATTAGCATATCTGTATCTGTCCGGTGGTTGTCCTGCCAATTCTCTACCGGGGTGAACGCCTCCACCTTACCCCTCCCCAAAAGTTGCTGGTCCTCTTTTGCCCCCTGCCCCTGCCTCTGCCCTAACCATGCCCCTTGCTTGAGACCGCCGGCCTCGTCGTCCTTTCCTCTTTGCTCATTCTTCCCTACGTGGTTCATCTCTGATTCCTGTCCGCGAGGCAAGATGGACCGAAAAGATTTGCGAAACGAACGACGAGAACGTGAACGATGACAAACAGAGTCAGGGGAACAATTCGCCTAACCGACTCTTTCTTGGAATCCGAGATAGCGAAACTATTCGCTGCATAAGACTTTTTCTTCCATTTAGTCATGATCCAAGGGCAGAGATGCTGCTTGGATTTTTAAGTTTCACATGCTCAGGATCTGTAAAAGTTCTTCAAAACTTATCATTTGAACGGCAAATTTCCTGGATTCATTATTAAGGCGGTGGATGCTGGGCTTCGCTTGGCCTTCCACGAAATCTCGATTGATTTCATCTCTAACGAAGGAGAAGAGGGAAGAGTCGAAATTATGATCGGGTGTTGAGAGGGAAAGACCGGGTCGTCGTAATAGCGGTCGAATCATTTCGTCGGGTATTTTTCGAAATGACTGGGCTTCATGGTGCAGCGGTATGCCATGCTTGCGATCCAGCGGCGGCAGCTCGCTCCGAATTGCCTGCAGATGCAGTAGAAAAGGAGAGGACATGACCGTCAGACACGGATCGTGCGGTAAAGGGAAAAGGTAGAGGGAGAGATCTAGGTAGCGAGAGTGCAAAAGAGCGAGAGGAAAGGCGTATCTCGGCAGCGAGAAACAAGAAGGCCTGCCTTCAAGGAAATGGGAGAAAGAGAGACGAGAGACGATCTAAGGCCACTGGTAAGGAGGAACAGGGTAATTGCGGACGCCACTCGTTTATACCGCGGGGATGAATATTTCGATCTTTCTTTCAGATTGCTTTTGAATTCGACTAGTGCTGATGAATTCTCCTCGTAAATACAGGAATAAAATCAGAATATTAGGAAGATAGGATTATTATTTTCGCACTTCCTCCTCTCACAAATTATTTGGGTGTGTTAATCGCTCCTCCGAAAGTTTTCGGTTACGCTTCGGTTCTTGAGATTTGTTGTGTGATTTGATCGCCGGACATCCTCTTTAACGTCAACTGTGGAGTTTGCTCACGCACTTTTGGGTCATATTTTTAAGTATTCTGTTGCGTGGTAGAATGCATCACTCTCAAACAATACCAAATCAAGAATTGCCCTTTTCAATATTTCCGACTGACCCGCAGCTGCAGACTTCTCGATTTCAGTGCTTCATACCCGTTTCGGTTCTCTCATTTGCGTTAAAGGAAAGCCTGGGGCAAACTGGACTCGTCGATTTGCAAAGGCACATTAAAGCGATCCTCTCACACATCGTAATCAGGCAACGGTTGGCGGCGTTGCAAAACCTACAAAGTATCCTTGTAAGTTTATATATAGAATCCAGGCCTATAGAGTACCATATAAAATCTATAGATATATACAGTGTAGGGTATTTTGTTAGGGAAGAACAGTCAAGTTACGTAGAGGAGAGTCGCAGACAGACAGGAATATCGGAATGATTGCGTATAGCTAGCCCGGAGGATGATATTTCCTTTGTCCCGGCACCTACACCCCGATTATCTAGGCGAGCCGCGGTCCTATGTAATTTTCGACCGTGTCATTTCGCCAACAAAACCAATCCCGGTTCCCAGCTCTCGTTCGAAATCTATCTTTTCTGCTCTCTGCTCTTTTCTTCCCTTCGGTTTCTTCTTAGTCCGGGCTTTTTTTCGAACTTTATTATAGGGGTGCCCATTGCGTGTCTCTCGATTCCGAGTTGGTCAGTGATTTGGGGAATATTCGGAGCATTGCATTGCTACTCGGAGATCTTATTTCCTGGGGCTAGACGCGTTCTGATAATTCGACTCTTGGCCCTCTTCTCTCTGTCTCTTTCTCTCTCACTCTTCAGCCAAACATTTTTTTAGCTGACTCGCCATCTTTGGGTAGAAGAGTCACGGGCAGAAACTAATGCGAGCGGAGCCAGTAGGCACATACACATATCTAGGAACGTGGGCGTCTGCATCCGCCGCCGCCGTTCTGTAATTGTGGAGGGACTCGCTAAACATGCAACGACATTCTCGAGCACGCGATCATTTCGAGGGATCTATCCTCCTCTAGCCAAGCCCCTTTAAATGTTTCCACCTTTCTTGCTTTTCATAAATTTGCAGCCTCCGCGCTAAATCATCTGCGGTTGGAGAAACAAACCGGTATCGAGTTGCCAATTACTTTCAGCGAGTGTACTTAGAAAGGCATGCACGCGTTCTGTAATTATCTGCAATATTTAAATCTTTATTAAAATCTTTTCTTTATTATGTTGCTGTTCTTAGTTTTAAATCTCGTGGTGTTTGCCTTTCTTATATCCTGTTGCTCTTCTATTTGCTTCTATTTGTTCTTCTGTGTGGTATGTATGCTTAGAAAGACATGTAACATGCATTTTCTTAATTAAGCCCAAAAGTAAAATGTTCTCTCAAGTCTCATCTCCATTCAAGTATAAAGACCTTAATGTGCGTAACAAGTTTGCGAAAGATGTCTGAGAGCAAGAGCGAATTGTCAAAGTTTGTACATTTTATATTTTTAACACGCGTGTCATCCTTAATGAGTTGGGTTCATAACATGGAGATTCATGTCACTATTCAAGAGTCTCTGGAATGGGATACGCTTTCACAGACGCGACACGATTCGAACTTGTCTTTTTATGATTATTAAGAACGACGGAAATATTTTCGATGAATATTATGCATAATAGGGGTCCAAACGTCACAACACCGATCGAGCGAAAAGATGACCCGCACATTGACCGAAGTAGTGACGTATTCGAACGTATGTAGCCCTCACAAAGCGATGTGAGGCGCGAATATAAATCACAACGCGTTATACCCAGGCCATGATTCGGTGATGCACGCATGCACGCACACTCAATCGAACTGTTGAGCACAAACCAACCACTACATGAATCGAGATGGTCCTCTCTTTTTTTTCTCGTCCTATTTTGCCTTTCTCATTTCTTTTTGCCATTAATATCTCGCTCAACTCTCTCTTGCTTTTCGCTCTTGTGGTTTTAATATGTCACTTTTTTTCTTTCGCGTGTTTTACATACGGTTTTCAATCTTTGTTTCGCTCAAGAATCTTGCATTCATATTACATTCTCATTTTTTCATTCTTGTTACAGTCGGACTTTCGTACAATTCCGTTGAAATAGTTCGGAAATATTCCGCTTTACAAAATCAAAATAGATTTCATTAGTCATCGAACTCGTTCTACAAGATTATTCAATTAACGCCAACATCTCTAGTCAACATATCGCACACCTGTCGCCTTCTCAAAAAAAATTATGATTAATCGAATTATTATATTGAGTCCCACCTCCACACACAAGAGAAAACAAGTCTTGTGCATAAACATGCATGAGTTTCGTGGAATAGCCTTGTGTCTACTTTCAGCTTAAATAATACATTTCGCGTTTCGGGACACGAGGTCGTTGAACCATTTTATGCATACAACTTGTCGTCGCGTTCTTTGAAGCCGAAAAGCGACCGGCTGTATTTTGACAAGAGACTGACTATATTTGCGAAAAATGCGCTAAAGATAAAAAATTCGAGGTACCGAAATCTTGGTAATTCGTGAAGGCGCGTGTGCATTGAAGACATGAGTGCATGTATGGTGTACAGTCTGCAGGCGGCGGCTTAGCGCCGGTGACACCGAGTGCTATGTACAAACAAACCTCACTTATTTGTTTGCGCGAATAAACGAGACCTGACAAACTTTCCTCTCGATTTTTTTCTTCATCGTCTTTTCTCTGATTCTGTTTCTTGTTTCGCATATTCTCCTCTTCCTCTCTATCAGCAGAGTAAACGGAGGCGAGAGGAAGAGACAGAAAATACTTGTAAGAAAGATAGAGAACGAGTGACACAGGGTTCAGGTACTCGACGAAGAGAAATATGTTAGCGCAAATCTTGCCCCTCGAGCAGTCAGGTATTCGCTTATTCGTCGAATGCATAATTAAGAGTCCACTCTTGAGAGCATACGTCCGCTTCAAAGAAATCGCATGTGTACAAACTGCATACAATGTGAAGTTCGGCAACGTCTCCTCCACAAAGGAAATATGGCAATTTTACAATACGTGAAATCTGAAGTGGTGCTTGCATAAAAATTATTTTATATTGCGTTCGGAATTGTGAGCTGAGAGAGGTTGCCGAGTTTTTTTGCTGTCTTGACTATATAGAGGCGTTAACGAGGGTTCGAGAATGTCGGGCAGAATTTTCCAAGTGTTAGGATTATTATATCCTGTAACGAGGCGAAACTCTTTCTTTCCTCTGTTTAACTATACGTGTTGCAGCATATAAACGACGCGTTTATCTTTCCCTGCCTTAGGGGGTGCACCAGGTGACCTACTCAAATCTTAAGCAGAGCGGTTGCAGTAGCCGCGATTTTCAAGGAATTTAGTGGTTTATTACGTAAATTTTTGGTACATAAATGTTTAAGTACATAAATGTTTGGTACATAAATATTTGGTACATAAATGTTTGGTACATAAATGTTTAGTACATGAATGTTTATTACATAAATGTTGAAAGTTTTATATGGGTTAATGTGTCGATCGAATGATGCAATTCTCATATCATCCCAACATATCGATCATCAATTACCGCTCTCGACGTGAGATTCATACACTTCTCTCCTCTTTTGCATACATTTGCTACCGTCCTTCTTCCCTTTGCCCATTTTTTAATGTCATACTGTCTCTCCGTCTGAGAGACGTCAGTGGTTTAGAAAGTGAACTTCGATGGCAGGATGCTGGTATATATATATATGGCAACGGCCGATCGAAAAATAGTACAAACGAAAGCACGAGACGCGTAGTCTGTAGTTATCTGCATTCCGGTTTACCAAGAACCCTATGCACCTGAGGTGCATAACTCTCATGTGGCGCGCGCGATGGAAAGAGAGGGAAGCTTGCAATGATGATAGGAGTGGAAGAGAGCGAAGGAGAGAGGCTGCCTCGAGTATCTTAAGGACCATTTTAAGCCTCTGGATACGGCGCACTCTCTATGACTAGAAGCTGAAAACACTCGCAAAAGTACAAGAGCGCACCCTGCAATTTTACTCTTTTCGTCCAAAAGCCTTCTGGCGATGGAGATTTTATTTCCCGAGTTGCTTCATACGTTCGTCAAAGGTGTTGTTAAAATTCGGTTTCAAAAGGGGCATTATTAAAACACAGTCAAAAGAATGTGAGGTAATCGCAATACGAGTGCGATAGTATTTTTCTATTATCCACCCTGTGAATTGTTTCTCGATAAACAAAGCATGTAGCCATACGTTTTCGAAAATGGCTCTCAAAACCGGTCGGGAAAGACATTTCTCGCGGGCAGAGAGAATCTTTATTTCGGTCCGACCGGAAACCCGTTTCTTTCGGAGACCCGCAAATCAGCGAATCCCAGCGCTCGTGTAACGCCAGCCGAATACGAAGGGTATTAGAATCAGATGTACTTTTGGGGCTTGTACTCTCATGAAGAATAGGCCGCGAGAGAGGAGAGAGGACCGGTTGTCTCATTCGCGTATTTCAAATTGGATTGGCATGGCCGCAGGACCGAAAGTCAGCACATGTACCTACTTTCTTGAGCTTAGGGACATTGAATGTCGTGATTTCTGGGACGATATCGACCCTCCTCTGTCGCCGGTTGAACGAGGAGGGACTGCACAACGCGACGCGATCGTATCGATAATTGCGACCAGCAGTCGCTGGCGACCCAACGAGAGTGGGATTCAACTCAGACGATTATTACAATCCTTATTTTTCTTCTCAGACCAACAACAGAGCCTCCATTTTTGCGTAGGTGACTGAGAGAATGAACTTCCCGAATAAATATATTCAGTTCCATTTGGAACTCGTTATATTCTAAACGTACGAAAACAATCTAAGAATCCGTATCTTAAGTCTTAATTTAAACTTCATAAATATTTATGCACTAATTAATATGAAACTCGTTTCATAAATTATAATAGATTGAATATATGCGCTAGGGATATGTTGAGAGATTACCTGTGGCGCAGAAACCATTCAACTTTTCATAACAATCTATAAATCTCTGCTTTGGCGAGTTCGATATGTGACATCTTCACTCTAAGAAAGTTGTAAGCTCTGAGTTAACAATTTTATAAGATTTCAAAAGAAGGAGAGAAGTGACAGGAAAAAAGTCAAGAGTCCTATTGAGTAAAAAACAATAAATGTCACAAGAAGACAAATATACTCATTGAGAGGAAGATAATAAATTATTCATCACCAAGATTGACAGCTAACGTAAGCTATCGAGTACATCAGTCTCTCATAGATGTTCTCTAATGCAATACAGTGACTCTGGTGAGCTCTTCTATCTGATTCTGCTTTAGAGCTTTACACCCAATCATCACCTGACCTGCTTTAATTTTTAATCCTTTCTTCCAGTTTTTATTAAACATACTTGTTCGGATTTCTCAAAAATCTGACTGTTCTTACGAATCGCCAGATTCTAGCAGATATTATAAAATGTTAATTTTTTTAACGGAATCGTTTGCTCGGCTTTTCGCAATGTGCAGGGCTGCCACATAGTCACTTAAGTCACTTTTAGTCACTTTTTAGTCAGTTTTTTTTAAGAAAAAGTCACTTTTTTAAAATTCATTAGTCTGTGGCTGTCCTGGTAATGTGCTCAACTTTCGACGTTTGTTGGCCAAATTGAAAAAGTACTTCAAAATTCAGACAAAGGAGATGGTGATACACCGAGTTCGGTGTTTCATACATGTCTACCTGAAACCCCCTTTAGATTGAAATTGTCATCATTTCCTTTACTAGAGGATTTTTGTGAATAAGAAATATACACTATTGATTTATTGTTAATTCAAAGACATTCCTTTAAATGAAAATCATAACATCTTCAATGGATTATTGAGCTTTTAAGATCGATTTTTCTTTCACCCCGAGCAGTGTGGCAAACTGGTCATGTCCGGAGCTAATACAGGTGCAGTTTGACATGGCAAACTGGTATGCTGATGCAATTAGTAGAGCTGGCCTTGCATCTATCTCCTCTGAATGCAATCTATACTGGAGCTGCGAGAAGTCAGAGTGGGGAACGTGTGCTGTTTATTAATGTGTGCCAACCAACCATGTCTGTCATGTAGGCAGGTTGGTAGGTAGCTTGCAGCGTATAACTTGCAGCTTATAACTTGCAGGCGGCAGCGAACGTTGTGTCGATTTGTTTGCAGCTCTCAGGTGCGAGGAGTATGTTTTGATTTGCTTTAATTAGAGCAAGTTCGTGTTTATACAAAGCCCTCTTGGAGAGCGAGAACGACTGATGTAATTATATCGAACTGCTCCCCCTCTCAATTCAAAGCTGATGGTTAAGATCTGGAATGCTAGAGAGTTGATCATCTTTTCCTCTTTCTTTCTTTCCGAAACTGGAAGTCTTTTTGTCGGAAAGATTGGTACCGTGACAACCTGGTGCATTCATCGGTGTGTGAGGAGCAACTCTCAGTACACAAGTCGAAAAGGGACAGGTAAACACTCTCGGATCGGACCCTGAAGACGTGTTTCAAAAGCCCGCGGCATTCGTGCGAAGGGCAAGGCGTTTTTACCAACGCGTTCCACGGATATTTCGTCGCGTCACCCCGAAATATCTTCGTCGCACTCATTCGTAGTTATACTTCACGGGCTGTACCAGTAAAGGTACGATTATGGCCACGCCACTTTAACGAGCGAGCCTCCGATCCGAATTCGATAAACACTTTAATTACTAAATGATTGTATAAATTCTTCAGCCACCTGTTTTTGAATCGCAGAGTTGGCCACGTGGCTTTAACAATGGCGGCTGCATAAGCGGCTACATTAATAATCAGCTGGTTATTGAACTTGAGCAAAAGTTATGTTATATCTACTCCTATCTAAGAATTTCATTTTAACGATTATGTTTGCATTTAAACATGAATAGTTGAATCGAACCCGAGGAGATTTGGCACGAGCTTTTCATTACCTTGTAATTAATCGACGCGCACAAATTCAGGAAATATTTGCACGCACTTTCTGTGACTGGATGGAGAAAAATGGAAATTCCCGGAATCGATCGTGCTCATAGATCGCCGTTAACTCGCGAATAGTCGTGTCTTAGCGCGGGAAGCAAATTGCACGCGCGCAACGAGATATACGTGCGAGCCTCTTACAGGGAAAATCGAATGTTGGACGATCTATCAATCGTATCTCTCTCTTTCCTTCCACCATCTCCCTTCATCATTCTCTCTCCCTCTCTCTAGGCGTTACAAGTTATTACTTGAGAAAAATGCATGTAACCGCGATAGCTTCTCGCCGCGGGGGGTTCCAAAGACCCCCAGTGCTCATTCTCTCCTCCCGTATCCGTTTCCCTTCTTCATCCGTCCACGCATATCCGCGAATGTTTTTCGCATATAGAATTTCTCTGCAGATGTTGGAATTTAGGCACATTGGCAAATAATGCATAACTATTTCATGTACACACATGGCTTGACATTTTTGAATTGTGGTTAGCCGGAGAACTCGCGTGAAAATAATTCTTGGTCGATGGAGGAGGACGAGTAACCACATAGAAAGCTAAAGTGATAGAGCGTGATTTATTGGTCGGTCGCAATTTTTATCGTGGAACTTAACGCTTTCAGTTATATGAGCGAGGGGGTAATGTACTGACGGTACGGTACGTAAAGTACGCATCCACCGCAAATGTGTTTGCGAGAGATAACCGAAGACAATAGATATAGTTAATGCACAATTAGGATTTTTTCTAAAGAGATCATTTGTGCGGTATTGTTTTGCGTGAAGTGTGTAAATTGGGACGTATGATTGTGCATTTCATCCTTCCTGTCATCGAGCGCAGTGGGATATTACGCGCAGACAGAAGCGAACCTTTGGCGGTACGCACGAGACCCGATTCAATTAATATTCAAGATAAAATGCGACGCTTGAAATTTACAGCAATTATATATATGTGAGAGCATATGCCCAGAGGTTCTGTGCATGTGAGTATGAATGCGGCGCGAGAAAAGACTTAGGTCGAGGGACGTGCGAGAGAACGCGCCTGAGACAACGATAAATCCTCTTTAACGACGAATAAATGTCGCAGGTATCAAAGCGAGGAAAAATATAGTCGGAACGCGAGCAGCCTAATAGCCTTCATTTGTCTCAAATGAAATGTGCATGTGGCCCTGCATTCGGCGCTGGACCAGTCGGAAGTGAGAATAACAGTTCCATCTAGCATTAATCTCGATTGCACTTCACATTCATTTATTTTGAATTGCCTCTTAGGTACGAAAACATGGAAAACGATGTGAAATTGCTAACGTAAACTGTGTGTGGTTCTGCTCATTGTTGGCGATGCGAAACGATCTTTCGCTTGGGGGAGCCACTTAGAATCGCATAACATAATCGCGTTAAATTGTCCGTGCGGTGGAAGCGCCTCGCGCCTCTAGCTTTTGAGGCTCGTTTCTTGCCGCTACACAGACCCTCAAACCGTCTGTAACACGGTTTAGCTGAGTATTTAGCTGCTCAAAAGGCTGCAAGATTCGATTCCTCGATTAGTGGAAAACTTGCGTAAGCGCGTGAGAGAGTGCGTTGTTTCGCGGCCGCAACCATGCAGTACCGATCGCTCCCTCATGTTACGCGCTGCCGATCATTCCAAGAGTCCCAGGTCTCGCACCTACTCTTATATATATACGTACGTGTATGCCTACTCCTTCTGTTCAACCTGCTTCACCTTCAAACGCGCCTTTCGCAGCCCCCGGCATTTAAGGACTCCGGAACCTCGATACCTCGATCGTTGACCTTGATACTACTTTCTTTGACCGTAGCCGGAAACTGACTTGCATGATTGAACTACCATCCTCTTTAATAGGAGTCCTACATTCTTGCACTTTTCGTAAGGAAATGATAAATTGCATCAGTAGTCTGCTGCTGGTTCTACAAAGTTAGCGAAGCATTTTCAGTTGTTTTGGTTCTATAATTCTCTATCAATGAGATTAGATATGTGAGCTTCATTCAAAGTGTCAGGTTACAATTCAGTGAGTGTATGTATCCAATAAAGCTGAAAGAGTTTATCACTATTTCAACAGAAGGTATAAAACATTGTTGCGTACACGTCAAGTTTGATATGCTCAGCAAAACTTTCAAACCCGTTTTTCTCGACGGCGTTAGAACTAGACTTGACAGCGGCGAATTTCGACCTCCTTGTATATTGATAAAACATGTCAATTTTATGGCATTTTAGTGCTGGAAGGATAATGCTAACAGTGGATTACATTGCTTGAGATTACATTCGCTTCGAGATTAAAGCTTTCTATATCATGGTACTAATACCTGGTTCTACATATTTCATTACTGTGTAACATGTGCACTGATTTACGAGATGTCGTTTCTTTTTTCAATAAAGAGTAATCAAAGATGAAAGTGTCAAAGCAAAATAGAGTGCCGGCTGAATCTATTGCATAAATGCAAGACACGCAACAGGTGTGCGATATCGAAGCTTGCGTATACGCAGTGATATTATACAAAGTATATGCGGGTATGTAAATCATTAGTGACGCCCATGTATATTCATAGAGGTTTTCTTATTTCCACTCTTACGAGGAGATCATGATACTAGTTGTGGTTATTAAATGCGTCATTATAATAGGTTTACATGGCAGATACAGTAAGCGACCTGATGTCTAGTGTAGGTACTAGAGCTTGACAAAATTGTGCGAGGCCTAACCCACTCAAACGATTTGCAATTGTTAATTGCTCGCTACTTGTGGCATGCATAAATTCTTGAATCGGAATGCTTCAAGTCTAATTAAAATGGCATTGAAATGGATGTTTTTCTTTGCCGCTCAGAAATCATTCGAGAGTTAAGAGATGGTTGAATTATTCTTAGCATGACTGTGAGTAATCGGTGGTAGTCGGATGAATGAAAGGTCAATGAAACAGGAAGAGTTATATTCAAGCCCATCATACAGGCACGAATAACAATGTAGAATAGTAGAACATAATAACGGAAAATGTATCTAGTCTTCTATTTTGAAAAGTTTTGTTTTCACCGACGGATTTTGTTACAAGGGCCAACAAAATTATGCACACCAAATTACAGCCAAATCGGTTAATATTTACTATTATTTTACATTGTACTTGTGTAAAATGTGCAAAAATGAATAATCGGGGTAACATTTTAAATTTTGGTAGAAATCTTTTGTCCGTCGAGCACTAAAACCTTCTTCCAATGTTGAAAAAAGTGGTGTAAAGTAAAAATAAAATTTCTTGATTTGGATGAACAACAAACAAAACTGTAGGATAGTAGAACATAATGACGGAAAATGTATGTAGTCTGTTATTTTTAAAAGTTTTGTTCTCACCGACGAATTTTATTTCAATGGTCAAAAAAATGATGCACACCAAATTTCACCCAATTCGATTAATATTTACTACTGATTTACATTGTGATTGTATAACATGTGAAAAAATGAAAAATCGAGGTAACTTTCTCAGTTTTGGTCGAAATATTTTGTCCATCGAGGATCAAAACCTTCTTTCAAAGTTGGAAAAAAGTGTTGTAAAGTAAAAATAAAAATGCTTAATTTTTAATAATCTGTAGGCGTATTTCGGTTGATTTTTTCGTTGAATGAATCACAAACATGCTTTTTCCCGTTTTCAATTCGACGATGGGCGTTAAATCATCTTTTCCTGCGTGTAGCGAGCAGGGAGGGCTGGGAAGGCATCGCGAAGATAGAGAAGGTGGGGTAAGGTGAATCGCGATGAAGAGGGGTGCGGAAAGGGTGGTGGCCCTGCGGGATGAGTTCTCTTGAGAGAGAAAATAATTTGCGGGTGTCCGGTCCAGCGGTGTCTGCGGTCTCGGTTCCCGTAGTGGAGGAGAGAGAAGGAAAGAGAGATGAGGTCTGTGGTCGGTGTCCGTAGATGAGAGTACGGGGCGGTAGTGCGGCAGAGGAGATAAAGCAGAGGAAGAAGAAGAGAAGAGATGCGGTCCAGGGCTCGACCCCTGGGTTTATTAACTCCGGGTAACGTTATACACTTCTTCGTAACTTGGTTCACGCATACGCATGTGTCCTGCAGACACACTCTCGCATTCATCATCTTTACGCAATCACCACAAGCCCTAACCCTGCACGACATTGAGTCAATCGAGTCGTTAATATTGGCACTTAGTCTATCCAAAGACCTTGCAAAAGATCATAAAACTTTGTTTTTCTCAAGTGAAAGAAATGACAGAGCAAGGGACGAGGGCCAACGAACCGTGAATCTAGAGGCCGTGACATTACAATTGGAATTACGTGCACCGAAAAGTAGATTCGTTTCAATGACAGAGGATCGCGTCGTCATTCCAGAGCAAAGGTTCTTGGTTGCTTGTGGCAGACAAAACTTTCCCGAAGTGGTTACGAGCCGTCATTAGGCTGCCACGCGCTGCAGCACTTGCGACTGCGAAACTATTGCCTATCTCTTGTTGTGTATCTGGCATATTGTTAAGTTAATTGAAAGGGGTGATAAAATCGCAATGTTTTTGACATTAAACGAGCTACGCGGCGAGAGCATCGGCAACGTATAGTCGCTGCTGATACGGTCGTAGGTGGGGAAGAGAGAGGGGCTGGATGCTGAAGTTTCGGGATAGCGAAGGACACGACAAGGGCTTACCGTGAAAAAGAGAAGTGGTCTCTCTCAGTCTCACTGCATCCGAGAGAGACCACCCGAACGGCCAGCACCCTGTGTACCGATCTTTGCATGGATCCGAGGAACCGAAGGGTATGAGGTGTGCCCCACCACCGATGCCCCTCAAGATTCTTAATTGCAGATAAATAATGAGAACGCGCCCGGGTGGGTACTGCACTTCTGAAAGTGAAATTAGCTGAACGACTCTTTGCGAATGGCTCCCCTACTATCTTTTCTCATTCTCACTGCCACTTCACCCGCTGCGCGATAAGAGTCTTTATGCTCTTATTACGATTCTACCCACACGAATCAGCTAGTCGAGAAAGCTCGTTTTCTCCTCGTATAACTCCCCACTACTCAACGTGTCAATGCGAGCGATCGTCACTTATTATACTTTAATTTCTATAATTTAATTATAATTATAAGTCTCAACCGATTCCTAAGTTCCAAATAGGCCATATCCAAGGTAAACTTCGTGGGACTAAATTCATTCGCATTTACGGCGTGTAGAATTTACCGTCTTACGGAGAGACGGCAGGCACCAGCGAGGCGTCTTCGAAGCTCGAACGCAGATAATTATCTGGGAACCTATAGCATGTTTTATATAGGAATGTGTTTCTTGTACACCTACTGGCGCACGAGCGCTCCAGCCACTATTATTTCCAACTACGTGCTCGCAGAACTATTTACTGCGTTTGCATGCGAATATCGCTGACGGCAAGGTGCAGAAGCCAAAGTCTTCTGCATCTATGTCATTGCTCGTTTGTTGCAAAGTCTCCAGCAGATGCAAGCAAAAAATGGAGGATGGAGGAGCAAAGGGAGAAGAGACGCTGCAAAGAGCCTGACGACCGATTGTATCTCTCCTGAAGGAACGCTAACGGGATCTATCTGAAGTCGAGTCTCCGAACCATCCCAAACCTTAAGATTTTGGCTGAAGAGATGCCCCGTCGTCGTCTTCGTCTTTGTCCCGAATAACGAGACACCAACTCCCCGTGCCAGATTAACCAGACTCTGTGGTGCATTTACCAAAACGTACGGTATCAAAACCTCGAATCTTTGGCAGTTCGTTACATGCCTGGTGAACTCTGCCGTCCGGACCAGTGAAATTGTCAGTGCACTACGTCCCGGAGGTGATAAAATCGACAATCTTCTTTATTAGTCCACTTCAGGAATTGCAGTACCAAGATGTTTGGTATGGATGTTGTGCAAATGTTAAAGAACTGGTCTGGGAATTAAACTAAAGGACTGCATTCATTCGTTTCTTTTTTTTTTTTCTAGAAAATGTAGTGTCTTGTATCATTGTGTCAATTGACGATACCATATGGCCATACTTTAGGTCCGCGTCACTTTGTACAGCCAGATATTCCATGTACCCCCCGGAGAAACTGAAACGCCTCTACCGTGTCCAGAAGATCGCAGAGTCATCGCGAGCGTCTTCGTTGCCATGCTCGATAATAGATTCGACCCCCCGCGCCCTTTTACACCGATATATTTGTACCTTACTCCAAGAATAGGAATTATACCGCCCCTCATCGTCGCAAACTTGTCGATAATACCCCACTCTGTGGGAAAAGAGTGTGAGAATCAGTAGAGAGAAAGGGACTACAGATTAGACGAGAGCTAACATTCTCTAGGCCTCTAGGGAATATCTGAGTGCTTAAATTTCGAAGCAATAATGAGTATTCTTCAATCTTGAATACGTGAATTACATATTCATATTCCACTAATCGAAATACCTCTCCGACCGCAGTAGGTAGTCTGAATTCGCAGAGGTTGATAAATAGCGTTACAGAGACTTGTGACAGCTCTTGGAGAAGGTTCAAGGCGAGAACCTTCTTACGAGAGATGTGCGAATTCTTTCGAGTCACCTCGGTCAAGTAATTTGCCAAGCGTGTATGAGCACTTACCTATACGCAGTCATCTTCTATGACCCGTGGTAAGGTTAGCCGCATTGTTCACGCATATAAACCACAGGCCTCAAGGAGGTGTAAAAGAAAGGTGGTAGGTCCGAGGTGGAAGACCTCCCTACTTTAAATTCAATCAGAATGCTAAGACAGAAGAACAGAAAATACCACTTGAACAATGGAGAGTTCGTTCTTTTAGTTAACATTTCGTAATATCATGTTTGTGTAAACTTGCAAAGTTCGCGAACGAATTAGGCATTACTCTTAGACATTATTCTTAGACATTACTCTTAGGCCTTAGTTAGGCATCTTCTTGATCTCTCTTTTTATTCTTGCCCTTCGCCTTCTCATTACCGTGCTGCCGAAATGTAATGGGTCACGGTTGCGAGGTAAGGCGCTTTCGATTCCACGACAGGACAGGAAGAAGAAGGGGCGAAGAAAAAGAATGTAAGAAGAAGAAGCAGCAGTAGCACAAACCACTTTTAAGGCCGGAGAGTCGTGGAATGCCTCGAGTTGTCACTCGTGCGCGAAGCTTTGATTCGAGAATCTCGCATTCCTACATCTCATACTTTCAACTTGAATTTATCTGAATTCAATTTATCCAAATTCACTTTATCCAAATTAAATTTTAAGAACTTTCTGCACTTGGTATTTGCCATCTTTTTAGCGAGAACTAGTTCTAATTGTGCTGTTAGATAATTGTAGCTGTTAGTTTCCATTTCAAACTATACTCTAATTTAGGATACATCTTTAAAATTCTTCAGCATAACTAAAGTTCATAGCGGAACAAAGTTTAGAAGCCTCTGCCCTTTTAACATTCCTCACATAATCGCAGTACAGTGAAAACATAGTTGAGAGACCCTGAACCGCCGGTGAAGTAACCATATGATGGAGAGTTCAGAAGAAAGGAACCTTACGCAGCCTCCTGCAAAGTAATGTGCTCTCCCCGCATGAGGTCTTCTCCTTCGTTTTTTTCACTCTAGCCTCTTTCTCCTCTCTTCTTTTTCCATTTTATGTATCTCCTCCACGTCTTGCTTCAGTTCTCTACGCTTATCGAACTTTCAACCCAGCCCTAAATCTGACTTACACTCTGTAGATTATGACTAAAAGGAACTTTAATTCCTCTTAATAACTTAAAGACACTTAACCAAGGTAATGCAAGATGAGGTCATTCAACGCTGATGTATGATGGGCACCTTCACGTCGATCTTTCTTCATTATATCTACAGGCATAGTGGGCTTGTAATACTATATAGTCGATGCTTTCGAACATATCGGAATTGGTATCTACTTCCTCGCAGCAGTTCAAGCGAGGGAAGAGTTGTATTATTAGAATTACAGTTTTCGCTCAAGATCTGATGTTTGAGAAAGCATTTTTCAAGGCCAGAACGGACCTTTCCACGTGGAAAATGTACTTTCCACTTTCAAAATGTATAAAAATTAGATAATTTTTTGGCCGCATCTCCACGTGTTTTCCGTTAGATTCGAAATGACTATGTAGCCAATAATTTATGGGATTAAAGTATGCTTAAGACGTAGGATAGGCATGCAACTGCAATCGCACATCATTCGCGAACACAAGGGATACAAGTTGCCCAAGCATCCCACCAACTCACCACATGGAATACAACAACACTGCAGGAGGCTGGGAGGTGCATGAAATAGCAACTGTCAGCGTGTAGGCCAAAGTTGATGGCATATTGTCGTATTAAACCGGGGGTAATTTGTCTGGCCTGCTTTTAACCACCCACACCTTTTGTAGACCGTTCGACGACCCCATTTAGCCTTCGATTCGGCAGAGGTTCGGCATTCATTCATCGTAAATAATATCATACGAAAGTCGAAATTTCAGAAGTCTCGAAGGACTTCTCAAAAATAATTATCAATCACGCGAAGCGAAGGGAACAATAAGACATTAGGTTTTTTACATTCTCATTTAAGAGGCTCGCCGGTCTCATTAAAGGTTGTGGTGGAGGATTGGTGGGAAGATTCGAGCGCCAGATGAGGCTCATTTTTATTCGTCGTGTCTTTCTGTTCCTCTTCCTTCATCCCTCTCGTTTTCTCCCGTTGAGATTCTCTCTTTTTCGCGTTCCGGGCCGAAAGATGAGATTGCCGTTCGCATTAAGTTGTAGTCGAGACGTATTGCGTGTGCCGCAGTGGCTTATGCTACAGGGCTCGGGTACGACCTAATCTTGAGAGTGCATTGCATACACCTGGAAACCTTTGGTCAGTAATCGTGTAAAGACACGGTAATAATAATTTCGACGACGGGCGGCCGTTTGATGTTCATAGTCGCCCGCTGGGTGATTCGCGCGACATTGTCGTCGACCGGGACCTCCTAGCATGCCTTCTAGAGAGTGATCTATCATTACCTGGAAGCTGCAAACACAACGATTAAGCCTCTCTGTCGATGCTTACCTGCGTGCCAACATCCTAGGCAAATATTTAGAAAATTAGCAGCTAATGTCTAGTATTGCAAGTAGTTTTCCGAGTAGGCAAATGCAAGTGCATAAATCCTTGTATACATTCCGTTAAACGCATGATTCTTATTTAATTAAATGATTGAATATTTCATTAAATAGACGTTATTTAATTATAGTTGTAGTCAGCATTCCGCAGTCACACGGAACACGAAATTTCCATTGGAGATTTATGCGACTTTCTCGTGCATTGACAGTTTTATGCATTTGGCGTTAGATAAGTTATGGATAGTCTTCAGCTGTTTGGTGTCTCTAGATAAGAATCACTTTAATCATCTTTAAAACTTCTGATTGTCGCGCAATTCAAGCAGATGGAAAAGCAACAATTTGTCGTAGAACGTTGTTTAACGGAAAATGTATCTAGTCCCCTATTTTGAAAAGTTTTGTTCTCACTGACGGATTTTGTTACAAGGGCCAAAACAAGTATGCACACCAAATTTCAACCAAATCGGTTAATATTTACTATTGTTTTCGATTGTACTTATGTGAAATGTGTAAAAATGAAAAATCGATTTAACTTCCTCAATTTTCGACGAAATATTTTCTCTATAGAGGACAGTACCTTTCTTTCAAACCACAAAAACTTAGTCTAAAGTAAAAACGAGCATCTTCGATATTTTCATAATGGCGCACCCATAATAACCATAAGTTTTATGAACTTGGCATTAGATAAGTTATAGGTAGTTAAGGTAGAAGTTTGTATAGAAGACAAATGATGTTTATGTTAGATATTGATGCTAATTATTTCTCTTTTTCTTTTTGTTGCAGGTAAGAGGTTTGGAATTGTACACCAAAGTGATAATTTTTTTCGCGACCAGAAGGATAAAAGGAAGATGTAAGCATTCTCGCAAATAAATAATTTCTTAACGAAAATTAAAAAGGAGATTTAAGACCGTACATTGTATACAATCTTAGCATTTTCGGCTCTCTTTTTACAAACTTCAAAAGAAAGATATGAGACTCCTTCGCGACGCAACTTTGTTAAGGCGGAGAGGAAATATTGCCTCGCTTTTTCTCGGTCGCTTTCGAATTAGGTATTCCCCGTTTGTTTCCACTCTCTTCATCCTATAGTATGTATTCTCGCCACGGAGATGAGCGTGATACATTCTCATCGAATTGTATACATGCACAAGTCTTACAGAGTGCATAATGCGTACCAGGGAGCGACCCCCCTGTCAGCAATCGATGCGTAAACGCTGCTAAACAATCCCGGTAAGTGGCCTGGCTCACCACGAGAACACCTTTCCTATATAGCTGGTAATAAGCTTCGGGCCCATACGTAAGGCGATGAACGAGGGGAAGAGAGATAAGAGAAAGAGAGAGAGAGAGGTCTATCGGGGTGATGGGGGAGGCAGACCAGCGAAGGGAAGTGTCAGCGATCGTGTTGTCATTTCTCAGCGAAGCGTCTGCTGCCACTGACGCCTGGAATGAAACCTCTTTTCACCTCGTAACTGACGTGTCTTGGTGAGCACAGCTATTTATTTAATATTGTCGTAAGGCCTCTGAAGAACGACCCACGGAGGCGTCGCGCACCGGGTGGAGAACGCGTCGACGCCCTCGCTTCCTCGGAGATCGATGTTCTCTTGAACACTTACTAACATATATCTCGAAGGCACAGGAATTCCCGATCCCGTTCGCAATGAGATTCCCGCTGCGAAGATCGATTATCTCTCAACTACGGCGCTGATTTTGGAACAACTGTATTCCCAGCTTCCGGTACTCTTCTTGGAAAATTGGATCGCCTTCGCAGAAATTATTCAGAGCGGAATCCTCCGAGGGGTTGAAGGCTGGATCGATTGTCGCTGCTTTTTACTTTATGCTATTACAGGGACTTGAGTTACTTAAAGGGAGTTCAGAAGACTTCAGTGGTTTTTTTCTGAATTTTGTTATGTTAGGAGTCTTTGGTTTTTTCCAAACGATTCTATGATTTCAGAATAATTTTGGAGACTTTTGCTACTTTAGGAGACTTCTGTCACTTCAGAATAGTTTAAAAGACTTAAAGGACATTTAGAAGCGCTAAATACTTCAAAAAATCTCTTCATTCTGAAAAAAAAATTCTAGAATGGCTGAATTTTAACGAATAACTTTAAAATTTGAATTTCCTCTCGGAGAAAGTATTAAAGATTTTAGGGATGAAGTTTTGTCGCATTTAAAGAGATGTACATTATCCTGGAAAGGGTAAAAATCCTGAATCGTAAAATGCGTTGATCCTCGCCCACGTGCATTTATTACCCGTTTTCAGCATCTCTTTCTCTCTTCACACTCTTTATTTAATTCGCACTCATACCATGCAGGATTAGCGGTTTAGTTAAGTCCATGAGATCGCGAGCCCTCTTATTTACTTTGCAGACTTCAGATCTTATAATGTCGATAAGCCAACCTGAGAATCTTGAAGAAAACCAATTTCTCTGTCCCGCTTTTTTTTTTTATTTTCCTCCTTTCGAGTTTCAAATTAAATTCACATAAATGCTGAGAATAACGACTCTTCATGATTAGCTGAGTTCTGCTATTTAAACTTTCTTTCGTATCTTTATCTCTCCCCTTTTTTTCGTTACCTCTTTTTTTTTACTTTAGAGACCTTTAAATCCCAATTGGACACGTTTGTTTACAATTAAAAGTGAAATTTTTGTTTCAATATCTCCTTTTTCTCTGAATTTGGATTCTAACTGAAAATAAATGTTCTATTTAATCAGACCTTAAGAATTGAAACATTAGGGCCTTCTATCTCTAAAGTATCTTGAATCTGTAAGTTATAACAGGTGAGGTAAATTCGTAAGCCAGTTATTTACAATTAAAACCACATTTATGTGCGCCCAGTTGCTTATCGCCGGAGATCCTTATGCATATGTATGATTTTGAGTGCATTGGTGTGTAAAAGGCAGAACGCGGATGTAAGTATGCATCCGTTCGATTTCGCGGACTTGCAATGCCCCGGCAGGCACTGGATTTTCGGGCACCTCGTATCTGATTATTTACCGGGACGGCCGATCTTGATATTCGCTCACCAGCTAAATGCTAAGAGGAATGATACATTGTTTACCGATAGGCAGGGCCATGGTCACGTGATACAATGCCACTAACACTCGTTATTTATTCCCCGCAGCGAACTCCTTTACTTACGGGACGTGCATATTTCTCAAAATTTGCAAGTCACAGTTTCTGACTTTGCATAGGTCCTTCTTCGCGAAAAGTGAATATGTCGCTCTGGTGGTCCGGATTCCAGTTCAAATTTTAGCTGAAGAATTTTTTGAAACTGAAGATGGCAAATTGAAGATGCAAAAATGGGCGGGAAATACAGGTGAACGGTTGCAGGAGTCGATTATGCTCCTGGGGCTAGAAGTAGAGAGACAGAGGAGAGGCTCTAGAGACGGCAATGAGACACGGGTCGACGCCTTGGTGATGGACGGGCAGGTGAATCGTAAGCGTAGAGCGTAGTTGGGCTTGTCACCGGAGCCAGGTCAAATCGAATCGAAGTCTCACGGCGCATATTGAAGGGGAAACCCCCTCAATCGAGATGGAACGCGTTGGCGCGGCAAAACGCCCGCGGTACGGTTGAGAATGCGTGCTAAGGACGAAGCATGAACGGTTGCAACCTGATACCTGATAAATTCGATATCAACGGGGCCGCTCGCGCCTCGGCCCGCATTTAGGTCGTGCCTGGTCCTTCCTCATCCCCCTCATTCCTCCTTCCACTCCAGCCCCTCCAGTTTCCTTCTTCTACTGCTGCTCCTCTTCCTCTTGCCTTCCTTTCATTCTTCCTCCTTTTTTCACCCTTTTACGTAAACCTTGCCATGCACCGTCGCTTCTGCCCTTGCCATCTTTATCTCACGTTGCAAGCGGGTGGACACGCGGGTTGCGTCTTTTTTTACGAGGGCGAAGTTTGGGCTGAAATTTCAGCGCGCACCATCCTCTCTTTCTCTCTCCAACTTGGCTCTTTTCTTTGCCCGAAAGAGATCGTATGAAGGCGGGCATCAGAGTCAACATCATCACACCTTTTGCTTACCACTCATCCCACGCAGATGACGGTTGAACGGGTCCTTTATTCGTTTTCACTCAGTGTCATGCAAACTTCTTTTGGGAGTGACGACGCTTCGACAGATGCAAGTTCCAAATTCTCTCAGTGATTGCTCCTTCTATTTCTGATCCTAGCTCCGCTTCGTTACAAAATTACAAAGCTTTCACAAATCTTGAGTTACTTTCAAGAAGGGTTACAAATGTTGGTTGTCGATTACTATCTGTTCGCCACTAGGCAGTCGGTGAATCGTGGCTTGGTGGTGCGGGCACAGTGCTCAAGAGGGTTGAGGAGGTCGAGCTGCTAGACAGATGTTGATTAGGTGAAGCCTCCGGCAACTTTCCTCTCTCTTTCTCCTGTTCTCATTCTCTCTATTCACTCTCTCGCTCCCCTCATTTTTTCTTTTCTTTTTTTTTATCTTTCTGGCTCTCCGGCCCTCTCTTCCTTCTGGCCTTCTCCAGGCGGACCTCTTACCAGAGCTCGCCGTCAGCCTTGCCAAGTCGCTTCTGTTTTCAGACTCGGAGCACGCGATCCTCGTTCGCATGCACCATCACCATCAACCTCTTACATCCACACCAACTCCGAACTGTATCACCACGAACACGGACGCCGCACCGTCGGTATCGTGACCAATTTCGCTGCTCGACGCACGAAATTATTTTCTTCGCTGCGCCACCCGTCGGCTCTGACCATTCCTGCCACGACGACGGATTTCCAACGCCGAAGGCCACACATTAAAGTCTGCAAATTAAAGCACAAGACTTTAATTTGCAAAGTGTTTTCAAATCTTCAGCTGCTTGGTGCCGCAATTCCCTTTGGTATCTTTGCCACTATTGATTCTAATTGATTAGAACAGTGAGAGCCTCTGGGTAAAAACTATTTTAATCATTTTTAAGATCTCTGACTGTCGCGGAATTCAAGCAGATGGAAAAACAACAATTTGTCGTAGAACATTGTTTAACGGAAAATGCATCTAGTCCCGTATTTTGAATAGTTTTGTTCTCACCGATGGATTTTGTTACAAGGGCCAAAAAAATTGTGCACACCAAATTTCAGCAAAATCGGTTAATATTTACTATTGTTTTCGATTGTACATATGTAAAATGTGCAAATATAAACAAAACAAGATAACTTTCTCGGTTTTCGACGAAATCTTTTGTCCATAGAGGACAGTAATCTTCTTTCAAAGCCAAAAAACTTAGTATAAAGCAAGAAAGAACATTTTGAAAATGGCGGACCCGTAATGGTCGACAAAAATGGTATTTTCTATAGTTGATTGATTACAATAGTGGAAGCAACTCTTTGCATCTTCTGTACCATTTTGATAATGCTTATGGCATTCAAATTCCATTTTACATTCCTAAGAAAGTAATGCCTGTAGCTTGAGTTCGGAAGCCCCGGGATTTTATTCTTATAGTGCAATAATGAGCACGATTCTCCGACGATAAGAGCGGCGACCAATTCCTTCGACGGACTCGTTAACGGTCTTAAACTGCGGTTTTTTGGCTGGTCGACTTTTATTTTTAGTTTACATTAAACCGGAGGCTTTTTTACGATGAGGGTTTTTACGAGGAGTGAAAGAAGCCCGCGTCATGAGGGACGTTTCAGATATCATATCATCGCGTATGACGAGAAGAGCCTACCTTTCTACCCAGGACGTTGGTCCTTACTTTTACGAGCGGCTCCGTACGAGGAATTAGAATGCACTCATACCTCGGAAAAGAAATGAAGCGATTCGTATGCGCCCAACGTGATGCATACAACATAACGTAGTCCAAAGACACAACGCGACCTATCTGCACGATTCTTTTATGAAGTGTACGTGTGTACCTTCATGGGTGATCGACCCAAAAATATTTTTTTATAACTTTTTCCGAAATGAAAGTGGTTTTAGTCGTGGGAAACGAGAGCTTTTCAAATGAGTACATAAATATCTAATATGAGCTTGAAATCTTGACGAAAATATAGGATAAAAATATTTCATTACGTACCGAAAAAGTTGAAAGTTTCTCAACTGCTTATTCTTTAATAACATTCCCACGAATATTCCTGAGAATTACGTGAAAAAGAAACTCGGTACATTGCGACGCGAACTCTTCTTCCATTTACTCGGTTGAAACTCCCTGGCGGAAGTGGGCAGTATAAAAGGTCATTATGGCGAGACGTGGTCGAAAGCAGCGAATCTTTAATAATGTGCCATAAATTATTAAGCGCTCCTAAAAGTGCACATTAATTGTCAGGCTCTTCAACATAATGCAAGTAGGCTTCGACATCCAAAAGAGGGGAGGGGGGATATATTTACGAATATTTTCAACTCACAACACTTTTCTCATATTTAAACTCTGCCGCATTTTATTAGGAGGCCAGGTTAAGAATAGTTACGAATTTATAAAAGTTTTGGGAAAAGCTTTGACGAATTAATGACTTACAAGTGTATAAATGTGAGTTCAAAATTATCTCCTTTGTGCACAAATTCCGTGGAAAGTTCATAAATCGAATAGTGGGTGAAAGGATCACATGTTCAGGGATTGCAATTAAGGTATGATTATACGTTAAAGGGGTCTTGCAAACTGCTTCTAAAAGGCATCATTGCGAAAGAGCTGTGGATATTCAGGGAATACTCTTTAATGATTCTTAGAATACCTGTGCTAACGCTGTTCCAATTACAATTCTGCGGTAGGTGAATTTAAGGACATGTTTAATTGAAAACAAAACGTTTTTTTTTTTTTTACTGTTGTTCGACTTTCGGGTTCTGCAGAGTTCTTAAAATATAAAATGGCAATAAAAACACTAAAGCAAATTGGTTTCATGGTGTACTGCTTTTGAATTGAGGAACAAAAGTCTTCTGAAGTAATTGAAGTCAGAAGCAGATGTAAACTCAATCGTCGAGTTATCAACCCTAGATCGAACCCCACTTGCGTGACCATTAGCTGCAACAAGTGCGTAATATGTTTTGAAATCTGGTAAAATTAATCAGGGATTTTTTGAATATACATTCGAACTCATTCGAGGCTGCACGCGAAGTTGTAACGAGGCGAAAAAATCCACGTGAAATGCAGACAGGAAAGAGGGCAGGAAGATCGTTAAGCAGAGGAAATTGCATCAAAGACTTGATCCTGAGGCCCTCTACTCCATACATGCCTCGTTGCCCGGTCCATTGGATTCCTATTAGCAATAAAATCGGCAGTACCGTGTTGTACCAAACAGTGCTACAGCCACGAGTTGGTATATATAGACAGGCCGCTGTGAGTACGCTCTCAATCTTCGCTTGCATCGATTATAGCTTGTTCGGGTGAGGTTGAGTCAGGTGGGAATCAGAGACCATCGATCTATCTTGGTTCGTCCTAGAGCTCTGATTTACGATGAGATATAGGATCGTAAATCGAACTCAAAACTGGCTTTTGCTGACTAGTTTGACTAATCCAAGGCCAAATTCTCTTTTGTCTAATATTAGAGTTCATGGAACATTAGCCAATGATAAAATAGGTGTTATGTCTTCTTTAGGCTTTCTTTCTTCAAGGCTTTTCACTTGAAGCTATCAAATCTTTTTTCAAACTCTTACTCAACCTCTATAAAATGCTACCATTTTTTAGTTTCTTACTATTTTCCTTGAAGCATTAAATCCCTTTAATTTTTATCTATAGTCGTAAATCTAGAGATCACGATTTTTAGTCATTTCAATTTTTCGCACAGTTTCTGGTCTTTCTTCTTAGTCGTAAAAATTCGAACTAACTCTGGAATTCTTACGACTCGTCTTTAGAGAATCGCCCTGTATATATCTTGAGTAGTTGTAGTGAGAAAGGGCCGAAGGATAAATGAAAGAAGGTAGGGTCCCTCTGGTTTCGTTTCGGTCATGCATACGTAATATCTGATTCTACATCCGAAGAAAGCCAAAGGTACGATTGCACCCTGTGCTCGTCTTAACTCCTCTCTTGTTTTATCTTTGCATTGTAAAAAACAGAGGATTGAAAAAGAAGTGTAGGTTGGTTTGGTAAGTCTTCTCAAAATATTTCGAAATCGTGATAGAAGACGTGGAACCTCCCCCTATAGTTCAGTCATGATCATGGTTCTGATGTCAGTTTCGCGGCAATTTTCGCTATATAAGTCCAACTGCAACAGTAGCAACGTCATCGGAAGGCAAAGAGGCAGTAGCATTGAGGGGTTGGGTGGAAAGTGGTAGTGGTCTCGGCGGGGATCGGAACAGCTTTAAAAGAAGTAGAGAGAGAAGTAACTGAGAGACCATGGCGGCGGCGGCACAACCTATTGTCCTCGTGTCCACAGCCTTTTTCAATTCAAATTGAAGTCGCAAAAAAAGCGCAGAGCACACACACGGTTGGGACCTGTGAAGCCGGTCCACTCTTTCTCCCCCCGCTGGTCCCTCCCCCATCCTCCTCCGCCTGCTCCCTTTGGCTTCTCCTTTCAAACAACGTCGACGTCGTACGAGGCTGATTCTATCGGACCGTAAATATCACCATCACAGAGACTCGAAAGGAGTCTCCATGTGATCGGGTCTCCGGGACACTCGCGGAATCGCAGAAGTGCGTGTACGCATTGCGAACTACCAGGAGGAGACGACGTAGACGAAGGGGCAAAGACCAGCAGAAGAGCGTTTTCGTCGTTGCACTGTCGCACTAAACCAGGCTACCTTCTCGCTTTTGCGTGTAGAAGAGGAAGGGAAAAACAGGAAAGGTGATTCCAGACAGTGTTGCCGGATTCGAGTCCTATCCACATTTACTGCATTTTTTCCTCGAGAAAACACAGAAAAAATTGATGTGAAAATCCGTTGCAGAGAAATTTCTACGAGGATAAAAAATAGTCTTGTTTCGGCAACTGATGGCGTCAATTTAGCAATCAATCTCGACTTTATGTTGGTAACACTGCTCTCTTCGATATTTTAGCAGTCTTACCAACATAAAATCGATATTGATCCCCGAATTGACGCTATCTGTTCCGAGATTATGTTGGTAAGACTGCTACTTGAAATCTATTTCTGCAATCGTATCAAGAAGATTACTAAATCATGAATCCATAAATTACAAGCATAGACACCTCCGTAATATGATTCGATAGGGTGTGCTCAGCGCAATAATGATAGCGATAAATTCTGAATAATGTTTCCTCCGATATCGTACTTCATCGAAATCTTTTATTAAGGATTCCAGGTAGCAGTATCGTGCGCTAACGGTAATGAACTGAGAGTAATTAAGCGCAATACGCTCGATTCAATCGAAACAAGTTTGCTTTGATCTTCCATTTCATCATCGCCTTGAAATGCTTCGACTTCTGAAATCGTTACGGTAATCAGCGTCGAATTAATCTGCTTCTCTCAATATGATTGCTCATTGACGAACCAGTAACCATTTCTATTCGACAAGTTTCGTGCGAATTCCATTCTGTGAAATGTCTTCGCGCACTTCTATGTACAGAGCGACTCTATATCGTTGATCAAGATAGCGGTCGTTCGTAAATTATTCCATGTCATTTACTTCGTGACTAATTAACTTTATAGCGTATGCCACACATTTTCTTTATCGCCCCTTCGAATCATCCGAGAGTTCTTCAATCGTGAGATTGTTTTGCTTATTCAAATTTACGAAATACAGAATTTATAATCCTTATATATGAGTGTTTTCAAAATGACGTGCAAGACTGACATGACGCAGCTGTTGCGGTGAAGAAATTTGTCAGTTAATGATATCCACTGGGTCAGGTAAATGACGGTTTTAATTATATGTTTCACAGCAAAAAGGAGTTTCTGTTCCTTCAACTTGATCTGACACAGTTTTCCGGCCTGAGCTCAATATTGTACCATCGTTTAATTAAAAAAGCAGCTGCAGCGAGTGCCAGCCCTTTTCATGTTTGTATACTAAAAAGTAGAAGCTCATATTTCTTGCCATACATTTCTTGCTCCTACCTCGATTATATAATTCATTTCCTCTTAATACTTCTTATACATACCGAGCGAGATGACAGGAGCAATTTCCGAACCCGGGTCTAGTGTTTATATGTATTTCTGCACTTTAATTGAGGCTCTGCTTGAAAAATATTCATGTTGAAAGTGTCGCGAGAGAAAATACCTAATTGGATCTCTTTTTTTCTGTTTCAGGTAAGAGCTCGATTCTTCTTCAATCACGGTTAAGTTAACGGCGCGGATTCCAGCGCCCGATAGGCGCGATCGACGATCGCGAGTACGACGAACGTGAGTGTATGTACATACGTATGGCTTGGTGCAAATGAGAAAGCGGGACAGGGAGCAGCCATTATTTCACCCCAAGTTCGGGGTCCAAAGGAAGGTACCTCGCGATCGCGGCGGCGAACGACAGTAAATACTTTAAGACGGTGCCGCGACGAGATCTCTCGGCTTTACTGAGACAGAAAGTAAGCAAGAAGGGAGGGAAGAGAAAGATGGTATGAAAAGGGAGAGAGAAGGACAGACGCGACTTGCCGCTTTGCATTTGTTTTAGCGATCTCCGCGCCGCGTTCCACGTTCGCCCTTTGAGCTGTCTTCTCCACCCTTCGTTTCTTCCTTTCGCTTTTGGAGAAGCCCTTCCCAAACAGTCCAGCATGGACAGCCGCCGGTCCCTAAATTACCGTGTCCAGGTCCCTCCTTTTGCTTGGCGGAACAGTCCGGACGAAGAGCAATGCATTCGGGCTTCCGTGTGCTCTCGTTAATTGATAAGTGATATCTCGGATCTCGGGACAGTCCGCGTTGCCTTTGGTAACAGCAGCGATGGCCGAAGCTGTGTCGGCAGACAGAATCAGAACCTGGCCCTGACGAGGCTTGCGTTCGTCTCTTGCTCCTCTTCTTCCCTTCGCTCACCAAACACTCTGTACCCTCCTTGAACGTTCCTTTCGGGAACAACCAATGACCGAGAAGAACAAGGACGTGGACCAAACACTCGATGCTCCGACTGTCCTGGGTCCTTTTTTTCCTTCTTTCTTTTCTTGCTTTCTTTCTTTCATTCTTTCTTTCTGCCTTTCCTTCTTATACTTCCTCTGCTTTTGCGCCTTCGACTTCTTTCTCTCTCGTTTTTTCAACCTCGCTGAGCAAAAGACTTATAAGGCGATTCCTCGCGTTCCACGTGAAAAAAATCCCTTTCGCAGAGTTGGCTGATGCTGACTCGCGAACTGCCTGGCGCAGGGGTCACTCACAGGACCAATGGTATTCGGCTCTCTTGCATTGCTGATACCGGACATCTTTCAGCCAATGCCCCGTGGTCATTAAAACATTTGCACAAATCCGCGAATGTCTCCAGGGAAGAAAATGTTCTTGTACCCCTGGTACGACTTTAAGAATAGTTAGAAATCAAAAATTGGTTCTGTATTAGTTGGAAACACTCTAAAAGAAGGAACAACACTCTTCTTAGTGAGATTTGACATAACCGGAGGCTGCATCTTTTCATAAGTATGTGAACCTGAATCAGAAGCGAGAGTGGAAGGCTAGGTTGATCGCATCAGGAGGAAGCACGAGTTCGTAATAGTGCAGGTAGCTCCCGCGAATCTCGATTCTTCGGAGGACCCGAGCGTGCCCTGAGGCCGGATGTTTGCCCGTGCAACAATAGAGAATGATAAATGCATGCGTCAGCTCAGGGTGAACCCTTCTTCTTCCCGATGAGAAGAGGTTCTAGAGTTCTCTCTCGGGACTGCTATCTCCATCTTGAAATGGGATACGCATCCTCCATTCGGGATTCTAATGCGGGCTACAGGTATATTTCGCTTTAACCCGTTGCAAACCTGGACGCATGACCTCTGACTGTTCCAGAGTTCAAGCAGATGCGAAAACAAAAATGCTGAATACTAGACACAATAATGGCGCCACAATTCCCTTTGGTGTCTGCAATTATTGATGCTAATTGATTATAATACTGAGAGACTCTGGATAAGAAACATTTTATCATTTTTAAGACTTTTAACTCGGAATTTAAGCAGATGGAAAATAAAAAATGTGTCGTAGAACATTGTTTAACGGAAAATGTATCTCGTCCCCTATTTTGAAAAGTTTTTTTCTCACCAACGGATTTTGTTACAAGGGCCAAAAAAATTGTGCACGCCAATTTCAGACAAATCGGATAATATTTACTATTGTTTTTGATTGTGCTGGTGAAATTTGAAACAATGACGAATTTCTCAATTTTTCAATCTTACACAAGGAGTTGAATGAACAGGACTTTCGTCGGTAAGAGTGTGATTGGTGGCACGCATTTATATCATGCAGACACGTATAGTGCGATAGGTGTAGGAAATAGATTCGATGCTGCTTCGACACGGAGCTCGCACGCGTGAATGCGTACGTTGCACATGTCATGCACAGCATTAATAAGCTGTTAACACGATCGTCACACCTGGGCAAGATATCACCAATGCACACATGCACAAGCATGAACTATAGCAAACTGCGTAGGATTTATAAAGGGAAATCAAAATGAAATTCCTTCTTGCCGTAGATAGTTAGCAAATACTAGTAGAGCCAGCAAATGCGAATAAAATTTTTCGCAGTAACACAATGAACGTTCCATAAGACACGCCCTTTTATCGTCCTTTTATTCGTACCAAAATAGCAAGAGGCTTGCGAGTCGATAATTTTCTTTAGCTAATTTGAATATGGCTCCGTTCTTGCTCGTTGTAACGATTAATTTTATGGATTGTTGCATGCAAGTAGTTACCCTGGGACAGAACTTGGGTAAAAAAGATACACATGAAAAATAATTAGCGAGAGTAAAAAGTTCAGACTACTCAGCTATCTTTTGGTTTTACTGGACAGCTGATTCCACTGTAACTACCTACTGAACAAGACTTGGTGAAAATCATCCAGTCATAAATTTCCACTTCCTGACAAGCAAATTTGCACGAGAGGTGGATCAACATAGCACCAGGGAGGTGGATCAGGAAGCGATTTTACTTGTGTCATAAAATGTTTGGCCTGCCGAGGAATATTTATGAAGACCTTTGCACTCCAAAAGATATCATTCCTAGGTATTTACTTTTTTTAAATCCAAATCAGAAGACTTCACGAGATTGTGCTACAACAGCTTCATGCTGATCTAGATCTTTGATCCTGAGATTCCAAGTCAGTCTGACCTAGTTTGTGTTGCTAGGCGTGGGATTCAATATCAATGAAGGATTTTAATCGCAAGATAAGAGTGGAAGGGGTTGATTTACACGAAACTTATTTCCTACATTTAATCTCCTGGGCGATGTATCGTAGAAAGGAATAGGTGATGATACCAGGTTTCTGCAAGGCAGGTAATTGAAATTGATCGAGTTACCGGCCACCGATTGTGCGCTTGTAAGACGAGTACTTGTGCTGCGGGTTATGCAGGTAGATCATGTAATATTCGCTCGGGCATGACGAGAGACAAAGTCCCTTAGATCCACATACGGAATATTCAAGTTGAATAGTTTTGATGTACAAAGCAAGTCTGAACAATTTCAAAACAGTTGCAACAGTTGTGGATTCATAACAGTAGTTTTATGTGATAGTAATGTAAGATTCAGAATCTAGTTCTGCTAAACAAGTGGATATTGTAATACGTAGAAATGCGGAATACAAATGAGTTATTATCCTGATTTATTAGATAACGAGACGTTAAATATGTGGACCTAACGGGAAAAGAGAGTATACCTATTCGCACGGAATTCGCTAGAACCAAGCTGACGATTTTATCTGGGAAAGAAGTGTCGTAATGATACGATTTACCCGATCATTCGTGAAATCGGTATCGTAGATAAAATCTCGTGGTATTTTTTTTTAATAATTTTCCAAGAGTATGTGATGTAGCGGATTTAAAATTGCTCTAAACTAGGTGCAGACTATCTCAATATGGATTATCACATTTAATGAATGTTCATTTGTTCTGTTGCACCAGTTTTATAGCTAACCGCAGAACTACGTTTCCAGGAACTTTGTATCAATTGTATTATTGATACTAAAAAACATTTTCGAAGTATTCTACTTATCAGATATTTGTATTATAAGCATTTTCTGAAATATTTTCAATCTTGTGTTGTTGGGATAACTGTGATAAGACTAATAACAGTTGGCAGGATTTTCTAGACTGTCTTGTGATTACTGTAATTTCTCTGAACTGAGTTGATCCTCGCGTGATGTGAATGTGTCGGTTTCCTTGGGTGCACCTGTATTTCGTTAAAAGAGAAGAAGATCCAACATCATTGCTGTACCATAACCTAAACGTTTAATAGGATCTTGAGGAGTTATGCCCGAGTAGTTCTCAGCTATTTTGCTTTTCTTCCTTTACTCTTCGTCCTATACTTTGGATCAAACGATGCAGATATACCGTTGGAGTGACGAGCCCATTTCTGAGGTGATGTTATATTCTTTGGGTGACCTATCACACGATAAGGCATATCAGTGACCTCCATTCTCCTTCATGCTCTATTATTGCACTATTATATTCCAATTTTTATTGATTCAGGATATTGTTACCGAAGCAAAATTGCAAGCACGTACTTCATAGAAAATTATCAAACCGTAGCTTAACGGTTTAATACATCATCTTGGAGTTAGAATAAATTTGAGGTTCGGATAGGAAGAGGCAAAATTAGAATCTATAAATTATATAAGAATGTATAAAAGTGTGAAAATAATCATCGTTGGGAATTGAATGTTGGGGAACGTGAATCTTAATCTCTATTGAAATAAGGTACTACTGGGTTCTGGTTTCAGCGTTCGAATCTTTATTACGTCCTTTATATGAATTCCGTCGCAACAGGTGGGCCTCTTAATATGGGTGGGTCTTGATGACTTACTAGGCGACTATTTCAGGGCTACCGCTTCATTTATTAATTCGGAAACGCATATGCTAATGAATTAAAGGTCGCCAAATCATAATTCAGATTATTTCTCAGCTAATTGGTTTTCCATGTGACGTAATATATTCCGATTCTTCCTCATTGATTGACGTCTTCAGAAATATCTGACGCCTTCTGTTGTAACTGAAGTCTCCGGAAGTAACTAAAGTTGGTAACTAAAGTTGGTAACTAAAGTTGATAACTAAAGTTAGTAACTAAAGTTCTCTAAAGTCAAAGGATAGGTTAATCCGAGTCCGGCTGGGTCTTATTTATTCGAAACAGATCCTTTCTCGGAAGGATTGTGTATCCTTGAGGAATGGGGAGATAGATCTGGTATCGTTTTCTTCTAGAAGAAGAAAATGAGAAGGACGAGGTCGAAGGGTAGTCGTGAAGAAGGACAACGACTTCTCTGCGTGGTTTGTCCTCTCTTCTTCCTTTTGCGAAAGCAAGAGAGCTGTGCACGACCGCGGGATAATTACCGGGACGGGGTCACGGGCGTCGCATTAATTTGGTATTCGTAGCAGCGCGTTTCGTGGTCAGTCGAAGACAGGACGAGCGAGGCTGGAGGCAAAGAAAGAAAGGATATGGTAGCGGGAGAATGACAGAGATGGAGAAGGACAACGAGAGCATCGGTATTAATTACACAGCGCGCTCTTCGCGTCTGCCTCGCTAGGCCACCTACGGTTATCCTCTTTGCATAATACGTATATACACTCTTAACGTAAGGGTGGTAAAGAAAGGGCCTCAAGTCTGAGGAGGAGAAGAAGACAGGAGGAAAGAACGAGGATCGCGTATCGAAAACGAGGAACGTAGAAAGAGGAACGAGTTCCATTCCCACTCGCAGGAACCGGAATCTTCTCGCATGGAACTTCTTCTCTTTCTCTCTCCTTCTTTCTCTTTCTTTCACTTTTTCTCTTTCCCTCTACCTCTCTGTTTCTCCCGGGCAAGAGCGCCTGATTATTTAGGCAGAGAATGTTTAATCGAAGCATTGTATCGGCAGGCCCTGAGCTGCTGCCTCGACTCTCTCCGTCCTCCTGTGTTTGGCGGAGGAGACACTCCACCTCCACCCTCTCTTCGCCTTCTTTCTCTTCTCTCCCTCGTCTTATATTTATTCGTTTATTTGCTGGTGGCTGATACCTCATTACCGCGACAGATTCACCGATAAGCGCACCGTTCTCGGAAACACACAATGCGCCCCTCCTTCGAACGCAATAGAGCAAGTTGAAGGCGCAACTGCGCATCCGCCCTTGTCTCTCCTCTCGCTGCTACTCTTCTGTCCTTTGCCACGTCCTCGAATTTCCCTTCACCTCACCTTGCTGTATTTTCGAAAGATATTTTTTTTTTTTTTTAGAAGACACCATTCGGAAGTTGACACAATTTCACACCAGGTTGGGCGCCAGAATTTTATGAAAATCGTGAAAAATGTATCGTGAAAGCGGTAGGCCTCGTTAAAAATATTGCACAATTATGATAAAGTGAGGTGAAGGAAATTACAAATTAAAATCTAATGGCCATCATCTCTGGTATCGATGTTAGATGTTTATTTACCCGAGACGAAAAATTATTCTAGAGCCCTGTAGCTTGTTTCCCGAGACTGCACAATTACCGATCGAATTGAATTTCCATTTATTAATGGTCCCTGGTAAGCATTACGGGTGCTCCACACAGCTTTTATCATTATGCGCGTTGCAGATCGGTAAAGAGAGATAAGTGCTACTTGTAGCTATTAACCGTTCTCCAATGGCCCGACGGATATATGTTCGTGTATGTGTAGATGGATAGGCGGATAGACGTAGCGTTTATTGGCGCACGCATATTAAACGCATGTTAGCTCTCTTTACGATCGACACGCATTTCGTTACTCACTTTTCCTTTTGCTGAAAGCTACCACTGAAAATCGTCCTTTAGGAGTCTTTGGAATCAAATTGCTGAGAAAGAAAGTAAATGGCGTAAATGCAGTTTATTAGATATGAAAAATAGATAAAAAGCAGATGAAAAATAGATGATAAATAGATGAAAAATAGATGAAAAATACTAAATGGCGATTACATTAACGAGGAGAGAAATATGCGTCTGTTATAATGTGATAATAGCAGCAATACGAGATCAATTTTCTTTATAGTAACTTGCAAAAAGGACCTTTTATGGAGAAAATTTCAATAACCTTGTCAATTATTAAGATCGTATCAATTTGAATATACGATCTTGCGTTTAATGATTCTGCTTCTCTTGCATTCGACTATAAATGTTCTTGCCGATGTTTGCTTTCACATTTTACACATATGTCTTGAGGTATTTACAATAATTCATAGGTGGGGACAATTTCATGAAAAATAGACGTCGTTACGAATGTCGGTATCATGATATCACGAGTGCTTTGTTCTCCGCTAAGTAATCTGTTCTTTCGTAATGTTGCGCAAGAGCTATTACCACTTTGCTTCATAGTCCTCTTATTCAGCAAAGGATAGTTTTTCACCTTCTTAATCTCGGTCGATTTCTTGCAAAAAGTACTTTAGAATGACCACGTAATATTTTTCTAAATCGTAACGCTGCGAAAAAAGTTTCATGCTCTCTTAACAGGTGATCAGTCACTGACCCACTTTTCCTTTGGCACAATATCCCACCGCTGTCACCAGCTCAAGAGCTTACTTACTTACTCAAGGCTTAGTCTCGGAATTTGCGGAGGGATGAAGACATAAAGCCTAATTTCGCGTGCATGAGTAGCGCGCATACCTTTCTGTTGGGGGAGGAAGTGATCGAGAAGACGAAGGTTTGGGCAGCGCCCTCGGTGACACTAATTAAGGGACTGGTGCTGGTCGCTCCGGACACCGCCATGGGGTTTCCGCGTATAAATCTCGCAGTGCGAAAACTGTTGTAATTGGGGCCCGAACACGGCATGCTTTGGTACTCCTCGGGCATTATTATGGCTGCTTTTTCTTTTCGTCGCCGCTCGGTGTAGCCGTGGGATATTAGCTTCAAAAGTCGTTGTAGTAAATAAGCGCTCAAACGCTCTTCCATTATATTCTGCTGCCCAAGATTCTCTTCCCTGTCGCGATCATTCCAAGTTACAATTTCTCTACAATAAAGTGGGACTTTCGGATGATATCCCTTCCCCTGATGTGGGTTGGCCCCTGATGTAGTTAATTAAAACGAGGTTGATAATTTAGGTTGATGATTAAGATCAGCAAAAAGCAGTAGCAGAGGTCTTGGGAAAGTATAGTTGATTTCAATGTATTGTTGCGAATCGATGTCAGGCAAGGGACTGGTCTCTGGACATGTGGACGAGTCACGGTAGTACCGAAGGACTAATTAAATATATCCGGGAGCGGCTTCTCGTTGCGACCATAACCGTCACGGTGCCATACCAACAGCTAAAGTCGTCGTTGAGCGGGAGTCCGAGGCCAGGCGAGAGGTCAGCGAGCTGGCGGTCCTCCATCTGATTTTTTCTCCCTCGTCTCTTTTTTGGCCTCACTCTGCACGCTGAAGCAACGCCCTTTCCAAACCTTTCTGCGCTTAGACCCTCTGCATCGAGCCAGACGCCAAATAGTTCATCAGCCTTTCTAATTTATTTAATTACATAGTCCGAACGAAAACTCATCAATCTTCCTAAAAACACATCCCTTTCATTAGATCAGTTTAAGAGAAGTGCAGTTGTCCTAATATCGGAAATAAATTGCGCGATTTGATGCGACTTTTGTTCTATTCGAAGATGAGGACTCTGATAAGAAGGAAGAATTCTATTCTATTCAGATAATGAGTTAAGGAATGATTCGTGAGGAGGATGAAAAAGGAGGAGTGAAGAGAAGACAAAGAGAAGACGATACAAGCCAGAAGCGATGTGTAGTCTCTACATGCACTCCACTCCTAATTAGCATACAATTTCTGTCACTGGAGGCAAGAACGGCGGCGAGAGCTGCAGCGAGAGCGGGGCACTAAATAGTGCCACGGAAACGCATCTTCAGCAGGACATAAGGCATATAAATGTGGCCATTTAGTTTACCTATCTCACGCAATGGAAGGCCTCTGTGTCTCTAATAGCTTTTTCATTGGTTAGGGTTGGTAAACTAAGTTCCCGACCATGCCTGAAACTAACTGCGGGGACAAATTGCAGACGCTGCATTTACATATCTGGCTGCATGCAAGCTCTACGTTTACGAGCCTCTGCACAGAAGCTTCATAAAAAATTTCTTTATTCTTCGGTAATACCTCAGTGGAGAACCCTTTATCTAGCCTCATAAAGGTAAACTCCTATCTCTCCAGAAACTGTTTTGATTAAGCGACCTGATGAAAAAGGTTTACGAGGATCGCTGCAGAAGCTGTAAATGTTGTAGATGACTCTCGAGGCAGGTTAAACAATAGGGCAGATAATTAGCATATATTACTTCTCCAAAGCATGTTATCAGCACAGTTAGATATTCGGTGTTGATAAAATAATGGAAAACGATGCCTCATGGAGTGTAAATTTGGTTTTTAAGGGGGCAAGGTCTGGCAGAAAGGAGACAAAGTAAGGAAAGAGTCGAAGAGAGAAAGAGAAAAGAGTGAGGCACCCCCTGTGGTTCGGCTTACAAGTGCACCGGACCTTACATACATCCTTGAAGGATAAGATGGGACGGGGTCTTCCACCAAGTTGTTGGGTTGGTGGTGAGGTGCCGGCTCGAGAAGGAAGGGGTGGAGGCATTTGTGCGAATCCCTCGCGCACACGGGTCTATAATCTATATGCAGAAAAGTGCGTGTGCAACGCGGTACACCATCAGGCATACATAATTAATATTTAAACGAGGAACATCGACTACAAGCCGTAGTCGGCTCTATGCGAAGGGAGGATGTGTTTCGGGAAGAAGGCGCAAGATGGTGGAGGCGAAGGAGGGTGAAACGAGACAAACCGAGACGAAATGAAATGAAACGAGACGAGACGCAAAACGCCCGTTGCAATCGTTGCAAACGTGTAACTATAGGTATGCTGGAGTACCAGGGCGAGCTCGTGTGCTCGTTTACAAAAGATAATTAGGAGCCGAGTAACCACCGTAAAGAACCAGTCACGACGCATTAAGGGACCCCGCGAAGGCTCTCTTTCTTTTATCCGCCAGACCCCTTCTCTTCTCGGTTGCTGCACCTGGATCCACCGATAGAAGGTGTATGACAAGACAGAAAAAGGCTGCATGAGAGAGGAATTTCAGAGGAAGTATACATTCCATCTGAATCGAACTGATCTGCACCTTCCACTCTGCTCAAAATCACCAGTGCGTGAAACATGCACCGAGAAAGAAGAGCGGGAATCTGAAGAGGGAAGATGTAGAGGGAAGAGTATCTCTGGCAGATACTGAAATTATATGCTGTATCAAATACGACAGATTCTTCAACTTCTGTGAAATATTGCTGGATAATTCTTCAGAACAGATAGGCCGAAAATGATAAATAAATATCGTTGCCGGGGACGCCCATTCTTTAATAACCGAGAGCCAAAATATAAATAAGCGGCTACGATGTAACGGAAAGGATCGAGTGATAAAAGGTCCAATAAGACAACGCTGAAGTTCGGAAAGTTCGATTAGAGTTTTTGTTCCATGTTGGACGGTCAGAAGGGAAGAGAAAGATGGAGAGACGCTCTTTATTCTAGACCAGGTGCTCGCATTAGCGTTATGGAATAAGTCATTTGTAGAATATTTGATGCTATACTTTTAAATATACATTTAAATATACGTGTAGATATACATGTAAATATTGAATCTTGAATTTAAAAGAACTTTAAGGTAACTGCTTACGACTTTATGCTTAGCGTTCCTCGCGAATAGCTTGGGGCTTCAATTTAAGCGAACCTGTTAAAACAATAGGCAGTACCTCCACGCCCGTCAGGCCGTCATTTGGATAGCCCTGGAGGTGGTTCAGCGGAAAAAATAAATGGCCCGGAGAGCCAAGCCAAAACCCTCTACGAAGCGCGGAGATACCAAAAGGGAAAGTAAAGAGGAAGAAGACATGGTCAAAACAGACGCGGCCAGTTGGTACATGCGCTGCACGCTGCATGTGCATCGCTAAGACTGTGTGGGTAGCGATTCTTCCACGCCCAGAAACGTCCTTGAGACTCCTCGTTCTTCACCTATCTCCTAAGCCCCGACCTGAACTTATAACTCTGGCGTGAACTGCTCCAGTATACTTGACGTGCTCCACCTGATGGAAAATAAATGGAGATGAAACTCTTTCATTTAAGAATCTTTAATCAAAGCAGAAATCCGGACATACGCAAAGTGTTTCGCAGACGCTAAGAAGAAACTCGAAACTCTGAACTTAAAATTATTGTTGAGCCCCTGATGCTCATCAACTCTACATCTTTGGATTCAGCATCGATATGGGAAAGCCATGGAAGTAGAGATTTTTATAATTGGCGGAGAGATATCGACAAGAAGATTATCGATCCCCGTTTTCGCAGCCGTATCACGTACTCGCGTATCGCGACCAGATACTTAAGATAGCTGGTGAGTACCAGGTTGGATCCTACGACCAGTGCTCGGAGCTCGTTAGCGACGGTTAGATCCACGGGTCGAATTAGCGAGGATCCCTTCGAGGCTACCTTACGTCACGCTAGGGAGAAAAGACGAGGAAAGGGGGCAATAATTTCTATGATCGCGATTCTAATAACACGGGATGCCCCTGGTGAAGAAATCGAGGAACACAGAGACGAATCGTATTGGCGTCGGGACGCTATAAACCACAAATCCAAGGGGTGACTAATATACCGGCGGCAGTGTGTCGCCGCTTGGACCAACCGATTAGGCATTACTTTACGTGGAGCCATCCTGGACCGTTTATTCTTTGCCCTGCGCCGCTGCATCGGACTAAGCTACTATGTAATTATCCTTAGAGGGTCCTTGAGCGAGAACCGAGAGGCAAGAGCAACAGAAACAGTGGGAGAGGCTTCGGCCAAGAAGGTGAAGAAACCAAAAGAGTCATGCACCGTCATCGCCTCTACCTGCGAGCTTCGCTCGACCGATACCAATCCATCTATTCTCTATTTCTATCCAGAGCCAGAAAATTTTGAGATTACTGCTGCTAATAACTTATCTGCTCGTTCTTCCAGCAAAAACAAAGTTGATTGCTTCACTGATTTTTCAGCAATAGACAATATCTTTGCAATAACATCATGTTTTCAGAATAAAACAACAAGAGATCAAAATTCATCTCTTTCTCTCTGGTCACTAAGGAAAGCACCTTGCAATGGGTTACGGCTCGAGATGATGTTGGGGTCTAATTGTAAGACGTGGGGCCCATTATGGAATCCGAAATTACAGGCCCGGGGACTCCGACCACTGGTCCATAGAGTAGACCCTCTTGTGTCCCATCGCGGGCACCAGTAGCTTCCCAGAACGACCAACTTTTTAGATATCCCTCTCGCTCAATCGTCGTGTCATTTAGGGCGCATCTAATCCCGCAGCTACTGCTATACACTCGCGAACCCTCTGCCTTCTACTTAATACCAATTCCCCTCGATGGAAACATTTTCAATATGCAGCATTACCGCCCGTTACTCGGACCAGTGACCACGACTCAAATTACTTCCGCTGTAATTTGCTTAACCTGCAAAATGATTTTCAGAGAAAATGCGCCAGACGTCTTTGCACAGATCTTTCAGCTTCAAGCGTTCCTTCCAGAAGGTCAAAGGAAACCGACACGCTACCTTTGCCAACTGACAATGGGCCATTTTCGGCATTAGGTACAATAGGGATGCTGATACTTCTGTATCATCCGGTTTTGAAAAGCTTCCTCTCGAGTGGAAAAGCATCTTAGGGGGAAAATGTAGAGGTCCTAGATTTTTGGAGTTGAGAACTAATCAATGTTTTTCTTTTGTTGCAGGTAAGCCTAATGGATTTGCTTTCGATTAGATGGGAGAATAAATTAGTAAGTAACAAATTAAAGTAAGTAACAAGTTAGAAGTAAGTTTTTAAATAGCGTTTGGAGTACTTTCATGAATATTAAATAACTAAGCTAGGGTGCGCTTTCAATGATCTTTTTTTTAACTTTATTAATTGGAATTTCCCTGACATTTCTCTGACTTCCCCGACATGTGGCCACTCTGTGAACGAAAATAGAGGAGTTGAAGCGGAAGAAACAGGGCGGAAAGGATTGCGCGTCACATTAGCCAAGATCGAGGTGTGTGAGTGGGACTAATTCGGTAAGCGAGCGTCTGAGCGAGACGAAATCGCCACCGTAGCCGTAAATCATTACAAACGAACGACGGAAGGCCATAGTCGAAAGTGCCTTATGCCCCAGAGATTAATGAAAGAAATTTTAACCTCGAAAATTGATTTTCTGTTACAAATATCAACAAGTGTCGATGGAGAGATAAAGAATATCATCCTCGACAATATGAAAAACATCCACCGTTGCAAGAACTGATCATAAATTTGGGAATCAATTCATCATAAAAACCTTTCTGCGTCGAAGGAAAACCTTTGTCATCCGAAAAGATTTCTAAACAACGAACTTTAGCACCCGCCAGTCATAAACATCCTGGCTATGCTAATCATGTGCAAAAATTCACGCAGAAGATAATGAGACTCGTTAGTGATTAGTGAAATTGATGTTGAAGTGGAATGCAGGAAGACCGAAAGGATTTATCGTCTGCAAATCTTTTCTGTGTAATTATTAAATTCCTAATCGTACTTTGTCTTAAGGGGAAAGTGAAAGGATGAGTTGACGCGTGTCTTGAGTCAAACTCTTCAGGGGTTGTCAACGGATTATCGTTTATTGGGTTGGGACAAAACTGCAAAAATATTCCCGGGTCTTACTAAATTAACATCGAATGAATTTGGCATACTTCGTGTCTCTCACGAGGTGAGTGTGAACTCGGCATTTTTGCCGCCTGTCCCCGAAGCATTCTCGATCTGTCATCGAGCCCGACCCTGCCGCTCGAGGACTATTAATCAGACCGACCGGTCGGTGGTCCCTTTAAACGGATTTAAAGGACAACACCGACAAAGAGCGCTTTTTCGAGAGCCCTCGCTCACTCACCGAGCCTCGCCTTCGCCCTACCTCGTCGTCCAAGAGTCCGCGTATCCGATGGCATTTCTCTTTTTTCAATAACGGATGGTCCAGTCGCTCTTTGCGAATATTACGTCGCTATGTATTCCCAATGATACGCTCGATTTTTCATTCTGTTACACGGGTGTACCTGCAAACGCACCACGATTCGCAATGCCGCGTGGCGCAGAGCTTCGAAGATATCCTGTTTCATTGATATTTGTAAAATATCGCCTGAGAATTTTATTTATATTTCATTAAAAGTCTCCCCAGGAAAAAAGATCGCCAAGGCTTCTTGGAAACCTTCTAGAGTTGAAATCTGTAACAGTGATACAAAAAACTGTCTGATTCATCATCTGGTGAAGCTTCCTGATAAGTAAAGCTCTCCAAAACATTTTTCTACCTGAATCTGATAAGAGCAAGTTGAATGTTGTAAACTACGTCTATCAAGCTGATGCATCAGAGAGAACACTGTTGCACTAATAATTAATGACTCCTTCCCGAAAGCCAATTAATAATTCGGGCAGTACATCTTATTTTTCATTGAAGTCTTTCTGAATCCAGATAACCAAGTTGGGATTGCAATTGCAATTTGGGCCGCGACAAAAATCGACCAGTTAGGGCTTCTCTTGGAACCTCTTCGTCCGAAAAAGCTATTAACCGATATCCATCTGGGGTCACTCCTTCCTCAGCGTCTTGCGAAGAGGCATGTACGTGCTACCTGCACCTCACCCACCCTCTTTCCAGTCTCTGCCATCACTCCCGTGCTGAAACTCGCATCGCTCTCCGTCCATTTCACTCCTGATCCCTATATTTCTTTCTCGATTTCCCTCCCGAACTCCTTTATGTCCCTTTGGACGTTTGGCGCTGCTATCGCAATGCGGAATGGATAATGCATCCTACGAAATACCCTCGGGCGCCAAAAGAATTACAATATTTCATTCTCACGCCCGATCCCTTGACAGGTCGTATTGGTAGGCCTAATTGCATTTAACTCATTATCAGCGCGATCCTCTACACTCTACAAGGACACCAGCTACCGCCAGTTCCTCTTCCCTGATCCTTCTTATCCCTGCTTATGTGTTTATCCCGAATTATCTCCTCCGCTAAGAATATCCGAGCTTTTTCAAACGCCTTCGAACATCTTGCTTAAGCGGTTCCTTAATTGGGATTTTGGAAAGCCCTATCGATTGAACTGTGTATGTACCAAACAAATTTTATTTTAAAAGTTTCCCGCCGAAATGATAACGCTCGTGCAGAATATTCTAGGGAGCAGTGTCCCACTGCTGTCACCAATTTGTAAATTTCTCAGGAATTTCTAGGTCAATCACATTGACCATGACCATCATCATAAAACTTCGGATTCCTAAAATGATTATCCTTCAGACCCTAGCAATCATGACCTTTAGTATACCTGACCCACACCGGAACGTCGTCTTGGAAAATTAGATATACTTCAAAATTACAGTTGTTAGGAACTGATGTCCACTTTTATATCGAAACGGTTGTTGATAATGAGTCGAGATGAGAGTTGATTCAGGCTCGAAGAGTGCGAGAGGGGTGTTGTCGCTATTTAGGCAGATTTTTAAAGGCTCACATCGCGCCTTCCCTCATAACCGTCTTGAAAAATCCATTGGCCGAACGGCCGTTACAAAGTGAGAGGGAAAGAGTGCCGAAAGAAGAGAAGCGAATGAAAGGAAGGAAGATAGTGAAGACACGAGAGAGGAAAGAAATTGCCGAGGGTATACATAAAACCACATTTTTCTCTTGAAAATTAGGCGCTCATTAAACCGCCGGGGGCTTTTTAGTTATTTTTTTAGAGATGAAAAAGGGGGTCGAGGAAGGAGATGGCTCTCGAATATTGTGGCGCCTTATAGCGGGCAGGCCGAACACTAAACGCGTCATTAAACATGGTCGGCCCACGGGTGGACCCACGGATAATTTTGGACATTAAAATTTTGTCGAGCCTTAAACGCGCGCTACTCCGAAATCATGCGAATGTAAGCGAATCAGGTTACTTGCCGCCTCAATGTGACGACGCACGCGTGCGCGATTCGTAAAAAAAAAAATGTGAAAAAAAAATCCTTATTTTTAATGCAATCGCCAATTACAAATGAGCACTGATGCTTAATTAAATGTCCTCATCAAATGTTGCACTAATAAGCTACTCCAGACGTTAATTACTTCTGCGACTTCTAATTAATTTCAAGTGAAAGGAGTTGATCTCTAATGTAATTAGTTATCTCGGATAAGTCATTACTGGCAATTAGTCTTCAGATTAGGCAAAGTCTCTTTGCAATATTCGATCCTTCGGGGGAAATTCTTCAGCCGTGGGGAGTTGATTTTCAAGGCCGAAAATTCAATTGAAAGTGTAATAACATTAAGTGTTGGGCAATGTTTGAAATTCCTCTTTGTAATGGAATTTAAACGTCGGAAGTATAGTGGCTAATTTCAGAGGGAGGCTGAATATACCTTGGGGATCGAATAACGCGACTCGGTTCTCGTTTTCATCGGCATTCTCGTCCCATCGCCGAAGGCATTCTGAGACCACAATAGTCTGTTGACACTGAGGAATCATGGGGTCTTTTCGAGATCCAAGCTCGGCTCCATTGTGTGTCACAATGCCCCTCTTTGTGCGTAATACTGCGCGTCAATGACACCGACTATAATCGTATTCAGTCAATATTCTGGGTATTTCAAAATTGCGTAATGTCTTTTAACTATTAGGAAGCTGATAAAATTCCAGGGTGCAGCAATTCCATCGCTGTCACCAGTTCAGAGATAGCCATTGTCCTACTTTGATTCCATATTTTCACTAAAGCTTCCCTATTATGAGGGAAGATAAATAAGAGAGAGATAAATCTTGAAAGATTTGATCGATACGAGATACAAAGACGCTCGCGATACTGTGGTACCGACGATTGTCCAGAATCAGAAAACCAGGAACTGCTTAACATACGGTAATGGTCGATTCGTCCGTTTTGCTCCTCTTTCTGTCTTACACGTGTGATCCAATGACGTCGTCCTGTTGCGGGTTTGTCCTTCAGTCGATAAGAGCGGGCGTAGATGCTTGTCACTGTACATATTGCCGGGAAAAACTTACACCCAGAATACTGAATGGTGTGCGTGTAAGTACGAGAAACGTCAGGAGCTTCGATCGAGCTCTTCGAGATAGAGGATTCCCATCCTCAGTTTCCACGCTCGTTTAGATTATATCAGTGTCTCTCAAACATCGCTGTCGCGGCTTCCGAGTGCGAATCCAACTGCAAAAATCCCTTCATGAAATGCCAGATCCATCTGTCTTTGAGATCTTCAATCCTAGGTCCTATACTGAGAGGCAATTTATTCGGGATAATGGTAAATTTAAATTTAGTATTCTATGTTTCAAAATACGGATAAAATCAGGGTGGCCACATGTCAGGGAAGTCAGGGAAATGTCAGGGAAAAAAAATTTTGTCAGGGAAATCAGGGAAATGCGAATAGCTGTCAGGGAAAACAGAAATTTACATTTATGCTATGTTATTTTTGTCGTATATATAGAACTTTTATAGCTTATTTAACAGATTTTAGAAGCTTTCTGAGGTTTTCAAAGGAGTATAAAGAATTTCCAGGCATTCTTTGACATTCTCTGGGTTTCTAATGATTTCAAACAATTTTCAATAATTTTAAGGGATTTTAAGAGGTTT
>JAUESH010000008.1:7908241-7933753 GCA_032275165.1 Synergus magnus | reverse complement strand
CCCTTTAAATTCCTAGAAACCTCTTAAAATCCCTTAAAATTATTGAAAATCGTTTGAAATCATTAGAAACCCATCAGAGAATGTCAAAGAATGTCTGGAAATTCTTTATAATCCTTTGAAATCCTCGGAAAGCTTCTAAAATCTGTTAAATAAACTATAAAATCTATATATGAACTACGACAAAAATAACATAGCATAAATATCAATTTCTATTTTCCCTGATAGCTACTCGCATTTCCCTGACATTTCCCTGACAAACTTTTTTTCCCTGACATTTCCCTGACTTCCCTGACATGTGGCCATCCTGTGTAACTACCTCCTATCTAGCAAATAATTCACTAAAATTGAGAGTATCATAGAAAAATAAACAGTCCATTATTATGTCTGACGGTAGCAACAAAGTCGACATCTAAATGGGAGGTCTTTTCTCAAAGTTGATAAAAAGTTCTCTGTTAAACGGTTTATATTGGGTGAGCTCGTTTACAAAAACAAGTCGGCAGTTCAAAGTCAACTGCAGTCTTGTTTAATGCCTGCGAATAGCTGTTCCTAAAGTTCCCATTCACACCCACACATGATATATTTCTCTTTGATTTCAAGTTTTACTCAATGGACCACTCTCTATATAAGTTCTTTGTCCTCGATTTGTTATTTTTAGTATCGACCACCGCCAATAAACTGAGGAATATTTCCTGCAAAAAGTTGCCACTAGCAGCGCATATTCAACGCAAGAAGAAAACCCTTAAAATCATCCTAATCCTTATCATAGTCTTCGCAGTTTGCAGACTTCCACTTTGGATTTTCCTTCTTATTAAATTGTATGTAAGACTCGAGGGGAGCTTTTGGTGGTATTTGCAGACTTTTTTTACAACTTTGTCTTTTTTCAATGCTGCACTCGATCCTTTTCTCTATGCTTTCTTGAATGAAACTTTGTCACTTGTGTCTTCCGTCTGCTCTAGGAAAAAGGGAAATCTAGAAGTGACTTCAACTACTGAAACGAATGAGAATGGAAATGCAAATTTGACTGAGAAGAGCATATTTATCAAAATTCCCAGAGGTCCATACCTTACAGGAATGTAAAATTAGAAATTTGGCAACATTCAGGACTGCCATTTTTTAATTAGAAGCTTCAAACTTCTAGAGATTAAAGTTTACCTTGTTCAAATTAAAAAATTTTTTCAAGAACTAAAGATATATAGTAGAAGCCCCTTCGAGGAAACAATTTTCTAATAGATGCATTCAGATTTTTGAATCCAAGCTCAAAATTTGATTTCTTCATTTTACTTAACAAATATTATAATTAGATATTTTTTCGCTCTGTAATGGTACTCATTTTTCAAATTTTTATTTTGAGATAGAGTATGTCTACAGAGCGAAAATATGTCTAATTATAATAATTATTGAGTAAAATGAAGAGATGGGACCCTTAATAGGGTTTGAGGAAGCTTAGGAATAGCTTGTAGGACGAGAGGTGAAGCATTTAATTTTAACGTCACTAGAATAGTTCCAAAAGATGAAGCAACGACGTTTAGACAGCATAATTTTAGGTCAGGGTGTTTCCTCCCCACTTCACAGTCAATTAATCTTCTAAAGATATCACTTAGTATATAATTCAGTATATACTCTAGTATATTAATCAATTTCCTGATAAAAATATTTGAAAATCTCTAAATTGTACTTTAGCATGTTTTTTTTATACACGTATAAAGATAGTACATGTATGTATTTAAAAATATATTTACAAGAAATTAAAAAGCAAGATTGAACTATTTAAATTAGAATCTAAGAATCTAAACGATAATTTGTAATAATTAATATTTTTACAATATATTTATTTATTGACTATTAAAAAAATTAAAATAAATATATTGATTAGAAACAATGTCTTTTGACTTAAGTTCCCTTTGTTTACCCTCTACTCTAATTTTCGAAGCACCAGATCATCAAAAAAAAATTTTAAGTAGCCGTTGCTAATGCGATAATGAGACCAAAAATAGTTTCTTGGTTTTCCGGGAAACTACACGAATACTAATATAAAAGCCATTCTACCCTAACGAAGACGTTGGACGTGCATAGAACGATGGCATACCGAAATTTATAATTGTGGAACTTGGAGCAGGCTCAGTTTTCCTCAGAACGTGTGTTCATCAAGATAGTTTAGAAGACCAAAAAATAAACGGAGTCTCAGAAGTAAATAGCGTTAAAAAATCGAAAACATTCAATATCAAATGACTGATATAGGAAAATGCGAATTTTGCGCTACCAAAGCATCAAAAAAATGTGGTGGATGCAGAACTGTACTATATTGTAGTTCAGAACATCAATTAGCTCATTGGCCCAAACATAAAAAACACTGTAGTCCAGTGAAAATTACTTTTTGCAAAAAAATGGGTCGAAATTTGGTAGCTACAAGGAATATTAATGAAGGAGATTTAATATTAAAAGAATTACCCTTTATCTTGGGACCAAAAATAGCTACTTTACCAGTTTGTGTTGGATGTCTTCGAGAATTCGAAAAAGGTGAGTCATTCGAATTTTATAAAAAATAATTCTAAATTTCTAGGCGCACCAAAAATATTGGTCTGCGCCTTCCGTTAAATGCTTTGAAAATAATTTGAGTAGTTTTTCAATTAAATTAAATTTTTTCGGTTTAAAAATGTCATCTCAAAAGTTAATATTTAACCTGAGTACCAAGAAAAGCTTAACCTGGCATAATAAAAAAATATATTAAAAAATCACTAGTTAATTAAAACAATTAAGTTTAATTAACTGTCACTGTCTGATTATCTAAACAAAAATTTGACTCACATTCGCGGCTCTCCCCCGTTGTAAGGATGGCAGCAACGTCCAGCTTATTGTCCTTCACATTGATAAGATAAATTTCACCAGTCCGTAGTGAAATGTAGATCCCAGTCCACAAAATACAGTCAAGCATCCAAATTGAAGAATATAGCTCACCTGAAAATTCAGAAAAGAATAAAGTATACAATGATCAAGGAATAAATTAAAAGATCTTGAATACTAGCCAAATATATTACACAAAATTTTTAAAATGGAGCTGATTAGAATATTATTTACTTTAAAGCATATACTTTTAGGAATAACTTTTGGGATATTACTAAGTTTGATACTTCATTTCAGATTTAATTATTCTGAAAAATTTAGAAACAATCAATAGTATATTCAAGTAGGAACCAATTTAAATATTAATAAAATTGTTTAAGTTGTAAACTTACTGGGATATAAAACTATTTTAGCCCTGGAATAACTGACGAAGAACTAGTTTTAAATAAGCTTGAAGTGATTTACAGATAATATAAGAAGACATTTCCAATGGAAAACAGGACATCCTGAAAATAAAAGCGAAAACGTTAAAAATAAATATATAAATTGAATCGGTTTTTCAATTTAAGTTTCACAATTTTCACCTTGCTAAACAATTTGGAAATCTCATAAAAGCAAATAATATATAGCGTTTCACTGACTGTTAAAATATTAAAAATCTTGTGCCGTTTTTAAAAAAACTGTAAGCTGTTCGGTTATTTTCTATCAATTCTAAATTTGCCCCTAGCATTATGCAACTTTTTGCTCTGACATAAAAATTCTAACCTATTCTTGCAATTTGCAAATTTGCTTTAAAAAAGATATTATAACCTCGCTCCATTTCTACTTACCACTTTCCAAAAAATTAAAAGTTGTAATCCAGGTTGTTAAAAACAAACTAAAATTCTGCCTGCAGCACTTAGCGCTCGTAAATATTTACTAATCCCGCGTAAAAAAGAATTTAGAAGTCTAAGATTCGGGAATCGCTTGGAACCACGCAGATCACTAAAAAAAACCCAAAATATCCGAAAATATCTTTCAGTTATTCCACTCCCGAATTTGTTGACCAAAACACGAAATAACTCCGGTTTTCTAGCGAACTTTGACCAAAAAGCCGACTCTGTCGATCTCCTCAAAGCAATCTTCCGCCATTGCCATGGTGAATTGAACCTGAAATTGTTGAAAATAAAAAATTGTGCAAACAGCCCAAAATCGTCTCAATTTTCCAAATTTTTTGTAAAATATTGAATATTGCCTACTTACAATTAAAAATTCCACCCGATCTGGCAGAAAAACGTCGTAAATCTCATCTTTTTGAGCTAAAAACCTGCACACCTCAACTCGACGATTTCGGTTACACAAAGAACACTAAAAAACACGCAACAACACGTTTTCAAACTGTCTCATTTGCAACTAACCTAGTCAACTGAGTAAATTTGAAATTAGGTCATTTTTATCTTTTTCCTTATCTTAACTTTCGGTTATAAATTAAGTAAAAAGACAATCAGAATTAATTAAATTTTCCATCAATATTAATAAGTAAGTAGTAAAATATTGCGAAATTTATAAAAAAGAATCAAAATGTTGATTCACGTAGTAGCGCATGCGCCACTTCGTGGCGGGTAAATTCAAACACTGTCGAATAAATAATTCTATACTTCAAAGTTTCTCAACCGTCATTGTCAATAAGTAACAATAACAAAATCAATAAAAATTAATAAAAGTCCAATTGAATTATTTTAAGCTATAAATACAAGTACTGTAATCATTTAACGAAATTGATAACTGATTCTATTATTATTAATATCTAATGGAAGTACTTAATTTTAGTATTTAATAAGATCATAAAGCGTCCCATTTCTGGTGGACAGATTTTTCTGTTGCTTGCATAAATTGGAATTTAAGTTTTTTAATTAAATAATTAATTAATAATCAATAATTAAATAATAATTAAATAATTAATAACGAGTACTCGCTGCAGAGGAAACAGTGGAGTATTGCAGATCTTGTGGCTGGCCAATCTGTGATTCAAAATGCTCACATTTATCCTGGCATTCGAAAGAATGTGAAGTTTTAAAAAAGTCGGGATGTAAAGCACCGTCGATTAAATTTGGCCAAAAAGACCCTGCCTACGGTGTTCTGGCACCGCTAAGGTGCTTACTACTTTCCTCACGAGACATGGAAAAGCTGAATTCTTTGCAAAGTCATCTGGAACAGAGATCTAGGACAGCCTTGTACCAAGCCTACCGCAGAAGCATCGTGCCTGCCATACGAGAAACCCTAAAGATGCCCTCCGACGAAAACGATATCCTCAAAGTAAGAGAGGACAATGTCAGGTAGATTCTGTATCGATTCAGTTCAAGTTAATGACCTCGAGGACCCTCAAGTGACACCTGAATTAATTACTAATTTTCACGCTCTAACTCTCTCAGCATTCTTCATCAAAATCAATATTAATTACAGTCCCCATATCTTAATAAAGTGTCCCAAAAAAGAACAGAAAAAGAAGTTATAATTTTTTATCACATCAGTCCTCGGCTGCCACAGACTAATGTACTTCAAAAAAGTGACAAAGTGACTAATTCTACAAAATCTTTTAAAAATAATAAAAACCTTTTGAAATCCCTCTATAAAATTCCGTGACAAACTTTAAATTCCTTTAAATACAATAAAATATTTAAAAAGTCATAAAAATCTCTTGAAATCTGTTCAGTCGTGAAAATCTCTTAAAATTCCTAGAAACTTATTGAAATTCTTTAAAATTCGAAGATTATATTTAAAATCCCATAGAAATATTAATAAAATTGTTTAAGTTGTAAACTTACTGGGATATAAAACTATTTTAGCCCTGGAATAACTGACGAAGAACTAGTTTTAAATAAGCTTGAAGTGATTTACAGATAATATAAGAAGACATTTCCAATGGAAAACAGGACATCCTGAAAATAAAAGCGAAAACGTTAAAAATAAATATATAAATTGAATTGGCTTTTCAATTTAAGTTTCACAATTTTCACCTTGCTAATCAATTTGGAAATCTCATATAATTCAATAATTCAATAATTCTCAAATAATTCTAAGATTATATTTAAAATCCCTTTATAGCCTTTAAAATTCATTAAAATTAATTCCATAAAATCTATTAAAAATCAGAAAATCCCCTAAAATCCCTCAAAATTATTAGAAACCTCATAAAATATCATAAAATCGTTTAAAAATCAGAAAAATCTCTTGAAATCCCTTAAAATTATTAGAAATCTCATGCAATTCCACAAAATCTTTTAAAAACCATAAAAATCTCTTCAGGTCTCTTAAAATTCCTCGAAATTTCACGAAAACATTGGAAATCGCTTATAATTCGTTAAAATCTCTTAAAATTCTTAGAATCGTATTAATACTATTCCTTAAACTTTCAAAACATTTAAGATCCCTTAAAATTCCTTAAAGTTCCTAAAAATCTCTTAAAATTTAATGAATTCCTTTAAAATTCCGCGAAATATCCTGAAACCCCTAAAAATGCTGCGAAATCTTTTAAAAATCCTAAAAATCTTTTGAATTTCGTAAAACCTGCTCTCTAAATTTGAAACAGCGAAATTCCGCTGATTTAGATTAAGAGAGTGATTGACTTTTGAATGACTTGAAATTGTAAGATGTAAAACAAATAATCGTGCGCGTAACGTGCGTGTTGGTTTGCTAGTTCCTTTAGAAAAGTGATTTATAGTGACTGTTTTTTTTTTAAAGTTACTTATAGTGACTTTTTCTTAAAAAAGTGACTAAAAAGTGACTTGCAAAAAAAAAGTGACTACAAGTGACTTAAGTGACTATGTGACAGCCGTATTAATATCATAATTTGAATGCGAAAATGCACTCTGTAGCATATCCTGCAAATATCCAGAATATCCTCGAGAGACCAAACAGTAGCTGCGTGGACATTCACAACTCGCATGAATCGTCGGCGTTAAGAAACTTTGAGCGCGGATAACACTCGGATGGATAACCGGGAAGGTTTTTTTTTTTACTTATTTTGTTTTTTAGTCTCGTTTTTAGCGAAATTTCCAAGTAAATCCGCCGTATAAACTTTAATGAAACAACTTTGAGGGAATAACGGCATCTTTTCGATGGGAAGAAGGGGATTCTGTTTACATGAAGTGACCGGGCAGTGTCTTGTTCATTCAAGGTCGATCAGCTGATCGCGAGGCTCGGTACGACCCCGTTCGCCCGGGGGCGGAATCGTGGTTACCTAACCTACTTCGCGGCCTTCTATAACGTTTTAATACAAAGTACTTTACGATCTGGTGGTGAGCGCGTGCGTATGAAATTCTGGCCCTGTAACACAAGAGATCTGAGATGAGAAGTTAGCCCCCTTGCTGTTCGGGGCCTTGGCGCTCGCATAAATCCCGGCCCTCTCATAAATTGCGATACGGTAGCATTAAAGTGAAAATAATGTATGAAATTTGCCTTTTGATCATTTTGTCGGCCGGGGGCGCACAGCTTCCGATCTGCCTTTCTTCACGGCCCCTGGGCCTTGTACGAGGTGCTTGCCTACGTACGCGTTTACGTACGAACGTGTATTTATATACAGGGTGGTCCCTTTCGCATTTCAACTTCCGTCGGTTAGAAACAACCAGGTGCGAATTAAGTGCCAAAGAACCTTCAAACGTTTTATTTCTTCAGATAGAAAATTAATTGTAAATAAAAAATCGGAGCTACTTGGTGAACTTCGCTTTTTTGTTTACTATAAAAAGATCACCCTTTAGATGGCTAAAGCACATCACACCGTAAGAGTACGCGCGATCAATTATGTCCATAGAGAAGCAGATTCTTAGCCTCGAGCGAAAAAAAAATTGCACCCCCCCCCCCCTCCCCCGCTCTCGTGTTCATAATCTTAAATCGCACCCTCGAGCTCTGACATTTCATATCTTTTTTTTTTTTGCATCATCGTTATCTTATTATCCTTTAGGTGACAATCTGGAGACGGGAATTCCGGAAAAGTATGACAGCTGATTGCAATATTGAGGAGTGTGGTTCAGATGGTAGCGTGCTTGACTCATATCTCAGGGCGGTGTAATTTTTTAATATAATTGATTTAATGAAATTAATTTAAAATCCGAGAAATCGTGACAGAAATATGCGTTCGAAAAATATTTGACGTCCGAGGAGAAGAAAACTCTAGGTCTTAGACAAGTCGAAGGAAAAAGGGATTCGTTGAGAAAACAGAGGTCAGGTAGAAGAATGGAGGAGGATAAATGTTCAAGGGTGAAATCGACCGGTTTCCTTACATCTCCCAACCGCCTTTTGGCCTTAATATGGTTGAGAATCTTCAAAGAAAGAAAGAATGAAAAAGAAAACCCTACTATGACGGCATCTCATCGCTGCGCGACGAATGTATGACGAATGTTGTAATTTACAAAATTATACTCCTGAGAAACTTTGACAAAAAAGAGCAAGACAGTGAATAATTAGATGACGTAACTTATAATTTAGAAGCTACATCTCTTAAGATTCCGGCAATCAGAAATTTGAAAATTACCGAAAGTTTTAGAGAAGGTACGAGTGGATAATAATTTTAGCATATTATTTCAATTAATAGAATCATTCATCGCTCCAGCGACGTTTTAGTGAGAGTGAAAAGGTCAGCTATCAAAAGTGGAATGTCGACCGAACGAAGAAAAGAATCTGCGAATTTTTAAGCTCTAAATCGTCGGGTTTATGTTCGTGCCAGGTATATCGATACAGGCCTGATCATCAAGATTAAGTCCCTGAGTTGTTGACCCCTAGGAAATAAACACTGATTCTCAAATTTATCCGACATTTGTGCATCCATAATGCGTCGATCATTAAGCCTTTGTCACTAATCTCTGAAGAAATTCATTTTTCAAGCCTTTTAAATCCATTGAATTGTCTCATTAACGTAAAAGCATGATTTTATAGCCTGTGAGAGAATTTTTAATTCAAGCAGAACGGATTTAAAGCACTAATTACTTAAGGGATTTAGTTCAAATAATCGGTAGCTTTTAGTAATATTTTTATGGAATTTAATGACTGGTTTTCTTTACATTTTTTAGTCGATTATCCAACTTTAATTTAAAGACCGATTTCTATTAGACAAAATACCCGACTCTATTAGTAGTTTACCCATGTAAATCAATTTCATTAATGGTACTGCATAGTTCGTTAATCACTAATTACATAATTTATTCAATCACAATCTTATAATTAGGAGACATAAAATTTTACGACCGATGAAATTCTGAAAGACATCACATCTTTAATCAGCTTTTTATGTGGAATTTTCTATTAACGAATTTTTAAAACATTGCAATCGTTAATTACACGTTCTTACAATTTATTATTTGTTGCAATATTGGCAATAATAATTATCTACTTTATACAGCTAAGCGGTGCTTCGGAAAGAGTTTTTCTCACGACTCTTTTCTTTGAACTTTTTCTGAGAGTTTTGAGGGGAAGTTTCATTTCATTGTCCCTGCATTAATTTTCAAGTCTCCGCTCGTGTACGTGACTTATTATATCGAGCCAGTTTTCCATGTGAATTATGCAAAATGCGGTGAAACAAGATGCCGGATAGTTTACAGCGATCACGCTGAGGTGATGCGTGCCAGTAATATGTTCGTTGCGCCTGCATTTAAACTCTACTTATTATACTTCTCCTTAAGTATTTACGTATAAATATCTATCTCTTGAGTGTCTGAGACGTGATTAACGAGCCGGCCATTTCTTACACTAGAAAAACGATTCAGACGAATCAGCACTTGAAATTTATTTTACCTGACTCTATATTTCAACTACCTGACTTTGCAGAAAATCACAGAAATAAAAGAAAAGCTTAACGAGTGAAAATCGAGCAAAAAGTGATAATTCGATAAGAAGTATCATTAGCATCTAATTCATTATTCAAATTGCTAGTTGCAATGTTCCAAATTAAACTCGTTCGCCATTCATCAAAGTGGATTTATTTGAAATATTTCCTGGCTTGACATTTGGCATATCTTAGCCATAAGAATGTTAATTTTATGGATTCTGCAGTCCCATATTGTGTATATTTATTCTAATGCAGATCCATTTATAAAACAGGTTTACAGTAATAATTATTAGGCCATTGCACGGCATGTAAATCGCAGCATCGTAAAGTTACATCATGTATTATAAATCGTGACGTCACGCGAATAAATTCACCCATTTTGCCCTTTTTAACTTTTTGCCCTTTTAAGTAATCTGACCTTATTAGTCACACTACGCTATCGATAAAGTTCGTTGCTTCAAGAATCTTCAAGTCGAGAGAAGATCGCTTCATGTGGGTTGACATGCATGAGCCAATTGAGACACTCCACATATGTAAATTTACGCATGCATGCCTTGCAATCGGGCTCTTTAGCCGAGACAAGTCGCATAGTTCACTTGTTGATATTAATTATGATCGTAGCATTAATTAATCGATTTATTGAGACTTGCTCCTTCACAATTCTCGCGTGACAAGGAATTTATAAAGACACGCGAAATTGTCAAGCACCGATCGAGTTAGCGTCTATCTTGTAATTTCTAAGCTGATTAGAGTCGTGTCCTGTGCAATTACGGTTCTTAAGCCTTCAGTCATTTATGTCATTCATATCACGTGGATTTACAGATGAAACTGGTAAAGAAAATGCACATTTTATTTACAACTGTAACTTGATGTTTTAAATGGTTTCTTGTTTGCCATTACGGAAAGAAATGCAAGAAAAAAGGCTTGTGATTAATTACGAATTTGCGGAAAGATTGTGAAATGATTGGCGGAAGAAAAATTATGCGAAAGGAGAAGAGAAGAATGAAGAATGTCACTGGTTCCGTTCAACGTGATACACTGCGAATGCGTGACAAATAAGTGCCCGCCCGCGGCGTAGTAAACGGGAATTTGCATTTGTACGCGATTCTGTGATATACCCCTTTCCCCTCTATTTAGCCTTTGTACGAGACATTCCTATGTATCATACATTGTACACTCGACCTTTCTTGGTTCTAAATTTTTTTTATTAACGCTCAGACATATACTGAATTACAGTAACATTATTTTAATTAGACATTATAATCCAATGGAATTCATTAAAATTACTCAAAATTCCATAAAATATCTCGTTAAAATCTTAAAGTTCCTAAATTTTTTTAAAAATTTCGTGTAATGAAATGTACTTGCCTTGAAATTGAAAAATTTTTTATTCAAAAGGCCTAAAATTGTTGAATTTCAAATTGAAATCATCTACTTCTGTGTCTTTTCTGTATTTGAATATTATTAATACAATTTTGCTAGTTAAGTCATAAACTAATGCTTGTTTTTTTTCTCTTACAGGTAAGTTACGAGTCAAGCTGCTACAAATCCTTGGAAAAGTAGATTGTGAGTTATAAAATCCTAACAGTTACAATACCTAAAATTTTCAATATTACAATTTACAATTTTCCCCTTGATCGTTCAAGGAAATCTCTTAGAGAAGACATCATTGATCCCCGAAATAAACATTCTTATCTCCTCCAAAAGGATTCCGCCCTCCAATAAAATAATCTGCGGATCGAAACACCCGGAGTCATAAATCGGCGTGTCTCGTTTATTACGACTTTAAAAACCTTGGCGACAGTCTACTGATTCTGCGAAAAAATTTTAAAATGTCCTAAAGTACGAAGTTTGAGATAACCGTAGGCAGATCGATGTCCCCACGCCTGAAATTGAGTTCTCATGGCGGCAAAAAGTCGATAAAACTTAACTAGTCCAGACATATCCACTGTATCCAGTAAGCAAGAAGCCATTAAGCTCATATCGAAACTCTTTTCAAAAGAGTCCTCACTTTTTCACCATCTGGATTCCTACCGTAGTCGTCCCCATTCCAAGAAGAAGCGTCGAACCTCTCGAACTATAAAAATCCTTATAAAAATTTATTCGATATACAAATTTAAAGTGTCATTCGCCACAATAATTCCCCCTCGCCTTTTCTTCTCGTCCTTACAGATCTCTGCAGTACAATTAGAGAATGGACCTCATGAGAGCAACCCTCTAATCGCTCCTTTCACGCTTGTACGCGCTGTCAGACGACGTGCGATTATTCGGTTAAAATTTTAAGATGGGCCCACGGCTCTTCTAATGTTGTATCTGGCACGGCTCGATCGTAAACACAGGTTCTTACTTTCGCGGAACTCATTTGAAATCGACCTTTGCGTATTTTTCGATTTATTATATAAATACAAAAGAAAAGAGTCTCGAATCTGTGATCTAAACGAAGAAATAATTTTGACAAGATTCGTAACACTGTAGAAATATTTAACTATCATTCCTAGCACCATTTAGCTCCTGGAATTCCAGAGATAAAGCCGAGTGCCAGGAAAATATTTCAATTCCCTCCTTATCCACCAGAGGTCACTATCTGCGAATCCTATCAGCTTCTGAATGCTTTCGCGGGACACCTTCGACTCTCTATAAATCAATCCCTCGAGCTGCTTCTAATTTTCTTCCTCACTTGCATTTTATCGCTAGAGCAAACAAAAGCCGAGAAGTGGCAAGGAGGTTTGAAAAGGTCTAATTATCACTCCAGTGTTACCGCAATTCGATGATTCAAACGAAGAATGTAAACGAAAGGATAGAGGTGAAGGAAGCGAAAATACCTATTTGAAACTCAGTCTCTCATAAAGTCGAACTCCTATCTCAAAGTTCTTTTCCTTAACGTTCCTGCTAAATGCAATAAAATCGGAGACTGTAAAACTTCCTCAATTCCGATTCCAAGATTCTCGGGAGATTTTTGTCTAACGGATTTTTCGTGTGGGAGGTCTTTGGGTCGTAAAAGTAAGAAGGAATTCTTCATATCAGCTAAATCGAAAACTCAAGGGTAGGGGACTTATCTCAGACTCGTAAAACGCTTTTTATGACACGACACAATGTTTCGAACCTTTGCTTGAAACTAATGCTAATCAGTCAGTAAAAAAGTCGTAAAAGTTCCCTCAGTCCAATAGTGTTTCACAATTATTTTAAAATTATTTCAAAACACAAAGCAACTCCACCCCAAACTCTCCTTTTTGTTACATTTTCTATTACAGTTTTCAATATTGGACACTTAAAATTGATTAATATTTATTGCTGTATTCGATTTTTTAACCTTCTTGAATTATCACAAGGATCTCGTTTTACGAGAATATTTTTACAGCTCTTTAATATCTATACCAGTTCCTTTCGAGGCCTGAGTCAGGAATTCGAAAACCATAAAGATAAAGCAAAACCCTGGGTCCTGAGAATCGATCAGGAAGAGTAAAGATTGGTTCATCCGTCAGTTGTGCCAACCTAAATAAGTACTCGGCTGCTGTTTATTGAGGCTTCAAAGGCCAAAGTCAAAGTCAATCGACGATTGCTCGAAAGGAAGGCAGACATGGTCAACAGTCACGTTCGAAAGGTGGTCTCCCTGACCTCAGGTAGACATAATAGAAAAGCACTTACACGTAGCTGCCCACCATGAGAAGGAAAATAAAACTGAGTGACCGATGTTACGTATATTTACCAAATTCAGGATACCCCTCAAATATTTGAGCTTTTAGGTCTGTTTGGCCACCTATGACGGTTTCAGAACCCGAAGTTTAATACATTTCTAGAATTCGGAGATTCTTTTCGAGAGGTCGTAAATTTTTAGAAAGAAAAATCTACAGTCTCTTAGATAGAAATCGATTAAAAATCTGAAATTTTAAGGCCTTCATGTCTCTCTAAATCAAGGACGAAGCAATTCCACCTCATTATTTAGGATTTCTTTTTAATTTCGACAACAAGTGCATTAAGCAAAAGTGCTGAGGTCACGCGTATTCATTAAGAAAGATCTTCAGCAGTTTGTAAAAAAACGTTACTTAATCACTCTCGTTACAGGTTTCGATAATCCATTGAGCGAGATTGGCCAGAGTTAGGTATGCGCCAAGGAAGCATTTCGCGAAACATTTCATCGTGCACGCTTTCGCTACTCCTTTTGAAGAAACGCTCCGACTGTAATTACAACATGAATAGAACGGGCACCTCGTCCATTAAAACGGCAGAGGGATCTCTCAAATGGCCGATTGCCGAAACCAAATTGAATGACCGAACAATAACTTTAATTCCACGTACAACTAATTATAGACGTATGGTACAGGTACCGATTATACCGATTTGTCAGTGACGAAACTGGCCATTATCCGATGGGAGGAAGAGTCAGGATCGATGGGATCCGAGAGAGAGGAAAGAACCGAGTGCATCCGGTTAAATCGAATCTTAAGGACGTCCATTTCGAGTCTGATTCCCTGATGGTACTTGAGATTAGGAAAAAAATGACTGGATTAGGTAATTGTAGTCGTACCAAATGGTACCGGAGTGGTAACACACGTTAGGGACATGTTACATTTCCACAATATTCTTCAACATGTTACCACATGGTACCACATTGTACCACATTTTAGCAACATTCTGCAACAAGGTTTCTCCTTGTCCAAATTTTATCAATGCGCTACAACACTTTACGACATGGTGGAACACTTGAGCAACATGCTACAACATTTAAACACATGGTACCACGTTCAGAAACATGCTACAACACGTTAACACATGCTGCCAGAGGTACCAAGGTGATTACATGTTTCACAGACATGGTAAAACACGATACTACATTTTACAACATGCTACACCAATTTACAACATGGTACCAAAGGCACCAGTGTGGTAACATCTTTTACAGACACGGTAAAACATAGTAACACATTTTACAATATAGGAGAATAGTTTATCAATATGCTACAGCGTTTTAAGCATGGTACAACACTTTATAACATGGTGCAACATAATATCACGTCTTAAAAACCTGCTAGAACACTTTACCATATGGTACCTCCCTTTAGCAACAATCTAGATACCTTTAACAACATGGGACACTGTGTTAGAACATGGTGCAACATTTTACAACATGGTACCACGTTTTAGAAACATGCCAAAATATGTGACCTCAATGTACTACATTTTAGCAACATTTTATCGGAGATACTAAACTGGTAACACGTTTTTCCGACCTGGTACCACATGTTACCACATTTTGCATATGATACCACAGTTTAGCAACATTTTAAAACATGATACCATATATTACAACTTGGTACCACATGATGCAGGATTAAAACACACTTAACGGACATGCTACCATACTCAACAACATTTTTCATATGGTAAAATCGAAATAATTCTGTTTAATCGCTAGGGAATGGCTCCAAAACGGAATTTGAAAATATGTAGGAATTTGATGAAAGGAATGCTAGAACCGTTGCGTAACGTCAATAAAAAAAAGTCCCGCGCTTATTACATGTGCGCGTACCGATACTTTTTTCTTTTTCTCGCCATCTTCTTTTCCTTTCCTCTTTTTTTAAGGCGTTTTTTTCTCCTTTTTATTCTTCTATATTGCGTATCGTCGTTCTCCTCCGGTTACTCGGTGCTTCCATCATTCCCGGGAGGGAATGACGAGGAGCCACGCCTGCCCCTCCCGCGATCCTATCTGGTCCCTCCTCGCTCCCCTCACTTCGTACCCTCCCCTCGTTTAATTATCTCAGCGCTGATTGGTAGCGAGGAATTTTGCGTCGGGTAATTTTGATCCCTTCTCGCCGCCCTGAGATGCCCCCTTTTCCCTCCTTCGGCCCCGCACAATCTACACGCGTGTACCAAGACTGCACTAAGCGCCGTGCACAGTACTTAAGTCCGTCTCTATACTCGTAAAACAAAATCCGCTTGATATTATATTCCCATATGAGCGAGTATCATATGTGTGTGGGTTAATACGTTTTATACCTTGATCGAAGTTGGGGAAAAAATAATAAGAAGGAAGGGTGTTTTCCATCCTTCAAGACTGTGGATTCGTTTGGTACATCAACCCGGGCATATACTCTCAGAAGAGGAAGAGCTTACAATTTTTATGAGACAATTTTATTAAATTGAGATTTTAATTCCTCTCTACAGTCTGTTTTATCTGTCCTAATAATTTCAAAACTTTACCAGATGCAATTCATATCATCAGTTTCGAAGAAATCTTCTGATAGTAGTACACAGGAAATGTGAAGGGCGAGGCGAGGGTCGTTCATTTCTGCGGACTTTATACGCTCGCTAGTTAATTAACAGGCGATACAATAATTAATAGCGGACTCTTATAAACGAGTAGATCTCTTTTCATCGAGGAAGTTATGGGAACAGAGGCCATCTTCTCGGAAGGCTCGAACCTATTCTGATCTTTCTGACTAACGCGCATTCCATAATGACCGTCAGACCGCATTGCGGTCTTGCACTGGATCGCAACTAACGTGCAGCGAACCGATAAATACATATTTAATGGTTCGCCGAGTAGCGATGAAACGTCGCTCTTTTATTTGCCATTCGGCAGATAATTACTGCCCTCTAGCACTTCTTTTTTTATTTACTCTGAAAAATCTCATGCACTTTTGCTCACTTCGCGAATATAACGCCATCCGAGTATTTATCCTTCTTTATGGGGCTTTAAAATTTAAAACTTGAAAACGATTTTCTTGGCCTTTTTATTGCTTTTGTCCAAAGGCTGAAAAGGCATTCAATTTTGAAGCAACAGAGGGAATCAAAAATTTATTTCTTACACTTTCTGACAAATGAATATACTTGTTCTCGACCTTCTCAAGGTCACCTCGCTCAGAATAGACCTGAATCTCATACCTTCGAGGATTCAAGTTCAAGAAAGGCGAGAAGAAGGCGGGAGCGAAAAACAGTACTGGCTTCCTTGAGGATGCAGAGTTCAACCTCCGTGCGTGTGGTACATGGGAGGAAGAGAGAGGACCAAGTCTGAGAAGACAACTAGTAATTACTTGTAATAAATCATTATTCCGCCATTATTGTTTAATTATAATCAAAATCGAGACTTGAATATTGATTAAACTCGCGATGGAGGTACAAAAGAATTGCGCTTTTTAAGGACTTGAAAAAAAAGTAATTAATTTACTCACGCTGATCAATATTAACTATTACTGTTTCTGATCTTGGTCCCACATTAGTCGAACAATCTAATATGTACCTTTATTTTTAATTCTTAATGTTTTGATTTAAAATCTGAGGAGAAAAGACATTCGGAATTGTAGACTGAAAGATATTTAAGAAGTAAAATATTTAGGAAGTGATATAATAGGTGGTTTGAAGATTTAAAAAGTGATGGGTAAGAGAGTTGAGGAATAGTGTCAGTCATTGCTTGCATCACAAGGATTATCAATAATTTGGGCAAATTGACAGAGCCGCTGAAATCTCGGCCGCTTAAGCAAAAAGTGTTTAATTAAGGATAGGCAATTAATATTCGAGTAGTGGGCCTGTCGAGGCAGGTCGTGTTGGTCTTGGGATGCCGTGGACCGGTCGATCTTTTCGGATAATCTTATTTGGCTTCCCGATCAAAGTATGACTAAACGCAATCTGCTCGACAGCCGACGAAATCGCTCTGGGTTTGATTCGCGCGACGCACATCGCATTATCATTGTCACGCTGCTCGGCCTAATCGATTATATCAATGAAAAGCACTAGCAGCGCTGGTAAAATCTTTCAAACAAAATCGACGTTTCTCTCCTTCTGGAACAGATTCGAATTCCTTTCCGAGCTCAGCAGAGAGCGACGGAAAAGAGGAGCGAGAGAAACTGGTAGTTGGTCAGCGAGGAAGATTGGAGGAGAAGGAAAGAGACAGAGAGTGAGGGAGAGAAAGGGAGATGCTTATAGATCCAATCAAGTATGGTCGCTCATAATTCTCTGTTGTAATTATTGCAGTCTCGAAGGGCAGGCTAAAGCGATCCTCTTATTTTATTGATTAAATTGCTATTACGTTATATGTATAAGCAATCTACGCTTACGTGCCAACACACCGTTGAAGGCTCTATAAAAATCTACACTTGTGGATGGTGATATCGACCACGGGGTCTCCTGAGTTGAATATCCTGCGTTAAGTTCAAAAATACACGTGTTAGCACTTCGTATCGGATGGTACCAACATATTACCACATTGTACAACCATTTTAACATATGTTACCACTTGGTACCACATGGTATTAGGACTATAATTCCATTCTTAGTTAGATACATCAATTATTTTGATCCCCACTGATGCAGATCACCTAATTCGATATGCTTTAGCTTCTAGATAGAGTCACTTGTTCAGAGTCCTTCATCGTAGTGCCAGAGTGAAGCTTCTCTCCTCTTCTGTCATTCTTTCCCGTTTCTATCTGTTCTTCTCTTGTCGACCGGAACTGCCCTTCATCCCGCTTGTCTTCTTCTCCCCTCTGCCAAGACAAATCGTCCAGGTAACAAGTTGTTCGTAAAAAGCGAATGGCAACGTCCGGAAGCCAATGAAATCACTCCGCAGCGATAGCCCGACTTTGCGGTCGCGAAACGATCTCCGACTGTCCACCGTTGGAACATCCGTTGACGCCTCCCATGACAGGCTCGTTCTTGGCTAGCTTTCGATCGATTCTCTGCAAACCTGCTACACCACTAGATTGGCTCCTGCATGCAGAAATTATCTTCGTGTGATCCTTCCTCGATGTTGCTGCACTTTAGAGTCTTGAGAAGAGTCCAAGATAAGACTACTTTAAAAGGAAACTCTGAAACTACTTTTGTAAAGCGTAATTAACCTGATGTCAATCGTTTCACTTAATGCAGCAAACTTAGGGTTTTGTATTCATAACTTTGTCTTTTATGTTCTCCTACATGTTCCAGAAATTGTTTTCCGAATCTAGATCAGAGATTTGATCGCACAATACCATCTCAGTTACAACTTCCCCAGCGGAAAAAGCATAGGATCGTCTTACACCCTTTCTCACATTCATTAATGTCAATTCTAAAAGAATGAATAGTCGCAGGAAATTAAAGAGCGTCGCTGACATTGAAATTCAGGAGATCTTAGCATCGGGATCTCACGTTGGGAAAAATGGTATAAATGGCGCAAAGTCGATGCGTTTTCTCGACTCACGTTCCCCATATGCGATAATGACACAGGGCGGTGCCCGAGTCGTAAACTATCGCGTGGCAAATTTATGGGGTTAGATATAGGCGTACAGGTATCTTCTTCCTTTTCTTCTTCTTCTTCTTTCCCTCTCTCTCTCTTCTTCTATACCTATTGCAACTATTATACCTACATAAGACGCATATCTACTGGTACGCATCTCCGTACGAAAGTAAATGTGTTTCTGTGTGAGCCAGTATCGAGATACTTTATCGAGGCCAGCAACCTATTGGATGATCGCAATAATACACATTTCCTTCTTTGGCCGTGCAGAAAACTTCGATCTCTGTAGATTTACCTTTTTTGCTATTAATATAATGTGGTAACGTGTATGAGAATGTGTTAACCAATAGTAGCAAGCTGTAAAATGTTAACATGTTTAACAATGCTGGTACCACGTGGTGCCATGTGAAATTACACTGTAAAATGTGTTTACCTTGTGGTACCATGTGTTATCATGTTGTAAACTATTGATACCATGTGTTACCAAGCTATACAATGTTGAACAATGTTGTTTGATCTGGTACCACCTTGTACCATACTGTAAAATAGTAGTACCATGTGGTTCGATGCTATATAATATTAGTAACATGTATATCATGCTGTACAATGCTGTTAAGATGTTTTACAATTATGTGATATCATACTGTGAAATGTTTTTACCGTGTGGTATAATGTTGTATCATGTTGCATAATATTGTACCATGCTGTATATTATTGTGCCATGATGTAGAATACTGTATCATGTTGTAATAAATGGCAAAATATTGTTATCTAATGGTAGCAACCTTCTGCCACCTGTTAGTCTCGTCTCCAATCTAATCCAAGATTTTCCACTTATAAATAGCTAGGAAAATTGATTGCCTAAGTTCCTTTCATATATCATATGATAAGTGAATTCAGATACCGAATCTTTACGAAGTTCTATAATAACAGATTAGCCTCTCATTGAGGAAATACTACCTAGATATGACCCAATACACTTGAGTGATAAACATAAATAGAGGAAATCCTATGAAGCACTTATCAAGTACATTACCAACTGCTTTAATTATGAGCACCTTTAGGAATCTTTATGATTAATCGCGATAATTATAATCATAATGATAATAATAACGAAAGCTAAGTTTTCAGATGACTTAATATGTCCACCAAACCTGTATTTCTGATATAGAGCTAAATCTCGAAAGCACCTCTCCAATTACAGTTGGATATTAGCAGGATTAATTGCAAAATTTAATTACTACACGTGGTAATTTAATGGAAAACGGGTACGAGAAATGACTTCTTAAGTTTAACGGACCCACCGCATGGACCTTTCCCCCGTCACATAAGTACAATAAATTTATCGGATGGAGAAGTTTGAGGCGGATGGTAGGCGTTTTACGAGGTAGTATCCACTCTTGCGCCGTAGATAGGGCACCTGTAGCTCGACCATGGAACGTGCACACAACCCACCTACAGATAAATACATATGGACCAAGGGAAGCAAAAAGATCAATGTCGGGAGTAAAGAAACGGTCAAGCAATTTTTTCTAATCCACGGTAAATGGTCGAAGAGCACTTTAAAACTTAAGTCTCATATTTAAGGCTTTGTATTTAGTGAGCTACCGCTTAATTTTTTAGAGTTCACTTATTTTTTATGCTCAATTAATTTTTTGCGGAAGATTCACTTAAGGAAAAGAATATTAAAAAGTATAAGATAAGGAGTATCATATCAAAATAATTTAAGAAACAGTGACCTATGATAATGGTAGGATCACGATGTCATGAGTTTGCAAGATCCTTTCAGAGAAAGGAGCTCATCATGATATCGTTTAAGAAAGACCATGAAGTGATTAACCGTGTCATCCAGATGTATAATAAAAAGCTGACATGATAATACAAGTAATTACATCAAGAATAGCAAGATACGATGATTGATACACATGCATGGAACTTTGACTATATGAGAAATCTTAGGACAGTTTGACTCGTCTTTAATTACTTCATTAATGAATTCATATTATTTTTTCACTCTACTTTCTCAAGCAGAACCTGTTGAAGGAATTTATAAGAAAATGAATGATGCAGGAAATTGCTCTCTAGCGTCAAAATTGACGATACGCTTATCGATCATCCTTTGAGAAAAGTGTTGACGTGCAATTATCTTGAAGCAAGTAATTACAAGAAGAGGCTCGAAAAACCGATGTCATCTAAGTTTATATCTTAATGCAGGGAATTATCATTAGAATAAGAATTCTTCGATCCTCTGATCTAGAGCATCATAAAGTGGAATTATAATTGCAAATGTGTAAAATTATTGCTGCACTGAACTTTAACATCCGAGTAATATGCAATTAAATTAAGAAAGAAACTAGATTGCAGCGCTATAATTCGTGCGAGTATTTTTCAGAGTATAAGGAAATGCAAGGCGATACCATAAGGAACTATATTACAGTTTAGTATGATAATATTCAAGCACATTCCATTAAAGATTAGCTGATCTTCAGAACATTATCACTTATACCTGCTAACCATCTTATTAACTGATTCGTTCAAAGATTTTCATCCGCGAGTAGAACTAGCCATTAATCAAATTCATCATTTGCCCCTTTCTACCAAATTGGTCGAACAGTCTCCTTTTTTTGCGTGAACTGCCTTCCTGTAATATGAACGTGGGACAGCCGACTCGGGCTCATTATTACTTTCAAGGAAGAATTTACCCACGTTCGGCCTTAAATGACGAAGACGATAAGGCGGCGAATAACGGCAGCGGATTGCTCCACATAATAAGCTCGATATGCCTTGCCATAAGTTGGGAGATGAAACGACTTTACGGAGGTTATAACGTCGCGGTACATGTACATCTACACGAATGCAAGAAGAGCAACACTGTGTCCTGCATGTGCACCGATCGAAGGCCCAAGCTAATCAGACGGACATAATTGATCTCACTTGTGATCTTGAGATTCGAAAGATCGCGGACGGACGAGAGGCTCGAACCAATAATTATTGTTAATACGAGCCCCTTCGCCCTCTTCCCTCAGGTCCTCATCCTCACTCATCCTGACTCCTCTGCCTCCTCCTCCTACTACTACCGCGAGCGCGTATGCACAGTGTACGTGCACCATTCCCTCCTGTCTAACTATACATATAGACAGTAACTTGGGGTCCATCAGCAGCCTCTCATCCTTATCCTCATCCCCGTGGTATGGACCAGCCATCCGGCTGTTCCGTCTCCGTCCAGACCTTTTATTTATATTAATTTCGCGGCCTTTTTGCTTTTCGGTGGTTTCGACCGAGCGAAGAAAATATGAAATAGTAATGATAATAATGAGCCATTTTGCGCGTAATAATATGGTGGGAGCCGGGATACGCCATGGAAGCCGCGATCCAATCCAGCTAATAACGTCGGACGCTGCGGTCTTCAATGTTCGCGGTGTTTCTCGTTCGCGCACCTTCTTCTTACCTCAGACTCTCCCAGACCCCTATTTTTCGGTCACTTCGTTCCAATCCCCTCACGACCTTGCCTATCATCAAACTTCCTAATTTTCTTCATAGACACTCCTTAATCTCTCCAAAATTCCCTCCACACTACTTTGTGTGTATTTTTCTCTCAGCTTTCTTTATTTACACTTTACATATTGGTACCATCTGCTACTATCACCTAAAATGTTGGTAACATGTGGTACCATGCTTTAAAACATTAATACCATGTCGTTCCATGTTGTATAACGTTGCTACTATATGATTCCATATTTTAAATGTTGTTACCACATTCTACCATGTTTTAAAATGTTGTTAACATGTGGTAACGTGCTGTATCTTACCATATAGTAGCATGTGGTACTATATGATACCATGTGATATCATATGATACCATATGCTAACATACTGTAAAATGTTATTAGCAGGTAGTATTATACTGAAAAATGTGGTACAATGTTGTGCCATGTTGTACCATGTGATACCATGTTTCAAAATATTGCTAACATGTGGTACCATACTGTAAAATGTTGTTGCTATATATTACTATTCTTAAAAGTATAGTTAACGCATTGCATAATACTGTACACTATTGCTACCATGTGGTGCCACGCTGCAAACGTTAGTACCATGAAGTACACTGTTGCTATCACGCTGCTTGTACAAAATACCAGATTTTATTATCCTCTAAAAAAAGCTTGTATACACACGACTATCCTCATATGGTTAGAGTTTGCATAATTTTCTGATGCTTATCACATTATCCTGTCCTGCAATTTCCTTGATTCTTGATTAATCCCCTCAACTTTTGTTCTTCCTTCATTCCTAGATCGCAGTCAACTTCCTTCTGCTATTAAGCTCAGTTTAGATCATATTCTCCGGAATACAAGCGTAACATGATTGCTCTAGAATCTCATGGCCTGGGGAACCTCATAAGAAACTCATAGTAGCAGAAACCATGTGGATATGAGGAAGTATCTTCTATAATTCATCACGATGGGATGAACCGTATTATTTTGATGTAAATAATCATCTAATGACAAGATCAACATTTAGAGTGCAATGGTCTTCTTCAAGAAATTTAGTTGAAGCAATGTAAAGAACACTCTTCCTTCTGAAGATTGTACCTTGCTTTCTGAATTGATTGATCCTCGGCCTAATCACTCATCTATTGAACATTTCATTAATTGATTCATAAAAAGATTCCTTCCATTAGTGGCGGCTGTAAAAGCATCCATTACACTATCGGAAGATGGATGATCCTTTCCCGTAGGAAATTATCGTTGTGTTTGTCTGTTATAAGTTATCTATACTCATAACATTGAAACATTATTGCAATGTATCATCCTAAGATTCGAACAATTTATAATTATTTTAGCGACATTTTCCAAACTCGCTTCGCTCCAATTTTCCCACACTTGTCTTCGCTTCCTCTTTTCCTAACTTGAACGATCGTAACGAAAGGATTTTCCGAGTTCACGCGGGTGGTAGGTTGGCTTACAAAGCGTGTAAATGAGCATGGCAGAAACGACAGATAAATTATCGTACCCAAGTCGCGAAGTAGAATCCGGGATGCTACCCCGCCTCCTGCCGTGCGAGCGGGAGGCCTCTAAGGATTTTATGGCGCGGAATGGGATTTGGGTACACTTAGCGGCCATAAAGCGGCAGAGGTGCAAAGAGCCATCGAGCCACCCCCTCCCGGTTGACTCCTCGGCCACGTCGGCACCTTTCATCCTGAAGGACCCACGAGAAAATTCTGCTTTATAATCCCTCCGTCGCATCACCACCACCGGGACACAACTTGTCTTCCACCGGCAGTCGCTTTCCTCTTTTATTTTCGTCCCCCTGCTAATGCGAAATTGTATTTTTTTCGCGTTCTCAACATCCCGACTCGGACGAATAATCGCGCGGAGTCCATTCGTGATGTTGCAATTTCTAAAATGTATTTTACGACCGCGATACCAGCTGCATTTTCACTGTTCTTCAATTATGGGGACGGAACCAACTAACGAGTCTCATACATTGTATCTTCGAAGCGAAGTGGGACCTTTATTACAGTTTTATCGATGTCTTGTTGTTGTAAAAGTTTGAGATGACGTCTTTTATTAGAGGTACTCAGGAAACATTTGTGCAGTTTTGATTGAGGTTCTCGGGATCTGGTTATTAAATGAAGATAGCTGAGCTGGCTCTTTTTCCTTTTAGCTCATTTAAATCTCTTTAGCTCCAGGATAAGTAGAATTACAAAAAAAAAACAGGTGTTAATTTGTTGCGGGCAAATAAAAGTTTCGCACATAAGAAATTAAATTTTCGACTCTTCCACTCTAGAATAATTAATGAAGAGACTTAATTGATAAAGAGATTTAGGGAAGAATGTATTCCTCTCAAAGAATGTATCTATTCCTTTGGAGGAACATGAGCGTTTTAGAAAGTGTCTTGACTCTGATCGCAACTCCTTCCTCCTTAAAAATAAAATAGAGATCCGTAACTCTGTCAGTGTCGATGTGCATAAGATAAGGAAGAAAGAGTCTGGTCGAAGGTTAGAGAGTTCTCGTCCTCGTGGACGTTGAGGTTAGAGAAGGTTTCTTGGACGTTGGGTGCGAGAGGCTACCTTGTACCTCGCACCCAATCAACTTAGATCCGAGGTGCCAGATAAGGTTCTCCATCGTAGCGAGCGCAATGGGATTCCTTCGAACAGCGGGGGCGGCGAATACTAAGTTACCGGGCGAAAAGCCACCCGGGCATCCTCTCATGCACCCGGGTAACGAGCTTTCATTAGCGGTTCTGTAGGCTAATGAGCCATGTAGTCGCTTGTGGGTGCCCGCCCGCCGCCCCCAATGGTTTGCAACTCAAGGTCCCATCCTTACGCGGAACCATGAAGAGAAAGGCAGAATAAGATCCTCGGGAATAGGGCACAGGGTTACAAATTTAAATTGTCTTCAAAATCTTCCCAAACGATCTACAGAGAGGTTCCTATAGATTATTATAGCCTTTTTTGTCTCTAAACGAGATATATTAGTCGCGATATTCACCACTGGCGAGAAAAGCCGAAAAAGTCATCTAGTGGGTGATTTTTAAACTAAATATTAAAATTTGAAGTTGGGAGTTATATTCATAGTAGTTGAAACAAGTTAAAAATTAGAAAAATCTCATGAAATCCTTTAAAATTTTACGACAACCTTCGAAATCCTTTTAAATTCTACAAAAT